>CAMZMU010000088.1:5217404-5658625 GCA_947311845.1 Poa pratensis
TCTACTCAAAATTTGTTTTGTGCTTTCTTAAGTTAGGAAAAGCAATGATCCAATTCTTGTGCATTGACATTCAAAAGTCATACTTCTAGATAATGCACTATTCTTTGGGAAGCTATCCTACATTGAGTAGAACAACATTCTTTAAATTGGTTGGATTTTATTACTTTCCTTGAACATGACTAGTGTTTGAATAATATGTATGGAGAGTGATGATCCCATTTGTGTGCATTTGTACTCAAATGCAAGATCATAAATAATGCACAAATCTTGGGGGAGCAATCCTATATGCTTTTGAACATTAGTTGTCTTCAATTGGTTTTTTATCCCGATGACATGTCTCTTTGGAAGACAAACATTTTTCGTCTTGGTACTTTGTGCCATCATGAAAAGTGTAGAGGGTTTGGTTTATTCCTTGATGGTTTTCATCAATTGGTATCTTGCTTTCATTTGGTATCTTTTCAATTTGGTATCTTCAATCATGTGTGATTTGGGTTTTTGATATAATTTGGACAATTCTTTTTCTTTTCACACTTGTGTGTGCTTTCTTCGTTTAATTGGTGTTTTGTCCAAATTATATCTCATTTGGTTCTTGAAAGTCTTGTGCATGCATATTTACTATATGTATATATTACATGCTTACTTTCGTTGATCCAATATATGGATAAACTCCATCAAATCCTAAATGGCTAAGGTGTGCATGAAATTCAATTTCATATCAATATGCACATATTTATGTGGAGTTGTCCTATGTATTGTAGTTGCTCTAACTACTTTGGACCCAATGAGTTTGGGTACCATGTTGTACTTGAATTTGTGTTAGGTACATGGAGGTGCATTGGAAGCTTGTCTCATTTACAAGGAAAGTGTTATCACCATGTGCTTATTGAAACCAAGCTATAATGATCATAAACTCTTATCTTCTACATCACCCAATGCTATCTCGGTAACAAGTATCTACCTCATGCATACTTTTCTAGCTTTCAACCTTGTGTAGGTTGTTTCTTGGCATGAATCTCTTTTGTTGCAATTTATTTGGTCCTTGCAAAACAACTTTATTGCAAATGTGGGCAAGCTGGGATGATTACATATCAAGGGGAATATATATAATCATGTTCATGATTCACCAATCTCAAATATGTTAATCTAGCGCTTTCTACTCTATGTCTCACATATGCAATATTGATGCTTTTCAAAATCATTTGCCTTTTGCGTTACTTGTTATCTTTCTCGGAGCATCCCATTTTTCACCTTATCCCTTGTGGATATTTTTGATGCGATGATGAGTATGTGTTGGAAGTTCATCTATATCCCTTTAAGATAAAATTGAGCTTTGTGCTATGCTTTTAAGCAAAGATCTTATTGGTGTATTTATGACTTCCCTTGGATATCATGTTCTCTAGCTTTGTACCTATTTTGTGTGTGCATGTTTCTTTGTGGACCTTGATTGTCTACTTAGAAACTTATATACATGAGAATAGTTACATCTATAATTGGTATTCCAACTCTTTAGTGACCACCTTTTATTCTTTTGATTCTTTGGTGGTTTCTAAAAGGCACAAGCTTTGCTTTTCATTTGATATCCCTTTTGCATCTTAATTATCTTGTGGACCTATTTGCTATATTCTCTTTGGTTTGTCTGTAAGGGAAGGACATGATATGCACTATGTGCCTCTTATATTGAAAGACTATGTTGATGCTCGCTCATCCTTATTAGTCTCCTACAACGTCTTCCGATATCACACCCGTCTCTTTTCGGTTGAGCAAGTCTTTATTTGTTACTTCTTGCTTTTGTTGCTCAACTTTTTATTTGTTGCAAGTTGTTTTGCTTCTTTTCTTATATGCTCTCTTGCATGTGTTTGTGTTCAAAATTTCTAGGAGGGAGTGAGGATTCCATGTTGTGCACACTATTTTGAAATACAAATTCTTATTGTGCACGTACCTTGGGGAGTTCCCTCTTGATTTTTAGAACACTTGGTTGATCTTATCATAATATCTTCTTTTGTTCAATTTGTCTTTCGGATCCTTTGATTGGTTACTTCTTTTTTTTATCGAAGTATCTTTCAATTTGATTTCTTTTGCAATCTTTGGATCCTCAATATAGTTTGATCTCCACCCGACTATTCATCATTGGATATGTGCATTTGATTTCACTCATATTATGAGAAATACACACATTATGGGGAGCTCTTACTATATTGGCCTTCTAAATTTTTCCTCCCATTTCGGCAATCGATGCCAATGTGGGAGAAGTTTAGAGGGTTTAAGGGAATTTGGTTTTATGCTTTAGTTTCGTTCTTAAGCATTTGCCTTTCTTGCTCTTGCATCCTTGCTCTTTGTGTTGCATGGTTGCTTAATTCATTATATAAACCCTCGTAAAAGGGATTGTCATCAATTACCAAAATGGCGGAGATTGAAAGTGCATGTGTTGCCCCATGCGTGGTTTTGGTAATAAATGACAATCCTTATGGACTAATGTTTGCATTGAGATATACTTGTAGATCTTGTCCATAGGAAAAGATTGAAGTTCATGTGTTGGACTCTAGAAGATTACATGATGACCAAGGTTCCATCCAAGGGTTTATATGAAGAATGGTCATGTGAAGAGTTGAGCTTATTGCAAGCATGACATGAAAAGAAGATTGAGTGAACTTCATGTTATCTCCAAGCCATCATATATATCAAGTTAAGAAGATGAAGTACAAGTGGATTCATGAAGACGGAGATTAGCAAGGCTCTCCCATCATGGTGTATGGGGGAGTATTTTCATCAAGCATGTGCTAGCAAGCACAATCAAGAAAGGTGTTCCAACTTGAGGGAGACAAGATCGTCATCATCTAGATCAAGTGGAATGCGCAAGGCAAAGGTATGATCTTGATAGGGTTCTATTTTACCGGTCTCATGTTGTTAGTTCGGAGACCGAGTTATAGGATAGACGGCATACTATCAAGAGGGGCTCTCAAGTGAGTAACTTGATCGCATCTTTGTGGAGAGCTCAACCTTTGCATATTTGGCATCTCATCTTTCTTGGTTCTTATTTGGCTTTTATGCATGTGAGAATTTAGATCTTGTGTTCATCTCCATACCAGGCTTTAGTTCATCAAAAACGGAATTCATTTGCATATCTTGTGATGTTTTTGATGTTGGAGGTTTTACCGGTTCGTCTTTTGTAGAGAGGTCAAACTCTCCTCTTGTGTTCTCCTCCTCACATGATGGACTATGATGTGTATATGCATGATCTTGTAGAGCTTGTGATTATCTTCGAAACAAGCCCAAGATCATAGAACACGGAGTCCGGATGAAACTTATTGAGTTTTCGTGTTGGAAATATTATCGGTTTATCCTTGAGGAAAGTTCCACACCTTCCCATGGGTGGTGACTTTACTCTATTTATGGTTCTTAATATTTCCACTTTTTTGTAGGAAAGCTCTTGTCGCTATCTTTCCAATAAAATTGGTTTCATCCCATTTGGAGTTTTCTTGCAAAAGTTAGAGGTCGAAGAAGTTTTGTTTCTGGGTGGCCAGCCTGGCCGGGTCCCAGGCCGGGCCAGAGGCCGGGTCTCTCGGGTGGCCAGCCGGCCTCCTGGCCGGCTAGGCCGGGCTCTCTGCGTTTCTAGGCCGGGCGCGTCGGGGAGGGGGCCGGCCTCCTGGCCGGCCAGGCCGGGCCCTAGGCCGGCCTCTCTGCGCGTCTGCCTTGCTGGGAAAGATGCCGGCCTCTAGGCCGACTAGGCCGGGTCCTAGGCCGGCCTCCCTGTACCTCTTCAAACGAGCAGTTTTCCAAGGACCTATTTAAGGGGCTTTCTTCCCCAACGGTTCAAAAAATAAGTTGAGCACGTTTTTCCCCTCTCTCTCCTACATTGTTGACCTTTGGAAAAGCTTGCCTACCTCTCAATCCCTCCCATGATTCTTGCATATCTTTGAGGGAAAGTGAGAGGAGATCTAGATCTACATTTCCACCAATCCATCTCTCCTCTAAGTGAGGGGAACCTTGTAGATCTTGATCTTGGAGTTCTTGGTGTTTCTCCTCCTTTGTTCTTCCTCTCTTATTCCCCCATAAGCATTTGTTGCTTTGTTGGAATTTGAGAGTGAAGGATTTGAGCACTTGTGCTATTGCCATTGCTTTGTGCATCGGTTTGTGCTCTCCACGAGGATTCATGGAAGTTGAAAGTTTGTGAGTTTGTTACTCTTGGGTCTTTGTACCCTAGACGCCTTTGTGGTGGTT
Organism: Poa pratensis; assembly: GCA_947311845.1. Lineage (NCBI taxonomy): Eukaryota > Viridiplantae > Streptophyta > Magnoliopsida > Poales > Poaceae > Poa > Poa pratensis. The sequence continues at coordinate 5,221,623 of CAMZMU010000088.1, forward strand.
GAGACCTTGTGTGGTCACTTATAGCTGTTCGGGAGCCCCCAATTCGGTTGTGGGTGTGTGCCCCGGATCGTTGTTGTAAAGGCTCCGGTTTCCGCCTAGAAGGATTCCGATAGTGGAAGGTGAACCAATCCTTTGTGGTGCGGTTCAACGGAGAATAGGGTGAGCCTTTGTGGCGTTGAGATCGACCTTAGTGGTGCCTCACACCTCTCCAACGAGACGTACTCCCCTAAAAAGGAGGAACTCGGGAATACATCCTCGTCTCTGCGTGCCTCGGTTATTTCTATACCCGAGCTCTTTACTTATGCACTTTACATTGTGATAGCGTTCGTGCTTGAAGTATTCGATTGCTATTACCTTGTTACTTGTCTTGCCTAGCATAAGTTGTTGGTGCACATAGGTGAGCATAGTTTATTTAGGTTGTTGGCTTGTTAATTTAAACACCTAGTTTTATTACGCAATTATCAAGCCTAAACCGGAAAAGTTTTAGTCGCCTATTCACCCCCTCTAGGCGACATCCTTGTCCTTTCAATTGGTATCAGAGCCTTGGCTCTCTTTTTGGGCTTTACCGCCTAGAGAGTAAAGATGTCGTTTAGAGAATTAGTGCACGATCCCACTTTCATATTCGATGGCACAAATTATGATGTTTGGAAAATTCGTATGCTTAATCTTTTTAGGGACATGGGTCCAAATTATATTAAGAGGATTGTAGATGTGGGTTTTTCTCCTCCAAAGGATTCCCAAGAATTATCTTTAGAGGATCAGGAAAACTCTCATCTCGATACTCTAGTTTCTAATGGTTTTATTTGTGTTTTGAGCGATGTAGTTCTTGCTTCAATCATGCCTTTTCGGAACGCTCATGAGATTTGGACCAAGCTTCAAGATATATATGAAGTGTCCAACATTATTGAGGATGATTGTTCTCCTTCCACCTCCGGCCGTGATGAGTTCACAACTTCGAATCCCAATATATCTCATGATGATGATGATGATGAAGAGAATGATAATGATGCTTCCATTCATAAGATGGGTGAAATGGTTCTTTGTGCTCTTTCAAAGAAAAAACTTGCTAGTGATAACCTCTTAAAAATCATGAGTACCTTTGTTCACCGCAAGCTTACTATTGAATTTTTGGAAACTCAATTTGATGAGAAATGTAAAATTGAGAGAGAGATTCTATGGAAAAAGCATCCTTAGAGAATGCCCTTGAGGAAGAGCAAGAGCTTCGAGTGTCTCTTGAGGAGAAACTTGAATCTCTTGATGAAACAAATGATCTAATTATTGCTAAAATCGTTAAGGAAAGAGATCATGCTATTGCTAAATGTAAGTGCTTAAAAAGGAAAAAGTTGAATTTGGTGTTGGCAATGCTAGACTAAGTGAGGACATTGACAGACTTGACAAAGCTCACAAGGCTTTAGAAAGTGAACACTCTCTCCTTATCAAGTCTCATGATCAACTCCAAACTCAACTATCTAAGAATGATGAGCTTGCCAAGTTGTCTTCCTCCATTTCTAATGTTAATGATGCTTGTGCTACTAACTCCACTTCTCGTGAAGCATCTATTTTGAAGGAGAATGTTGAGCTAAGGGCTGAACTTGAGTTGCTAACTAACAAGTATGGGAAATTAGAAGAAAGTCATGAAAAGCTCTCTAGCTATAATGAGGATCTTCTAGCATCCCATGCAAGGCTAAAGTTTGCTCATGAGTCTATTATGTCAAAGGTAACATCTTGTGAGCCTCATGTGGGAAATGGCACAACTTCTACTCTTAATGCTATATTGTCTTGTGCTAGTCCTAGTAGTTCATCCACTCACAATGTTGCTACATCTTGTGATGAATTACTTTCCATGCCTTGTTGCTCTAACAATGAAGCTTCTACTTCCTCTAATGTTTTTGTTGATACTAACCATGTAGAGGAATTAAATGAGCTCAAGGCCCAAGTCACTTCTTTGAAGAAAGACTTGCAAAAGCGTCATATTGGGAAGTCCATACTTGACAATATGTTGAGTGTTCAAAGACGCCCCAATGACAAGAGTGGACTCTAATTCAACTCCAATAACAAGAACAAGTCCAAGTATAACAAGAAGAAAAAGGGCCAAGAACAAGTTAAAGATTCGGCCAAGATTTTTTGTTTCAAGTGCAAAGTTGAAGGGCACCATGTTAGATCTTACCCTTTGAAGAAGAAGTCCCTTGGTGAGAAGCAACAAGGGAAGAGGCCTCAAGCTCAAACTCAATCTTCTCAAGTTGAAGAACGGTCACTTCTCAAGAAGAATCAAGCTATTCCTCCTCAAGTTGAGACTTCAACTAAGAAGAAGGGAAAAAGCCATGTTGCTACTTATGCCGTGAGAAGGGTCACTTTGCTTCTTCATGCACCAATGGTACCTTATCCAACCCCATTATAATTGATGATGTTTATTCTCTTCGGAAGGATAAGGTTGGCAATGTGTTTGCCAAATATGTTGGCACTCAAAGTGGTGTCAAGAAAAGAACCATTTGGGTTGCCAAGCCTATTGTGACTAACCTCTTAGGACCCAACTTGGTTGGGGACCAACAAGCTAAAACTTGATCAATAGGAAACTACTTTGGACCCAATGAGTTTGGGTACCATGTTTCCTAAATGGCTAAGGTGTGCATGAAATTCAATTTCATATCAATATGCACATATTTATGTGGAGTTTGTCCTCCCGTATCATAGATTCAAATCGCGCGATGCCTCGAATCCATGGCCTCCCTCGAGTCCTTGGCAGCAGATCGACGCCTCCATGGCCGGCGTGGGCGGATCCGGGGCCTTCCTCTTGTCTAGCCGCCGACGTGCTCGCCCATGGTCCCCCACGACCACCAGTCCGCAGTAGATCGACACCTCCGCACTGCCGGCGCAGCAGCTTGACGATGTCGCGTCGTCTTGGCTGTCGTCCTGATGCTCCTTTCCTGACCAACCCGAAGTGGAAACGGGTGCTTCTCGACCAACCCGAAGCTGAACAGCGTGGTCGGCTTGTCGGACACATACTCCATTACGGCATTACCCCCATTCTTGTTCCACACTACGGCTGCTATGACTTGAGTGCATTTTGGATGTTTTTCTTTTTCGTGTTGATTTGTTGTTGATGCTAAGAAAGTTTTCGTGTTGTTTGTAATTGCAGGAGGATTATTAGGCCACAAGACGCACCGCCAAAACCACGACCATGTGGACAAGGACGAGTCCTGGCACCTGGTATGCCTTTTCCTTTTCGGTTCATTCACGCTCGCGCATATGGATAATCGCTGAGGGCGGTAGGTTGGTGATTGTGACTGATGAATCCTTGGATTTGCAGCTTCCTCAGAGGATGTACAATAGCCTGGATAATATGGTAAAGAAGTTGCGGTTTAGATTGCCATTTCCCATGTTTGTGATCCCTTTATACTTGGTGAGACAGAGTGCTGCTTGATTTTACTATGATGAGTGAATCGGTGGTTCAACATGTTACTGAATTTTTGTTATGTGCAGTTTGTCAGGACCGCGGGGAAGATAGGCTCACACTTTGCGATGTGGCCTCTAAAGATTTTCTAAAAATGAGAAGAAGGATGTGCTAACATCAACAACATCTTTGCTGGATCAATGTTCAGGATCATGAGAAGAAGGTGTTCTAAAAATGTTAATGCTCTATGCTACCCCTTATGTTGTAAGAGCTTCATATCTTTCATCATCTGCAATTTTGGCGAACTGATAATTTGGATAAGTCATTGAGGAACTACACTGCAGTGGATAACTCATGTGGTTAATTTTGGTTTACCCCTGTGCAGATATTTGTTATGTGGCTGGATTTTGTCACATACTTGCAGTTGCATCATCATAGTTATGAAGACAATGTTGCATGGTATCATGGAAAGGTAAATATCATGATTGAATCAGATATGCGATTTGCCAATGCTTCAGGATATAATTACTTAATGTTGAAAATGCAGTGGCATTGTCCATTATTGTTTGTTAAAATGGCAGCAAATACCGCATCATTGTTCTCAGAAATACTAGGCTTTGTCGTGGTTTGTTCTCTGTTCGGAGTTTATATTTTGTCTCGCAATGTATGTTGTTTCAGTATAGATTGGGGATGGGTTTTACAGGAATAATTTATGCGTTAATAATTCTTAGATTGTTTCTAATTTCTGAACCTTGAGCTTTTATCTAAAAGATCCTTAATAACTGTTGTTGTGGCTTCAAAATACACTGGAGTTTTATTCTTGTTTCCACACTTATATTGACAGTATAGGTGGCTAGAAGATGTGAAATGTGTGCTAACTTATGCAAAGTTTTGTTGAACTTGTGACTAGCGAGCCATGAACCTGCTGAATATTTTGTTACTTATGCACTGCTATTGTTTTAATTGATTTCTGTATAAATTATCTCTGCTTCTGTGCTACAACTAATAACTGATGTAAGCCTGAATGTAATCATGAATACTTTTCAGGAAGCAGTCCATTTTGACTTGTAGCCTTGTACATAAAAACTCTTAACTGTTGATTATCTGTTGTCCCTCTTATTTTTTGTGTATTCATTTCTTATATATCAAATAAGTTATTCACAAGGTGCATGCAATGAGTAACGCATGAACAAAATAATCAGTTATGCAGCGGTTTCAAGCTGTGGTAGAACGACAAGGATGACGATGTTCCTTCCGCTAGGAGCAAGGCATGGCCGCAGGCGAGCAGGACAAGCTCCTCTTGCAATGCCAAACCTGTTCCTTCTGGGGTTGCAGCGTGTTCATTTTTATCAACCGACTGGGCTGATGATGTATTACAATAGGATTGGTTGCATTATGCACTCATGAATGTATTAGCAACTAAGTTTGGAGAAGTGCATACTATTCAGCAACTATGGTCCATACTACTACTTAAGTTTGCTTCAAACTTTAGATACAAGCTTACAAATATGTCAATTGTTGAACTTGAAAGTTATAGACAAGGGAGTATTATTTGTGTCCGTAACACCTATCGATCCAAAAACCGTAAGAGGCGGAATGTTAAGGAGCTAAATGCATATAAACGTAAGAAATGTGAACTAATTAGGAAACATAGCGACTCATTTATTTGTGTCACCTCACCCGTAGCAACGCACGGGCATTTAGCTAGTGACACATAAATACCTTTTTTGGGCTATATTATGACGTGGAGCACTATTTTTTTTGTTTAAGCCTCTTGACAGATATTCTGACCAACCAGGCCCACTGTCAGGCTTACGTGGCAATGGGGGACGGCTGATAGGTAACGGACGTTAGGTCTGAGGCCACGGTTGACTAGTTGATATGGGACCCACGTGTCAGATCTGTCTTCTTCCCCTCAAAATCCCCAGCGCTGCCCCAAATCCCCAGCGCGCTATTTGTTCGAAGACGCGCACCACGCCATGGATCCGAGCGCCGCCGCCACCACAAGCAACTCGGTCAGCGACGCCGACCTTGGCTCCTACTTCCTGCAGGCGATGCGCATCCGAGACCCCGAAGCCCAGCAGGGGCGGTACCACGTGGAGACGGTTCTGCGCGCGGCGCTGGGCCCTTCACCGTCGCGAGAACAGCTGGACCAGCGCAACGGGGCCGCACCTCCGCCGGGGTTCTAGCTCAAGAGGGACCCCGATGATGCAAGAGCTCCAGACCGCGCGGCAGTTCTGGCCGAATCCCCGGACCTTCCTTCTCCGATTCCGGCACACGAACGGGTGGACGCCGAGGCTGCTTCGTCGGGCGTTGGCCTTGGGCTGCGCCTGCCCTCGTCGACCGGCCGCCGATTTGGAGAGTGGAGGCCGGCGAGCGCCTGCCCTTGTCAACTGTCACAGATACGGTTGGAAAGCGCCTGATTTTATCGGTGGGGAATCCCGGAGCAGGGAGACGCCGGGACGGATAGGGCCTCTTCCGATTGGAGTCGCCAGTTCGAGTAGAACCCTCCTCTGGTTGGACTCTGCAGTACGAGTAGAATCAAGAATCGGACCCAGGTAACAGCAGCAAAGGAAATCAACTGAGCAACTAGGCAACAGCGACGCCACAAAATCGAACAAATTCCCGCAAAGAAATCGCCCAGAAGTCCGTCGCCGCACGAGCACGCCCGCCCACAAACCCAACGCTCGCGAATGGTTACTCCAACGGCGTCGCGCCCGGGACGCACCTTGCCGGCGGATCTTCTTCAGAGGAAGAGGATGAGGCGTCGGGCCTTTCGTTTCCTCGCCGATGAACAGCCGGCGGCGGCACAGGATGGTGGCGCACTGGCGCTGCCGGAACGGCCGCCACCGCAGAAGGGGATTGGGGAATTGTAAGGAAGGGGAGACAATGACAAGTGGGCCTACATCAGTTTTAACACTCCGTCTATTCTGTCCGTCTGCCCTTTGTCACATGTGAACTGACAGCGAGTCCCACCTGCCAGAAAACCTGTTAGAACGCTAACTACGGCCAATCAGTGCTCCGCTTCACAATATAGCCCCAAAAGAGATATTTATGTGACAAAACGATGACCGGTGGTGGTTTTTTGACAACTCATCCGCAAATGTGGTGGTTCCGTGTCATTTTCTCGGGGAATGGGACTCTGGCTGGCTTGCTGGTGCGGTGAGGGTCGAGGGTTCCGTCTCTGTGGGATCTTGTCTCCTCCCGTCGCTTTTCTGTAATTCAGTTTTCTTTTCCACGTAGGCGCCCACCTGGCAACCCATGTCACCATGCTTACTTGGCACATCCACCACAGTCCACAGCAAGCATAAAGTAGAAGGGAAATGGCTGGAGTCTGCACATTATTAATGGAATCGTGTGTTTCATACTTTCATCTAAAACAGAGATATTTCTTGTCGACATTTTTCTTTCTTTTAAACCATGCATCACCTCTCTAAATATTGAACAAAATCCAGCAACGATGTTTCACAAGACAAATCCTTATGCTTCCGGTATGTTACTAGCAACTGATTAAATATTTTAAAGTAGACTCGATGTGTTCTAAATGACAAGATTCAAATGACGTTACGGCTTACTGATTTGTAAGACATGGCACGTCTTCAATTTAAGTGAGCTATGTGGTCATTAATTGGTCGTATCACTTAGCGTAAACGCGCAAACGTACCAAGCTTAGAGTCAGGCACGCAAATATGTTAGTACTTTGTGTTATCACATATATGACTTTGTAAATAAATTCTGCAAGAAGACAACTAGGTCAAAGATTTTGGGAGGACTTGTCAGTTGTCACTATCCCTCATCCATCGAGAAAGTGTCGACTATATCATTAGTATAATAGTACCTAAATTTCCAATGAAGAAGTGCTTGCGATAAGGAAAGGAACAAGTTAGTAAACATTATCATCACCCCTTTGAAAAGGATATTCGACGATTAATTGTCACAACTAATGTTTTGTCATGTGGACCCGAGTTCAGCCATATAAACATTTCAGGAGTCATGTTTTGACCATGGAAAAAGAAATAATTCACGCATCAAAAGAAACAGTTACGCTTATTACTTCAGGATGCCAGAGAACTAAGCCTGCGCTCGCTCCCTTAAAATTTCATGTCAAGCAAATTGTACTTTGGAAAAGCATACCGAAACTAATCGCTAACTTGACACGTACACCACCCACCAATGATTGACATTCAACTTCTTCTTTTACAATGAAAATGGCTTCCACACTGCTGTCAATGACAGAGACAACCCGTGCCATCAACAAGGTAAAACCCTGGTTACAAAGCCATTCACAGTCGCTTCTGCAGATAGGAATTTTTTCTGACGAAAATCTGTTAGCGCCACGATTCATTGATCACAAAAGAAGAAAGGTGGCTCAGATTATAACGAAAATTAGGCCTGGAAACCATACAACACCTAAGCAAAGCTAGTACAACGACACATGCCAAAACACGACACAACAACAAACGACAACAACACCAACAGCAACATCGACCACATCAACACGAGAGCCACACCACAAACCAACCAACAACACATAGCATGCGACAAAGATCTGCATGATAAAGCTAGCGCAGAGGGGACCTCGATTTTCATCTCCATCTGACCAAGCAAGGCTAGACACTATGAACTTGGCCATATGTTTGCCACCTGCCGAAACCCCCAAAGAGAGGGAGGGGTGTTAAACAGAATGAGGTGAAAGTCGCTAACAAAGCTTTCGATAAGAGCTTTGAACCTTGTCGTAAACACGGTCGACCGGCGAGACCAAGGTGAACACCACAAACATGGACGGCCGCCTCCATCAACGCCGCCAACCAGATGATACGTCTCAAACGTATCTATAATTTTTGATGTTTCATGCTTGTTTTATACCTATTGCTACATGTTTTATATACATTTCATAGCATTTTTATGCATTTTCTGGGACTAACCTATTAACAAGATGCCACAGTGACAGCTCCAGTTTTCTGCTGTTTTCCGTTTCAGAAAAGCTAGTCAGGAAATATTCTCAGAATTGGACGAAAATCAACGTACCCCAGTATTTCACCGACACGAAGACGAAGTCCGATGGGCGCACGAAGAAGCGACCCAGGGGAGCTAGACCACACTTGGGCGCGCCCCCCCTCTGGCGCGCCGAGGTGTGGTGTGGCGCCCTCGGGTGCCCCCTCGCGCCGCCCTTTCGCCTATTTATTCACCTCTCCCGAAAATTCTAAGTACCCGAGCAAATATCCACGAAAAGTTCCGTCGCCGCCGCCGTCGTCAACCCTAGTTCGGGAGGGTTCTGAAGCTCTTCCCGGCACCCTGCCGGAGAGAGAGATCATCGCCGGAGGGCTCTACTTCATCATGCCCGCCTCCGGAGTGATGCGTGAGTAGTTCATCCTTGGACTACGGGTTCATAGCAGTAGCTAGATGGTTATCTCTCCACTTTGTGCTATCATGTTTAGATCTTGTGAGCTGCCTAACATGATCAAGATCATATTATTGTAATGCTACATGTTGTGTTTGCTGGGATCCGATGAATAGTGATGTTATGATCAAGTTGTTTATCAATATATCTACTGTTTTATTTATGTTCTTGCATGATCTCCGTTGCTAGTAAATGCTTTGGCCAAGTAGATGCTTGTGACTCCAAGAGGGAGTATTTATGCTCGATAGTGGGTTCATGCCTCCAGTAATCTGGGCGAGTGACAGCAACGTCTAAGTTTGTGGATGTGTTGTTGCCACTAGGGATAAAATAACCGATGCTTAGCTTAAGGGTACGTATGTTAAGTCTAATGCGTTTATTTACATTACACACTATTCTTAATGCAATAATCTGTTGCTAGCAACTTAATACTAACGGGAGACACGGAACGTTATCTCGGTAGTGGATTATTTAGGCATGGATGCGGCTGGTAAGCGATCCATGTATTATGTTGTAATGCCCAATAAATACTACAATAAACTTTCTTGTCATATATTGCATTGTCATGCGCTCACTATTTGTCAATTGCCCAGCTGTAATTTGTTTACCCAACATGCATGTTATCTTTTATGGAGAGACACCACTAGTGAACTGTGGACCCCGGTCCATTCCTCTACACTGATAAAAACACCTACTGCAATCATCTGTTCTCTGTTACTTGCTGCAATCATAATTGTTCTCCACACCATACGTTTAATCCTTTGTATTCAGCAAGCCGGGGAGATTGACAACCTTCCTGTTTCGTTGGGGCAAAGTATTTTGATTGTGTTGTGTGCAGGTCCACGTCAACCACCACATTTTCTGGCGCCGTTGACAACCTTCTGAAGCGCTCCTGACTCCTACTGGTTCGATAACCTTGGTAGAATTACAAGGGAAAATTGCTGCTGCACTACATCATACCTTCCTCTTGGGGTCTCCCAACTAACGTGTGTTTTCACGTCATCAAGCACATTTTCTGGCGCCGTTGCCGGGGAGTCACGAGGATACAGCAAGGGGAGTCTCACGCTTCCAATCTCATTACTTTGTTTTTGTCTTGCTTAGTTTATTTTATTTTATCTTGTTTGCTTTTAAATATCAAAAACACAAAAAATTTAAATTCCTGCATCTAGTTTATTTCGGTTTTGTAGTTCTGCTTGTTGCTCTACTCATCATGTCTAGCTCTACTCCTTTTAATGTTGTACCCCCTTTAAGTGAAATCATTATGTTTGAACAGAAAAGTGGGGAAACTTTGAAGAAAGCTTGGGAGAGAATGCTAGAATTGCATAGGAAAATGCAACCTAAAATGGATTTGGGAGTTCTTATAAATTTTTTCTACTTTGGCTTATTCTCCTTATACCAGAATGTCCTAGATGTCATGGTAGGGGAAACCTTCTCTGAATATGATGCGGCAAAAGCTTATAAAATTTTGAATGGATTGGCTATTTTTCCCATGATAGATGAAACTGATGGGGTGTTTACTAGGTTGGATAAAATAGAAAAGTCAATTAATGATCTAAATTTGAATCATAACCATAAGGATCAACCCGAGTTGAACTAAAAAAAATGATTGGGAGCCTTTCATTGAGATAAGTATTAGTGGTGAGAAGTTTCGTGCTTATTGTGATCTCGGGTCCACAATGTCCATCATGCCTAAAATGATTTATGATGTTTAAAGTTTGATAACATGGTTGATTATCCTGTTTTCCACTTCCATGCTGACGGGACTATTACAAAGAGCTTAGGGATGATTAATAATGTTGAAGTTACTGTTCAGAATAAGACTATCCCTACGAACTTTATGATCCTTGCAAAATCTCCTAATAATATAGTCCTGGGTAGATCATTTTTGGAAAGTAATGGTGGATTTATCAATGCAAAGTATGGGTTCATGAAATTCAATGCTCCTATAATTTGAAGGTTTTTCTTCCCGATTAAGAAAGATGACCCCACTGAAAGGTTGGAAGATTTCACTTTTATTGATAATACTTGATTTTCTGCTTTGTGCCTAGCTAAAAGGCGTTAAAGAAAAGTGCTTATGGGAGGCAACCCATTTTATTTTCTGTTATTTTATTTAGTTGAGTCAAGGAATTAGTTTACTTCTGTAACAATTACTTTGTATCTTTTATTTTCCGTTTTGTTGTGCCAAGAGTAGCCTCTAATAGCAGGATATGCTAAAAGTTTTGTTTGCTGTCCAGAAACAGATTTCTGTGACTCACGGTAAACATTCGTGAAAAATCACAGAATAGTATTTTAATCTGCAAATTTTTGTGCAGAAGTCTGAGATTTTTACCTATCTTTCGTTAGTTCAAAGTTTTCTGATTTGACCGACGTAAGTGTCTCGAAAAAATTCGTCTTCACGGACTGTTCTGATTTTAACAGATTCTGTCTAATTTTGCATTTTCTCTTTTACAAGTGTTAAGTGAAATTCTTTAAAGGTGGAAGAGCTTCACATAAGGCTAGTAAACAGTAGCTAATGTTTAAAATGATGCTTATAACGTGTCTTTACAGAACCAAGTGAGATTATGATTTGATGCACTAACCTCTCTAATGAAGTTTACTCTGAGTTTGGTGTGAAGGAAGTTTTCAAGTATTAAGAGAGAAAGGTGATAAGATAAGATAAGATCAAGAAGAGTGAAGAGCTTAAGCTTGGGGAGGCTCCCCTGGATCTCCCCAACATATTCAAGAAGACTCAAGCGTCTAAGCTTGGGGATGCCCAAGGCATCCCCTTCTTCATCGACAAATTATCAGGTCATCTCTAGTGAGACTATATTTTTATTTCTTCACATTATAAGTGATGTTCTTGGAGCGTCTGTGTGTTTTATTTTCAGTTTGTTTTTGTTTTGTTTTCTGGTCATAACTAGTTGGACCCTAGCACTCTTGTGTGGGAGAGAGACACGCTCCGCTTTTTCATTAGAATACTCCTATTCTTCACTTATACTTGTTGATTATTCTTGTCTACCGCTGCTATGCTATTAGCTCTTGTTTTGCATGTATCTCCTGTCAGAGCTATTAGTTCTTTTGTACAAATACTCTCTTGCCTCACTTATATCCATTTAGAGAGTTGTTAAATAAGTTGATTGGTGTTTGGTTGGAACAGAAAATGCTATGCATGTGGTAATGATATAATAAAATGCTTACACGGTCTTGTAGATCATTGTGTTGAGTAATTTGATGATTTTCAATTGTTTTGAGTTATCAAGTAAGTAATGTTTAAACTTGTGTATCATGTAAGTAAAGGCTCATTAATGAAGAACTACCGTTAAAGCTTGCAGTTATTTGGTTTGTCATAATTGGTAGTTCCAAAGTCTAGATATTTTCTATTAAAAGGATGTTTTGATTAACAAGGGAGACAGTGTGGAGTCTCATATTTTTTCTCTTATGTTCATCATATGGTTCTTTTTGTACCGGTTGACGTTATGTGTTTGCTTAAATAACCTTGCTAGCCTAAACTCTGTACTGAGAGGGAATGATTCTCGTGCATCCAAAACCCTGAGCCAAAATCCATGTCATCTGTGTCCACCATACCTACCTATATGTGGTATTTCCGCGCCACCCCAATTAAAATTTTCATGTGCTACCTTTAAATTATTCAAAATTGTTACTACTCTTTTTGTGTCTCTATTTACTAGCTGATGAGGAAGTAGTGGATTATCTTTATTACACTTGTCAAGCAGACTTTACTCCAGACTAGCAGCTTACATCTGCTTATCTATAATTTTGCAAAAAGAGCTGGCAAAGGGGTGCCCAGCCCCATAAAAGATAAATATACAACTTTAACCGCTTATTCTCTTCACATTTTGTTAACTGAGCATTCGGTCAAACATTTGCATGTGTAAACAAAAAGATAGAGGAATGATCTGCTTGCTACAGAAATAACGTTCCTCATGGGAGCCGCTCTAAAAAATCTGGTTGGTACGGGTAATACTGTATTGTTTGCTACCATTCGTTGACAATTAACATGCACCTCTCAAAATATATTTTTACTCTTTATGATTTCAAAACTAAAAAGCTCTAGCACATGATTTAATCCCTGCTTCCCTCTGCGAAGGGCCTTTCTTTTACTTTTATGTTGAGTCAGTTTTCCTACCTCTTTCTACTCTCCACAAGCAAACACTAGTGTCAACCTTGGTACAAGAATTGTTATATGTAAGCATATTAGACTTATTATGCTGCTTTGTATTGACATTATCCATGAGATAAATAAGTTGAAAGTTGAAGCAAATGCTGAAACTTAAATCTTCCTTTGTGTTAGTCAAACACTTTTGATTTGAAAATGTTGCTTAGTGAGCTAACTCTTATGCAAATTCTTATAGCTCATGTCTCCAAAGTACTATCCATGAAAAGTTTTTATTTATATGATATGTTATGTTTACTCTTTATTTACTTTTTAGCAAACTATAGACAATTGTCTTGAATCACTTCATTCAGTTCATATGCTTTACATTACTATATGATCAAGATTGTGTTGGTAGCATGTCACTCCAAAAATTATATTATTATCGTTTACCTACTCGAGGACGAGTAGGAACTAAGATTGGGGATGCTGATACGTCTCAAACGTATCTATAATTTTTGATGTTCCATGCTTGTTTTATACCTATTGCTACATGTTTTATATACACTTCATAGCATTTTTATGCATTTTCTGGGACTAACCTATTAACAAGATGCCACAGTGACAACTCTTGTTTTCTGTTGTTTTTCCGTTTCAGAAAAACTAGTCAGGAAATATTCTCGGAATTGGACGAAAATCAACGTACCCCAGTATTTCACCGACACGAAGACGAAGTCCGAAGGGCGCACGAAGAAGCGACCCAGGGGAGCCAGACCACACTTGGGCGCGCCCCCCCCCCTCTGGCGCGCCGAGGTGTGGTGTGGCGCCCTCGGGTGCCCCCTCGCGCCGCCCTTTCGCCTATTTATTCACCTCCTCCCGAAAACCCTAAGTACCGAGCAAATTTCCACGAAAAGTTCCGTCGCCGTCGCCGTCGTCAACCCTAGTTCAGGAGGGTTCTGAAGCTCTTCCCGGCACCCTGCCGGAGAGGGAGATCATCGCCGGAGGGCTCTACTTCATCATGCCCGCCTCCGGAGTGATGCGTGAGTAGTTCATCCTTGGACTACGGGTTCATAGCAGTAGCTAGATGGTTGTCTCTTCACTTTGTGCTATCATGTTTAGATCTTGTGAGCTGCCTAACATGATCAAGATCATATTATTGTAATGCTACATGTTGTGTTTGCTGGGATCCGATGAATAGTGATGTTATGATCAAGTTGTTTATCAAATATCTACTGTTTTATTTATGTTCTTGCATGCTCTCCGTTGCTAGTAGATGATTTGGCCAAGTAGATGCTTGTGACTCCAAGAGGGAGTATTTATGCTCGATAGTGGGTTCATGCCTCCAGTAATCTGGGCGAGTGACAACAACGTCTAAGGTTGTGGATGTGCTATTGCCACTAGGGATAAAATAACCGATGTTTAGCTTAAGGGTACGTCTGTTAAGTCTAATGCGTTTGTTTACATTACACACTATTTGTCGAGGTATTGGTAACGCGGAACTACTATATGGATTCATACGTACCGTAGAGGAGGTGGGGAAGAACGTAGAGGGTTCCAGTGACGGGATTGCACACACGATCTTACCCAGCTTCGGATCTCACGACGGTGGCGAGATCCTACGTGCTGCTATAATTCACTCAAGGAGAATATGTGTACAGGTTACAATGAGATTGTATGCGTGCCCTAAGGCTGCTGGAAGGCTGGCTTATAAAGGCGCCAAGCCTTCCCCTACAAGGAAAGCCTTAACCGACCTAGATCACGAGTCCTAGACTAACACGGTAACAAACCCTAACTTGCTCCCTAAGGCGAACGCAGCCAGGCCTTCGTCTTGGACTTCACTAAGCCAGCCCAGAGCTTATCCTTGCGCCTAAGCCCATGAGGCCTTCTCCATTAAGCCCTCCGGCTTTATCTGATGGGCCTCCTTGGTGGGCCAGGTTTTATCCACCGTGGCAGGTATACCCGTTCGGCATAACCTCCACAGTAGTCCCCGGAAAGGTTTAAGTTCTTCGTTTGCCGTCTTTGTGAAACACGGGCTTTCGCCTTTGCGCAAGGCGGACAGAAGAGCTTGGAGCATTCCAAAATGAGACATTCAGTCTGCCTTAAGGATTAAGCCGAACTCTCCTGCACTTTGAACAATCTGGCAGAAAGATTCTGTCAGCGTCGAGTCTTGTCATGACGTCACCGCAGTCAAAGCCAGTCCACGACAGTCTGGACAAGCAAAGAGACGTTGTGACGCCATTACTGCTATTTTTCCGCACACGATCTCCGAGGCGTGCGGGAGAAGATGCCCATATCTGACCGTTGCGGGACGCGTGGCGAAAATCGCGCGACGTTATCTCACCGCACTAATCGCGGCGCACGGCCCCCATAAAAGGGGAACTGATTTTCTCCATCGGTTCATTTCCCTGTTCATCGTCCTCCTCGCGCCCATCCCATCCGAACTCCGGCGAGCTCCACCACCACCACCTGCGCACCCACCCATGGAGAGCTCCGATGCGACCGCGGGAGCGGCAACGGCGGCGGCGTCGGCGGCGACGGAGGGACAAGATCTGGCCATGAGGGGATCGAGCACCGCGGATGCATCTGCATCTCGCGCGGCGGCGGCGACAAGTTCTGCGGCCACCTCCATCGAAGCAGAGAAGAATGCCCAGCCCTCCGACGAGGGCGATGCGGCGGAGGCAGAGGAGGAGGGAGAGGAAGCATCATCCCGCAACTGGGCAGCTTCCACCATCACCGACGCGGACCTCACGCAGCTGGAAAAGGAGGGCATCCTCCCACCAAAGGAGAACTGCCACTGGCGGTCAGCGTACGGCCACCCTGCTCCAGATCCCGCCGGCGATGAACGAGTGCTCCTCGTCTCACATCTCCTCGCGGTTTGTCTTTGCCTCCGCATCCTTTTTTCCAATCAGTCTTAGACTACTATGGCCTTCAGCCTCATAGCGTAGGCCCCAATAGTATCTTGTACATAGCTGGCTTTATGGCTTTATTCGAAGGATACTAGGCATAGAGCCCAGCTTAGAATTCTTCAAGTACTGCTTTACTTGCAAGCGCCAAACAGAGAAGGAAGAACTGCTTTCCTTAGGAACAGTTAGCATCAACCTTCGTAGAGGCAGAGACTGGTATCCTAAGGCGCCAAAAATAGATTCCATTAAAGGCTGGAATAGCTCCTTCTTCTACTGCAAAGACATGGCGCCAGTAGGCAAAGACATAGGACTTCCTCGCTTTTCTCCTTTGCCTGCGGAGCCCCGCCTTCTTGGGGCGAGAAACCGCTGAAGGTCCTTCCTGACAACCTCCGTCGCATGCAAAGGCGGATTGAGTACTTAACAAAGACTGCTGTGCCCAAACTCACGGGCGCAGACACCATCCTATGTTGGTTGTCAAGGCGAATCCAGCCTTTGAAAGATCGCAAAGGCCTCATGTGCCACTACACGGACCAGAAGAAAGATCCCCTCCGTGTTAGTGAGAGCGACCTTACGCAAGACGCCCTTGTGTATCGCTTTAAGAGGATTGCCAAGGAAAGGATCCAGCTCACAGAGCAGCGTCCTATGTACACAGCCGCCAACCCGGCTCCAAGGTAAGGCATTTACCATTACTGTTTTTACTTCCACAATGTTTGCCTTACTAACACCACTTTTGATTTCAGCTCGCCCTTTTGCCGGATAATCTGCTGGCTCCTTTGTTTTACGTGCCTGAAGCGGCACCCGAGCCCCCAAAGACTCGGAAACGAAAGGCTTCAGGAGCTACTGCAGCAACTTCAGCAGCAGAAAGGCGGAAGCGTGAGAAAGCCATCCCTGCTAACGCCGAAGTGCTCGACATTGAGGACGATGAAGATGCGGCCTTCAATGCTCCAGTACAGAAGTAAGCCGAACCTCAATTTCTTTAGTAAGGCGAACAATGTCTATGAATGTTATCTTATTTTGTATGTGATTTGCAGGATCAAACCAACTGCACCTCTCAAGAGGAAGAAAGTAATTTCTTCCAGGCAAAGAAGACTGAGCCTTCTCCGGCCATCGCTCCCCCCACTCCCTCCGTTCAACAAGAGACATCCCCAGGCCCATCTGAGATCATCATATAGATTTGGACTCAGCCGTCTTTCCTGATAAGACGGAAACTGAAAAGTTGGCCAGGGCTGCCGCTGCTGGGAAGGCGGCGGTACTTCAGTCAGAGAGCCGAACGAGCCCATTACTCGTGAAGCTATCCGCAACATGGTGAAGCAAGAGCTCTTTGACGACGAGGGGTACATCTTACCCAACATCGCCGCCATGCTTGCCGATGAGAAGGAGCGTAACGAGCCGCCTCCGAAGCTAAGGCCAGTTGGCCAAACATTGACCATTGAACCTGGAAGATAATTGTGACGAGCTGTACGTCACAATGAAGAGAGCTACAAAGCCTTGAAGGCCATGATGCAGGTAAATATTCCGTCTTTATGTACATACTAGTCCCCGGGCATTACGTTGCGCTTTGACTAAGCCGACGTAATGGCCTTTCTTTAATGTTGATAAAGACTCAGTCCCCAAGCCCTTGTAGCTATACTTTATTGTCTTTACCTTTGTTACTTACTACTGCCCTTGCCTTAGCAGAGCAGCGAGCAGCTTACATGCGATCTGTGGTACTCCTGAGTAACCAAAGGCAAGTGCTCAAGCAAGCCGTCGCCAAAAATAAGGCGAACGAAGGTAAATGTTCTTTCACATGCATTGTGTTTATT
Organism: Poa pratensis; assembly: GCA_947311845.1. Lineage (NCBI taxonomy): Eukaryota > Viridiplantae > Streptophyta > Magnoliopsida > Poales > Poaceae > Poa > Poa pratensis. The sequence goes on from CAMZMU010000088.1 coordinate 5,239,210, forward strand.
CATTTAAGGCATAAGATGCTCAACACATGCAATGTGTCTTTCACAGCTGTTGTGGCGAAGGCAAAACAGATCGTCAGCGAGACTGGCGATATAGAAGTTGTGAGGCGGGAAAATGCCGCCTTGTTTAAGCAACTGGAGGAGAACCGAAAGACGGCCGAGGCCAATCTTAAAGCCGTCCAAGACAGCGCGCTGAAGGGCAAGACAAACTGAAGGCAGAACTTCTGAAACTGCAGCGACAGGCTGAAAAGGATGGGCTCCTAATCCAGAGCTTACAAGGTCGTCTTGAACGCCAAGCTGATGAGAGCACCGCCATTGACGAGAAACTGCTAAGTAAGCTCTCTTCTTTTACTTCTCGCCTTTCTGTCACTTTTCGCCTTTGTTCCAACACTTCAGTACGCCTTAACTTTTTTCATTCCTCCTTTCCACAGTTCCAGCTGGGTTTGGGGAAAGGCTTACCTCTGAGACGCGCCTGGAGCTTATCTTGGAGTGTGGCGAAATTGTGTCAGGGCTGTACACTGCTGGAAGAGACGTTGTCGCCAACATCTTCCCAAAACAGCTGCCCCAAGTGACAAACACCAGCAACTTGCTGCCACTTCTTCAGAACTGCGTCCCAGAGGTGGTGGAGCGTCTTCGCTCAGCAGCTAGAGGCGGAGCAAAACTTGCTCTAGGACTTGTTCGCGGCCACTACCCCGAAGTCAACATGTGGCGCGTTATCAAGTGTTTCCCAGCCAGGACAGAGACGGCAACGAGCTCATCAAAGAAAAGGTCTATGCCTCTGTCTCTGGCTTTGCCTCAGCCGTTGCGGAGATGGTAGACTTGCTATCTTCTTCTCCAAGAAGCCTGTGCCTCCCCGTCCTGACGACGTGTCTGATGACGAAGCCGAAGCACCCACCACTGGCAATGGCGATGAGTCAGAAGACGGAAATGAAGAAGAAGAAGAAGGCGAGTCTGAAGCTACGCTGGATCCATCCAAGTCCCCTGCGTCTTCGCCTCCTCAGTCCCCTGCATAAGATGCAGGAAAAACTTTGCATTAAGCGTGTCATGAAAGATGGCACAAAAGACTTGTTAAGTTATGTTTTGTAATGGCAGGAGCCTTTTATCTGTTGAACATGTTTGTTTTGCAACGCATGCACTTATTTTTAAAAGGCTTGCAAACTATGCTCCTTATCCGTCTTCAAGTTTTCTGGCTTATATGCTTTAGCCTTTTCGTATGCTGGCAGAACCTAAGGCACGGAACACTTCGCTGGCAACAGGGTTAGTAACCAAACTGTTTAAACACAGAAACGGCGCCGGCTTTTGGTGCGTAAAGCATCTACTAAGACAAGCCAGCATATACGCGATCAGATAAATACCTTAGACGGATGCAATTTTAATTTTTGTAAGGCCTTAAGGCAAAAGCATCATGTGAGTAACCACAAGCACGGAGCCAATTCGGGTTAACATTGATATTTTTATCGAAATATATGATCAAATGGAAATAAAAGACGGCGAGAACTCATGCATAAAAATAATTGAGGGAACCAAAGACTTTTATTTCATAATCATATATGGTGTGATTACAATAGAATTGCTAAGTGTAAAAAGGACGTAGCTGCTCAATGTTCCAAGGACGTTTCGTCTCCTTGAGCACTGCTTCTTCGTTCCTTTTCCTTTTGCGGCCTCTTTTCTTCTTCTTCTCGATATCACGGAGGTCCACAAGATAATATGCCCCGTTCTTAAGCGCTTTGCTGATAACGAAGGGTCCTTCCCATATGGGAGATAGTTTGTGCTCCTTTTGCTGAACAAGGCGAAGCACCAAATCGCCTTCTCGAAACGATCTCCGTCTTACCTTGCGACTGTGGTAACGCCGCATGTTCTGCTGATAAATGGCGGAGCGCTGAAGCGCTATCTCACGCTCTTCTTCGAGAAGGTCTAAGCCATCCTGTCTGGCTTCTTCTGCGTCTGCTTCAACGTAGGCTGTTACACGAGGTGTGTCGTGCAGGACATCTGTTGGGAGTACCGCTTCAGCGCCATATATGAGAAAGAAAGGGGTATAGCCTGTTGCACTGCTTGGAGTTGTGCGTATGCTCCATAAGACAGCAGGTAATTCTTCTACCCATGCTCCAGCTGCTCTATGCAAAGGCACCTCTAATCTTGGCTTTATTCCCTGTAGAATTATACTGTTGGTTCGCTCAACTTGGCCATTCGATTGTGGATGAGCCACAGATGCTAAGTCCAACGAATACCAACTTCACCACAGTACTTTGCCAGCTCTCCTACGGCGAAGTTTGTCCCATTGTCCGTAATGATACTGTGGGGGACGCCAAATCTCGTTATAACCTCAATGACGAACTTCTTGGCTGTTGCCCCATCAAGCTTTTTTATGGGCTTAGCTTCAACCCACTTGGTGTATTTATCCACCGCAACTAAGAGATGTTTGACGCCGCCTCGCGCAGTCCTGAATGGACCTACCATGTCCAGTCCCCAGACCGCAAATGGCCACGTGATTGGAATGGTGCGCAATTCCTGGGCTGGCATCTTTGGCTGTCTTGCATACTTTTGGCATCCAACGCATTCTTGACGAGTTCTTCTGCGTCTTGCTTTGCTGTGAGCCAGTAGAATCCATGTCTAAAAGCTTTGGCGACAATTGCTCGGGCAGAGGCATGATGACCGCAACATCCACCATGGATCTCTTCTAGTATCTCTGTCCTTCTTCCGGCGAAACGCATCGTTGATATACACCTGTGGTACTCCGCTTGTATAGCTCTCCATTTATTATTGTGTATGCCTTAGCTCTGCGCACAACTTGCCGCCTTAATACTTCATCCTCTGGCTCTTCCTTGTTAAGGAGGAAATTTATGTAGGGCTGTGTCCAGTCTGGCTTCACCAGCATGACGGAAACAGACTGCGAAGCCATGGGGTCATCCTCATCTCCGCCTTTAATAGACGGCACGTACAGGTGCTCCAAAAATATATCGGAGGGCACCTTCGATCTTTTCGAGCCCATTCTGGCTAAGGCGTCCGCTGCTTCATTTTCCTCCCTTTTGATATGCTTGACTTCTAAGCCGATAAAACACCGACCAAACTCGTCTACCGTGCGTCGGTATTCAGCCATTGTAGGGCTCTTCGCGTCCCATGCCCCTTCTAATTGTTGAACAACGAGGTCTGAATCGCCATAGCACAAAAGACGGCTAATGCCCAAATCCTTTGCGACGTGCAATCCATGCAACAGAGCCTCGTATTCTGCAACATTATTAGTGGCATTGAAGTGTATCTGCAAGACATAGCACATCTTGTCTCCTTTAGGGTTCTTCAGTACCACGCCAGCTCCCGATCCCTGCAACATTTTGGAGCCGTCAAAGTGCATAACCCAATATTCTCGTCAGGGAGGGGAAGTTCATCCATTGCTTCTGTCCAGTCTGCGATGAAATCAGCTAAGACTGGGATTTGATGGCTGTACGTGGCTTGTACTGGATGTCGAAGGCTGCCAATTCAATTCCCCACTTAGCCACACGTCCAGTGGCATCGGTGTTGTTTATAATGTCACCCAATGGCGCCTTACTGACTACCGTGATTGGGTGCTCTTGGAAATAATGGCGTAATTTTCTGGCTGCGAAGAAAACTCCATAAGCCAGCTTCTGATAGTGAGGGTATCGTTGTTTGGATTCGGAGAAGACTTCGCTGATATAATATACCGGCCTTTGTTCCGGTAGCTCCTTCCCTCTTCCTTTCGCTCAACAACAACCACTGCACTAATAACTAGGTTGGTAGCCGCCATGTAAAGTAGCATCGGCTCTTGTGGTAGAGGAGACGCTAATATTGGTGCTGAAACTAAGGCGTCTTTTAACTGTGCTAAGGCTGCATCTGCCTCTTCAGTCCAGACGAACGTCTTAGTTTTCTTCAACAACCTGTATAGGGGTAAAGCTTTATCCCCAAGCCTACTAATAAATCGGCTTACAGCTGCTGCAGATCCTGTGAGCCTTTGGACATCTTTAAGACAAGTAGGCTTTTTGATGTCCATGATAGCTCGAATCTTTTCTGGGTTAACCTCAAGACCTCTTTCTGAAACAATGAAGCCTAAAAGTTTTCCTGCTGGGACGCCAAAAAAGCATTTTCCCGGATTTAGCTTCATGTTATATTTTCTTAAGTTATCAAAGGTTTCTTGAAGGTCAACGATGAGATCGCCGCGTTTTCGCGACATAACGGCAATGTCATCGACATAAGCGTGAACATTGCGGCCTATTTGATCGTGTAGGCAACGTTGTATGCACCGTTGGTACGTTGAGCCAGCGTTTTTAAGCCCGAAAGGCATAGTTATGTAGCAAAACGTTCCGAAAGGTGTGATGAAGGAAGTCTTAATTTGGTCAGACTCCTTCATCTTAATTTGGTGGTAGCCAGAGTAAGCGTCCAAAAAGCATAGTAATTCAGAACCTGATACAGCATCTACGACCTGATCAATTCGCGGCAATGCGAAGGGGTCTTTAGGACAGGCTTTGTTTAAGCCGGTGAAATCTATGCACATGCGCAAGTCTTTCACGTCCTTCTTAGGTACTAATACAGGATTTGCTAGCCAATCTGTGTGGATAACCTCTCTAATGAAATTAGCGGCACTAAGCCGAGCTACCTCTTTTCCTATTGCTTTCTTCTTCTCTGGACCGAAGCGACGAAGACCTTGTTTTACTGGCTTGGCACCTTTGGCGACATTAAGGCTGTGCTCGGCAAGTTCCCGGGGTACTCCTGGCATGTCTGATGGTGACCATGCAAAAATATCCCGTTGCTCACGGAGGAACTTGACGAGCGCGCCTTCCTATGCGTCACTGAGGTCCGCGCCTATGTTCGTCGTCTTGCTTGCATCAGCGTTGTCCAGCACGATCTTCTTCGAGTTTGAGCTGGCCTTGAAGGTAACATCCGAAGCGCAAGGAGGCTTTTACCATCCGGCATTTCATTGGTGTTAACTTCTTTCTTGTACTGCTCCAGCTCTTCCTTGCTGATGACTGCTTCTGCTAAGACGGCGTTTCCTGCTTCGCATTCCTTCGCCTTCTTGAAGTCGCCATTGACCGTGATGACGCCGTTTGGTCCAGGTATTTTGAGCTTGCTGTAGATGTAACACGGGCGTGCCATGAATTTGGCAAAGGCTGGGCGGCCAAAGATTGCGTGATACGCACTTTTGAATTCCACCACCTCAAAGGCAACTTCCTCAGTCCTATAGTTTGTTTCGTCACCGAAGGTGACGTCTAAGACAATTGTTCCCATAGAACTGGCCTGCCTGCCTGGCACTATGCCGTGAAACTTGACTGTGCTATGTTTTAGCTGTGTCTCAGAAAGGCGCATGCGCTTTAAGGTTTCAAGATAGAGGATGTTGATGCTACTCCCTCCATCCATAAGCACCTTAGAAAGCCTGCATTGCTGCACAATTGGGTTTACAACGAGCGCGTAATTCCCTGGGTTCTGTGGAATATGATCAGGATGATCGTTGCGGTCCCATGTAATGGGGTGCTCGGACCAGTTGAGATACTGGGGAACCGCTGGCATAGTGGCATTGAGTTCCCTCCAGGCTGCCTTTTCCTTTTTGGCCGAAGGAGTGGCAAGGAAGTGACAAGGCTTGTTTCGACCCTTGGAAACTTGTTGCTCCTCTTGTGCTTTGGCTCCTGATCTTCTGGCTCCGAAGCACTTTCCTCGTTGTCCTTCTGTCTTTCTTGTCTTTACGGTTCTTGCGCTTGAACTGTTTTGCCTTGAAGCCAGCGTCGGATCCTTCTTGATATCATCGTTAAGGCGGCACTGCCTGTTGGTATGGGTGCATTTGCCAAGCTTGCTATGATGGGCACAAGGTTCATCTTTGATGTCGTCATAGGTGATTTTAATGGGTCTTGACCCTTGACTGTCATCGCTCTTCTTCTGCCATCTGCTAGCCCCTCTGGCCACCCTTCTTATTGGCAAAGGCTACCTCCTTTGATGGTCCTGGCGCATCGTTGGCTTCCTTCTTTTTCCGGCTTTGATTGTTGTTTCGCTTTTCCGGGTTAACAGCTATGTCCATGCGCAGATCGCCGTCGTCAGCTCGAGCGTCGTCTTCTGCTGCAGCGTAATTGTTCGCGCTGTCTAAGAGCTCGCCGAGGTGTTTGATGTTTTGGCTGGCAACATATATCTCATCATGTTGCCTTTCTTCAGGCTGTTCATAAAAGCATGTATGGCCTGGATCTCAGAAACGTCTTCGCATGCATTCTTTGTCTCTGTCCATCGAGCTATGAAAGCTCTGCTTGACTCCCCCTCCACTTGAGCGCACTTTAGTAGATCTGAGTAAGCCTTTGGACGTTTGTATGTGCATGAGAAGTGTTGCATGAATGTTTTCTGCATGTCTTGCCAATTGTGGATACTCTTTTCTGGCAAAGTGTCGATCCACAACCGGGCCGTTCCCTCCAACATGAGTGGAAGAAAACGTACAGCTGCATTGTAATCACCGTCATTAATACCAACGGCGTGGATGTAATCAGGCAGCCATATGTCCGGTTTGTCAATGCCATTGTACTTGTCCACAATTTTCTTGACATTGCCTAGCGAGGATGGGAGTTGCACCTTGCGAATCGCCGGTCCAAAGCACACAGGGCCCAGGTAAGACTCCTCTTTGGCCGCTTTAATCTCATCGAGACGGATGCGGGCGTCTGAGATATGAGTGTTTTCCCTGGCTGGCCCTTTGTTGGATTGGCTACGCCTTGGCTCCTCCTGACGGCTTTGGCGATGAGGGGAGCGGGAGCGAGATCGCCTTTGAGGCGGATCTCTGTTGCCCCTATTTCCTTCGTCTCTTGCCCGTGCTGCGGGCGGAGGTGGCATGTTAAGCCGGTCACTCCCACGCCGTGCGTCCTTGTCTTGATCTCTTTCACGGCGAGGCGGATCATTCTTCTTATGGCGTGTGTTATCCTTTTGCCGGTGGTCGTCCTTGCCTTTGTCACTATGGCGTTGGACCCAGTCTTTGACTCATCCCTGTGCTTGTCAGGAACTTTGTCCTTCCTGGGTTCCTTACCCTTATTGCCATGGCTACTGGAACCAGCTGGTTCCTCTGGATCCCCACCGCCGGCAACGGCGTCTTGCAAAGACGCGTATCGTCCGCCAGTTTTGAGTTTGAGTCCGCCTTAGCCTGCTGCTCTACCGCCTTTTCGATGAGCATTTAGAATAATGGTGGCGCTCTTCAATTGGGACTGCTTCGTCTCCCATGATTTCCCTGGCCGCCTCTAGGTTTTTGGCGGGGTGGAGAAGAATATGACTCCATCAGGGTTAACTTGAAAGAGTATTTCTGCCAAGGCTTTAAACTTTTGGGCAGAAGCTTCTCGAAGTTTCCCTGCAGATCCCGATGCAGAAGAGGGTCACGTATACTTTATTTGCGGAATTTCTCAACATGCGCTCACGCTGATACTCTTCCTCTTCTAGAGCCTTTCCAACTAGGATTAACTCTTTTTCCTTGTTCAGGAGGGACAACTTATACTTGATGTTGACTTCAGTCTCAGCCAGGAGCGCTTTCCGTCTTTCCTCAAGTTCAACCGCGGTTGGATTTGGTCCCAAAGGTGTTTTGAGAAGCTCCAATGCGCGCATGTGTTCCTCCTTTGACCGTTCCAGGTCTTCTTCAATAGGCGTAGCCGGGGGAGGCCTTTAGGGTCCAGCACATCCTCTGGCTTTTCCGCCTTGTCACCAATGTGTTTGATGCTAGAGGAAACTTCAGCCTCGTCTGGCTTAGCCGCGGCCGCACCATCCTCCATAGCTATCTGTGCCGGGAAAGTCATTAAGACTTCGTTTGGATCGGATGAGCCATAGCCTCGCGCGGCAACCTGTGCTGCAAAGTCTTCCTCCTTATGCTCATCGAGATCTGAATCTTCCGCCATTGGAGCGGTGCCATCAGATCCGGCTTCTGAGTCTGCTCCTGTCTGTAAGGCAGGTAATATTGACTCAGGGTCAGATTCGGCCGGCTTAGGGCCAGATGCGTCAATGACAACAAAACGAGAGGCGGGCTCCATAAGCTCATAAGAGCTGGAGTCAGAATCGCTTTGGGTATCAGAGTCACTCAGATCGCGATAGACAAAGGCCTGATCCGATCTGTGTTGTTGCTCGATTGCATAATCGATGGGGTGGTGGGTGGGCCAAAAGGCGGCGGATCCCCTGGGGAATCCATACGCCTCAGCCGTAAAACCCATGAAGATGTTGATGGTGCCGAAGGGGACGACGAAGCTTGACACCAGTGCGTCGTTTGCTGGGACGTAGGACCCGTCGTCTTCGATGCACCCAAAGTTGTTGATGATGCGGGCGCGACCAACCGCCATAGTCTTGCCGATCTCGCCCAATGCTCCCGCCTGAAACAAAACTCCCGACGCCTTGGGCCCCACGGTGGGCGCCAACTGTCGAGGTATTGGTAACGCGGAACTACTATATGGATTCATACGTACCGTAGAGGAGGTGGGGAAGAACGTAGAGGGTTCCAGTGACGGGATTGCACACACGATCTTACCCAGCTTCGGATCTCACGACGGTGGCGAGATCCTACGTGCTGCTATAATTCACTCAAGGAGAATATGTGTACAGGTTACAATGAGATTGTATGCGTGCCCTAAGGCTGCTGGAAGGCTGGCTTATAAAGGCGCCAAGCCTTCCCCTACAAGGAAAGCCTTAACCGACCTAGATCACGAGTCCTAGACTAACACGGTAACAAACCCTAACTTGCTCCCTAAGGCGAACGCAGCCAGGCCTTCGTCTTGGACTTCACTAAGCCAGCCCAGAGCTTATCCTTGCGCCTAAGCCCATGAGGCCTTCTCCATTAAGCCCTCCGGCTTTATCTGATGGGCCTCCTTGGTGGGCCAGGTTTTATCCACCGTGGCAGGTATACCCGTTCGGCATAACCTCCACACTATTCTTAATGCAATAATCTGTTGCTAGCAACTTAATACTAACGGGAGACACGGAACGTTATCTCGGTAGTGGATTATTTAGGCATGGATGCGGCTGGTAAGCGATCCATGTATTATGTTGTAGTGCCCAATAAATATTACAATAAACTGTCTTGTCATATATTGCATTGTCATGCGCTCACTATTTGTCAATTGCCCAGCTGTAATTTGTTTACCCAACATGCATGTTATCTTTTATGGAGAGACATCATTAGTGAACTGTGGACCCCGGTCCATTCCTCTACACTGATAAAAACACCTACTGCAATCATCTGTTCTCTGTTACTTTCTGCAATCATAATTGTTCTTCACACCAAACGTTTAATCCTTTGTATTCAGCAAGCCGGGAGATTGACAACCTTCCTGTTTCGTTGGGGCAAAGTAATTTGATTGTGTTGTGTGCAGGTCCACGTCAACCACCACATTTTCTGGCGCTGTTGACAACCTTCTGAAGTGCTCCTGACTCCTACTGGTTTGATAACCTTGGTAGAATTATAAGGGAAAATTGCTGCTGCAGTACACCATACCTTCTTCTTGGGCTCTCCCAACGGACGTGTGTTTTCACGTCATCACCAGACTGAACTAATGCAGAGCTTGTTTGCATGAAAAAGGAACAGGAAAGATCCTTCCTGTGAATTTGGATATTCTGCTATTTGGGCTTTGGTGGTGCCGTCACCTGAAGGAACAAGCCACCAACTAAGTCAGGTCTCTTTTCTTTTCCTTCCTCTGATGTGATCCAATCACAAGTTGAGAAAAACTAGCAACAGAGCCAGGTGGGGCACGATGACGGGAGAATGTACAAACTTCTTTTTGAAGAAAAAGAATGGCTACTATTTATCGGATGGACCTTAACAAAAGCATTATTTAGTCCCACACACAAAAAAGCATTAGATGCGTTCAGCTGAGACATTACCGCGGTGCACATTGTTTGGGTGACCGTGAGATAAAGATCAGTAGAATTACTTACTAGTAAACCCAGTTATCTTGTGCTTTTAGGCTCGAAAAGCATAAGCCCAACCAAACACCATCAAATGGAGAATGGAGAAATGCTGCCGAGAAGCCCTGCGGGGAAATGCACCGCACGAGGAACCGGAGCAGAAGCAGCGCGAGACCTGCTTCCCGCAACTTCCCATTGAAGTTCCAAAACGTTACTCTCTATTACCCATTTCGTTGCTTCAAATTACCGTGAGCTGGAACCCTGTACTTTCCCGTAGCATGGTCGTCTACTTTGGCTTGCCCTGTATGGCTTCCCATGGGCATGTATGTGTGCACGGACATACTCCATCGGATAAATATATTTTGATTCGAAATAATTTGTACACGAAATATGTGTGTGTTGACGAGTAGGTTTCATTCCCGTGATCGATTTCGAATTTCGTGGACTGTAACTTCTCAATTTTGAACCGAAGGTTGCACTATTTTTAGAAGAATTTTATCAAATTCGTCACACTCAGTTAACCGTTTAAAATTCTGTTTCATGAGTAGATGAATCCCGCTGTTTTCTACAACTTTCATGTTGTAATTTTTTTGATTCAACGGATATATATGAATAGATCTTGTACGTATATATGCATGCATGCATTTAGGCTCTTCTTGTTAAACCAGATGGTTGAACCAGTTCATTGTATGAACCTGTTTGCTGTAGCTACAAACTTCGTCAAACAATACACACCGATAGGGTTAGGTTCATTGTGTGAACGTGTTTGCATGCAATTCCGGCGACCATCGGTCTCCGTGGGCCGCCCATTGGGCTCCCCGCAACGCCCTCATGGGGATCCGCCCGGTTCCAGCCCCGCGCGCGTGCTCATGTCCGCCGTCCCGTGCGTCACCTGATGACGTCAGCGTGGGCCCGCTTGTTAGAGTTCCAATATTTTGTAAATGATTTATGTAAATTCTAGAAAATGAATAAAACTTGTAATATATTTGTTGGACTTCGTATGGTCTTTTTTGAATATAGGTGATGCTTTATGGTCTTTCGCTTTAAATGAATATAAAATAAGTCAAAAACAACTATTTCGTTTTAAATCTGCATTTATATAACACATCTTCAGCACTCAGGAGCATTCCAGACATTTCACCCATAGAATCAACAGCAACAACTGCCAACTGCATTCTTGACAAACATCAAATCTTTACTTCCAACAACTGCTTTCTCATAGCGCATCAGCTACAGCTGCTTCTCAATAGCTGCATACCAAACAAACAGACACTCAGAAACAGGCTGAACACAATCTGCGATAACTGTTTTACTAACTTTGCCGAACCAAAAGTTAAAAAAAATACTTTGCCGAATCAAGGAAGGAAATGAACAATCACACTCCTCTCTGGTGTCCACGGGCTGTCCTGTGTTTTTTTTTAAGCCAGGGCTGTCCTGTCAGACTGCGGTTCCTGCGACATGAACCAAATCTGGGAGACTGGAATTCGAAATCTGGCAATTTGAGAAGGAATTCCATTCCATCACCCAAATTTGGGAAACACCGCCCCGCTCGTCTCTCCCGAAATCGCGTCCCAGCTCCGTCCAACGACCCAGACCAGCCCAGACGGAAAACTCTCGAACCCGTAAAGGCGGTGTCCGAGCGTCATCTCCAAGCTTCCCACCGCCAGCTTTCACCTCGTCGGCGTCCGCCCCAAATCCGCCGCTCCCCGCCCATGGCTCCGGCCGCCCACTAGCCGCCGCCACTTCCTCCCGATGTCGTCCGAGCGCCCGCTGATCGACGCCACCTCTCCGCACCCGCCTCCACCGGCGGCGGCGTCGCAGCTCCCGCCACCGCAGCCGGAGCCTCCCGTCCGCGCCGACCTCCTGGGCTTCTCCGTCGAGGTCCCGGACCCCTTCCGCCCGTCCCGCCGCGACCGCGACCAGCCGGATCCGTCCGCGTCGCAGCAGGAGGGGGTCGAGTCCCGCGCCGTCGCCGTGGGGGAGCCCTCGGCGGAGTTCGCCGGCAACGCCATCCGGACGGCCAAGTACTCCGCGCTCACCTTCCTGCCGCGCAACCTCTTCGAGCAGTTCCGGCGGCTCTCCTACGTTTACTTCCTCGCCATCACCGTGCTCAACCAGCTCCCCCAGGTCGCCGTCTTCGGCCGCGGCGCGTCCGTGCTCCCACTGGCCTTCGTGCTCTTCGTCACCGCGGTCAAGGACGCCTACGAGGACTTCCGCCGCCACCGCTCCGACCGCAGGGAGAACAACCGCCTCGCCGCCGTCCTCGCGCCGCACACCGCCGGCGAGTTCCAGCCCAAGAAATGGAAGCACGTACGCGTCGGGGACGTCGTGCGCGTCGCGTCCAGCGAGACGCTCCCCGCCGACATAGTGCTGCTCGCCACCAGTGACCCCACCGGCGTCGCGCACGTCCAGACCGTCAACCTTGACGGGGAGACCAATCTCAAGACGAGGTATGCCAAACAGGAGACTCAGTTGAAATTCTCCCACAACGCTGGCCAAGGTGGTGTCCTGCATTGCGAGCGGCCCAACAGGAACATTTATGGTTTCCAGGCGAATTTGGAGATTGATGGCAAGCGCGTCTCACTCGGACCCTCCAACATTGTGCTCCGTGGTTGTGAGCTCAAGAACACCACCTGGGCGATAGGGGTCGTGGTTTATGCTGGCAAGGACACCAAGGTCATGCTCAATAACTCTGGGCCGCCGTCCAAGCGCAGTCGCTTGGAGACTCAGTTGAATCGTGAGACAGTCATATTGTCCATTATGCTCATTGGAATGTGCACGACAGCATCTGCACTTGCTGGGATTTGGCTGCTGAATCACCGGGGCGAGCTTGAGTTCACTCAGTTCTTTAGGGAGAAGGATTACACAACTGGGAAGAACTACAATTACTATGGCATCGGAATGCAGATTTTCATTACCTTCCTCATGGCTGTGATAGTGTATCAGGTCATCATTCCTATCTCATTATATATATCAATGGAATTGGTACGACTTGGGCAAGCATATTTCATGGGCGCCGACATAGACTTGTATGACGAATCGTCACGGTCGAAGTTCCAGTGCAGGGCTCTGAATATAAATGAGGATCTCGGGCAGATTAAGTATGTCTTCTCTGATAAGACAGGGACCCTGACAGAGAACAAAATGGAGTTCCAGTGTGCATCGGTTCACGGCATTGATTACAGCTCTGGCAAAGATACATGTGGATACTCAGTTGTAGGTACGACGGTTTTAATGCATATTGCTTGTTTGATGTTGTTGTTTCCTAATAAGACCTCTCATTTGCTGCTTTTGGTCAGTCGATGATCTTCGGTGGACACCAAAAATGGCAGTTAGGACTGATCCTCAGCTTATGAAGATGTTGAGGAATGGTGGCAAAAATGAGGAAGCAAAGTTTGTCCTTGAATTCTTTCTTGTTCTTGCTGCCTGTAATACCATTGTGCCACTTGTCCTGGACAGTAGAGACCCTACGCAAAAGTTGATTGATTATCAGGGTGAGTCCCCTGATGAGCAAGCTCTAGCTTATGCTGCAGCGTCCTATGGCATTGTGCTTGTTGAGCGAACATCTGGTTATGTAATGATCGATGTACTTGGTGACAGACAGAGGTAAGATAGCTCTCATCTTTTGTTTTTATGGAAACTGTATTTTGCAATCATGCACGAGAATGCTTGCATAGGAATTTAGTACCATCTATTCAATTTGGAAGTGCACAATTTGGTGGTATCAAACATGATTATGTGACTCGGAGCGGATGAATCCTACCTGCTTCGTGATCCTTGCATCTCTAGAAAACTATACAACAACAACTGTAGTTGTGCATTTCAAATTTGGATAGTGATAAGTAGGAAATCCCATTTCAGTATAAAAAAATATTCAAAATATGTATGGCCCATTGGCAAAAGAATTTGAAGTTTAGTCCATCTAATTTGTGTTTTTTCTTTCTCTTCTGCATGGGTCGATTAAATTGAACTGTACATGTCGATGTGACATTGATCAATCCAGTGTGTCAATTTTTTTTTCAATATGTCGTACAATTAGTTTCGTCTTTGGCTCAGATTTAATAATATCCTCTTAGTCATGATAAATTAACTTGAATTCGCAATAATCCCAAGCAGTACCCTACCTGATCAAAACACGTTAATTTGGTTCTTCTTTGGTAGTACTAATTTACTATGTTGACTCCTTACGTCCCCATTCCAGTGCATCATTTTTTCCTTGCCAGTTTAGTTTCAATAGATCGTTAGCCCGACTGGTTAACAGTTCTGATGAATCTTGCTGGTATGACATGTGCAGATTTGATATATTAGGACTTCATGAGTTTGATAGTGATCGTAAGAGGATGTCTGTCATTGTTGGCTGCCCCGATAAGACTGTTAAGCTATATGTCAAAGGCGCAGACAGTTCAATGTTTGGAATTACCAACAAAGAGCTGGACAATGTCCGTGCTACAGAGGCACATCTCCACAAATATTCTTCACTTGGCCTAAGAACTCTCGTTGTTGGTATGCGTGAATTGAGTCAGCCTGAATTTGAGGAGTGGCAGTCAGCATATGAGAATGCTAGCACAACAGTACTTGGCAGGGGAAATTTACTCCGATCAGTTGCAGCCAATGTAGAGTGCAATATCCACATACTAGGGGCCACTGGGATTGAAGACAAGCTTCAAGACGGGGTACCAGAAGCAATTGAATCTCTTCGGCAAGCAGGCATGAAGGTTTGGATTTTAACAGGAGATAAGCAGGAGACTGCAATATCTATTGGCTACTCTTGTAAGCTACTGACCAGCGACATGAGACAAATTGTGATAAATAACAGTTCTAAGGAGTCTTGCAAGAAAAGTCTCGAGGAAGCACTTACAACAACTAAGGAACTCAGGGTTGCTTCTTCAATAGGCACACTGAATCCAGAATCTTCTGGTGTAATTCTTGCTTTGATTGTAGATGGGAACAGCCTTGTTTACATACTCGAGACAGACTTGCAAGAAGAGGTACTCATCCTATGGTTCAATACTGTATTATTTTCCTTTTGTCCTCGGTAATAAGCTCATCTTATTAAGATGTTGCAACTGACACATGGTCGTCTTATTTTGTTTGTAATAGCTTTTCAAAGTAGCCACAGAATGTAGCGTTGTCTTATGTTGTCGAGTGGCTCCTCTACAAAAGGCAGGGATAGTTGCACTTATCAAAAACAGGACGGATGATATGACCTTAGCAATTGGTGATGGTATTCACTCATGTTTCCTCAGTACATTATAAATTTTTATCTAGCAGACGATATGTGCACAGTTGATATATATTTTTACATAACCTGTGGCATTCAGGAGCAAATGATGTTTCAATGATCCAAATGGCTGATGTTGGGGTTGGCATCAGTGGCCAAGAAGGAGGACAGGCTGTTATGGCATCAGATTTTTCTATGGGACAATTCAGATTCTTGGTTCCTCTTCTATTAGTCCATGGTCATTGGAATTATCAAAGGATGGGTTACATGATCCTTTACAACTTTTACAAGAATGCCACATTTGTATTGATTCTTTTCTGGTAAGAATTCTAATGGAGGATAAATACTTCATTACTTGGGAAATATTACTCAAATCCTCCATAGTATAATCTAATTGGGAAAACGGGGAGATTTGTTCATTTTTCTAGTGTTCAGGCCTTATATATATGATGCATACCTTGCGTTATAAATTTATGATTATAGTTCCTGCTTATATCCAATTGAATTATCGAAAATTTGTTAAGGAACGCCTCTCTATTTTTCATATATTTGCATGGACAATTACTAATTATAATACTTATGGTGTGATCTCAGGTATGTGCTGTATACAGCATTCACGTTGACTACTGCTATCACTGAATGGAGTAGCCTCTTGTATACTGTGCTTTATACATCCCTTCCGACAATCGTTGTTGGCATTCTTGACAAGGATCTTAGCAAGTCAACACTGCTAGCTTACCCAAAGCTATATGGAACTGGCCAAAGAAATGAGAAGTATAATGTGAATTTGTTTGTCCTCAATATGCTTGAAGCACTTTGGCAGAGTTTGGTTATTTTCTACATACCGTATTTTGCATATAGACAAAGTACAATAGATATGTCTAGTCTTGGAGATTTGTGGGCACTTGCATCTGTCATCATTGTGAATATGCAATTAGCCATGGACATCATTCGGTGGAATTGGATTATACATGTGTTTGTATGGGGCACAATAGCAGCAACTGCCATTTGCCTCTTTGTGATAGATTCAATATGGTTTCTTCCTGGTTATGGCTAAGTACTTCATCTCCAGCATCTTCTTACTGATATGAATTCCGTGCCACATTTTCGTATTCCATGCAATTGCTGTAATGTTCATATTAGTTTAGAACCGGTAAATGTATTCAGACTCTTTTCACCATTGGACAGGTAAGAAGATTGCAAGTATCCTGCAACATATATTTGTATTGTCAGCTATGAATCGTCTAAAAAAAACAATTTGAGCTATTTTAACTTCATTTGGGAGGTCGAGCTTGTGATCTCTAGTTTCTGAGTTCGAGATGTCTTAGCTTGGAGGTTCTGCCTCTCTAATGTGATAATAAAGCAAAAGCAACATTGTACCCCAGTGCTCATCCCTTGCTCTTTTTTTTTCCCCATTCCTGCATAACATTTTTGTTTTCTTTTAGTATACAACTATCACCTTCCTACTTTTTGCAAGCATCTGTCCTTACAAGTAGTATGCACTATGTGTCCATGTTTTCTTGAGTAGGATTTAGTGCAACTTTTTGCAATTACTTGTGATTATCTATAGATGCAACAAACTAACGCCAAACAACGATTTCAGGGCCATATTTCATATAATGGGGACAGGTTTGTTTTGGTTGCTGCTGCTTATCATTGTTGTTGCTGCAATGGTCCCACATTTTTTAATCAAGGCTTTCACGGAGCACTTTGGTCCGAGTGATATTCAAATTGCCCGAGAGATGGAGAAGTTTGAGGCTTTAAATCAGGTGACCCGTTCAGAAATTCCAATGAGAACGTTTTCATGACCCTAGCAGGGAAATTGTATAGCTTTCCATTTTTTAATTTCTCTTGTTCTTTTTGTTCTTTCACTGTGCATAGGGGCCATTAATTTAATAACTGTAAGTTGGTAGTTTTGCCTCCCAGGTGTATGTATGTATGTAGTATCTCATCTAACATTTATTGAAAAAGAAAGAGAACTTGTGGACCTAGAGAATTCTCTTCTCACCCTGGTGTCAGCCATTATGGTGAATGAATAGTGTGGTCTACATTATCCCTTACTACATCTGAAACATATATTTTGTGCTCGTATTTTCTTGTCTATCTTTATATGAAAATGCACCTGATCTGTTGAGCCTACAATGAGCACATGAGTTCGCATGTCTCACATCACAGTATTCAGATTTGTCTATGTCCGAACTGAATTAATTCCATTTCGGTTCCGAATTAAGCAACTGGAGAAGGTCAGCATAGCAAACATTAGATAAACTTAACAATATGTTAGCTAGGTACAACCATCAGAGTATTAATCATCCAAAAAATGGAAGAGAACATGGCAAATATCTTTTTCGCCTCTAACACAGACTCGCATTAAGAGCTATAGGTCTCTGTTAGCTTGCAGATGGAGCACGCCTTCCAGCAGATCATAGTACAACGACTTTCAAACTTGACCAGTGCCAGGGGAACTCGCCAAATGATTTACTCCCTCCGATCCATATTAGTGGACACAACTTTGTCTAGATACACATGTATCTAGTCTAAATATTTAACTAGATACATATGAATTTAGACAAAGCTATGCCCACTAATATGGATCGGAGGGAGTACATAAATGCTCCCCGCAGAAGCAAAAACATCTGACCAACCTAACTAATAAGTTTGAGCACTGGTAGGTCTCCAACCGATTTGAGTTGGCTGTAGAAGTGCTTGCAGCCTAGCAACTCAAGACAACACCAGACAAAAAGACTGACCACCTTTCTTTGGACAGCACTCTGATGACGTTGGTTAGAAACAAAACATCAACCTTCTCAACTCCTCTCTTGGAACGACTGAGAGCGCGAAAAGGCTGCTGGATTGGCCTGCAGAGCCTGGGGAGATTCCGGTGTCTTGTCATGTTTTAGAACCTTCGGCAGGAGAGACTTGATCACGCCTTTCTCATCAGGTTTCATGCCTAGAGCATCCCAGACTGAACTCTTTGCGGCCTCGGCCGGGTTAGCAACCCTAAGAGTTTTAGGGACCCGTATGTTGTTTTCGCTCTTTTCTTCTTCTTGCAGGACTGCTTCTCTTGAGTGCTTTCCCAGCGTTGGAAAACTGTCATCTGTAGAATTTGTTTTGTTTGGAGAGCCATTGGTTCCAGGACATGGTGAACTCAACATTCCATTAGGCCATCCAGGAATGTAGCTCCAAAGAGGTGGTGGCATCAGAGGAAAGGGAATGACAGGTGCGCAAATTCCTGGAGCTGCCATCATCGGTGGAGGCGCCCATGAAGGCAGACCGTGCCTCGCGATTTCAGACCCATGAACAGGCTCTGTTGAGCATTGAGTAGCTGCCATAAAAGCAATGCTGTTATATCCAGGACCCCAGGGAAACACCAAAGCAGGCCCGTGAGGGTGAGGCAATGTTACACCATTACAATATCCCGTCACATTGCTGGGTTCGTTTTTATCTGCGCTATCCGGCATCTGTTTTAAGCAATCTGATGATGGTACAGAAGATGAACATGATTGTTCTTCCTTATTATCACCAGAGACCAAGGAAACAAGGTGAGTATCCTTCTGCTCTCCAACATTAAGGATTGAACCTGTGGACTGTGAAACTGGCACTTCAGATCCAACTTCCTTCACCGTTTCATTTTCTTTAACAGGTCCTGGAAGGACAGGAGGTACAAGTGGAAGAGCTAGATGGTGAATCGCACCAGAGACATCTCCAGGAGCAGCTACATTATTACCACACGACATCATAGCATGGTGGTAGTGAGCTGCATTCTTATTTCTGCGTCTTCCCGAACCTACAGGAACATTCCTGATATTTCCACCAGCAGTCCAATACCTCTGGCAATTCCTGCAGAAGTGCCTAGGCTGGCTAACATTGTAATTGTTGAAGTAGCAGAACTTTGTTTCCATGCTATTGCAGCGAGGGCATGGCACAATCATATCAGGCTTCTTGAGTACCTTCTCTTGGATTGATCCATCAATTTCAGTCTTAATTTTAGCCATAGAATCAGTTCCCATTTTCCCGACATGTCTGCTGATAGCTTGTAAATCATTCTGCTCACTATTCTTGGAACAGAAGGGAGTTGCTTCGACATTCAAAAGCTTGCCTGGGACACATGGCATGACATCATTGTTGTTTGCATCATTTCTTAGCTTGGTGACAACCTGAAAAGTATAATTTAACACGCATCAAACTGACAATTCAAATAGGTATAGCATATCTTAGTCAGTGCCAACAGATAAAATGCAAGATGTCAAGCACAATTCAACTTCATTTAGCTACAAAACTATTGCCTCTGTTCCCAAATGTAAGACGTTTCGGTAGGCTAATTTTGGAACAGAGGTAGTAGGAAACAAAATAAAAGTTACCACTTTACAAAGAGCTATTGGTGATCATGTTACTGTTATTTTCTTGAAAATTGCTACAGACATAAATATGGCATACTGGAAACAATGCAGACACTCCTGCATGAGGTCATAACATCCTAATATTTAAATTGGCATGCAACACATTGTTGCCGTTTCTCCAGTCACGCACAACTTATTGTAATGTTTATCCATGAATGCCTCGCTATATTTGTTCAGGAGGTGTTAAGCGTCGACTAATAGTACCGATAATTTTCCTTCTGTGCATGCACTTCACTGTGACGCAATATGCACATGAGTAGGCTTTGCATTTATAGGGCAGCTTGCAAAATCATTTTCGAAATCAGTTTGAATTTTTTTATTGTTAAAACAGAAATTTGTTCATAGCGATGGCATGTATGGGACAATTCGAGTTTGTGCTTAATCAATCACCGATGTTTTGAATAATCTTGGTATAGACAATAGTTCCAACTGGTTGGCAACTTGGCATAGCTTTGGTTCTATCATGAACCATAGCTGAATTTCATGATCAACAGCTTTGGCTCCAAAAGGTACTGTTGACAAACCAAGTTTCCCTCGTGCAAATAAGAGTATAACCAATGCTTTTTCTAAGAGCCCAATTAAGCATTTAGATTATGGAGGTTTTTCTTGGCCGTGGTAAAAATACCGGCTTAGTCTTAATAAAGATGGATTTTATCTTAATAATCTCAGACATGGAGTCCACTACCTGAACTGAACTCAATGCGATCCCATTAATCATCATAGAACTTTGGCAAGAAAATGTTCAATAAAATCCTTACAGACACAAGGATTTATTTAACCATTTCCTTTCTAAATACGTAACTGTTTCCCTTTTAGTACACCTTTGAGACTACAATCTCATACAGTAGGACATACCAATTCAAGGCAGTACTGTCTACATCCTGTCAAATCAAGAAAGCTCATAGTACACGAGGAAAAACAGTCCATATAATTCCATGAACCCTAGTTAAGAGACCGAGAGACATAATTGAATTCAAATATTAGGGTTTTTGGACGAAGCAGACTCCCCAAACAGAGAGAGAGAGAGAGAGAGAGAGAGAGAGAGAGAGAGCATTTCTACTCTCCAGACGCAGACATGGGAGAGAAAAAACTAGCAAAATCTTTTTTAACCAAGGATGATCAATCCAAAAGAGTGATTTTGGATCAAAAAAGGAGAAAGAAAAGGGTCCACATATTGTTCAGAATTGCGTCAAGCAGCATGGCAGGAAGATAAAAAAAATTAACACCACCTCGCCAAAAAAAACAAGTTCTTAACAACATGTGTCTCGAAGAAAAATAATTAATCGCTGATTAAACACATCTCTCGAGAGGAGAGGGGAAAACGAAGCTGCAAAAAAAAAGGCGAATCCCAGCAGAAGCAACCGCGCATTGACAGCGCAAAAGCAGCCAGGAAAGAAGAACGCATCGAATCGCATCCAAAGGGAAGTGAAAGGGAACCGGGGAGCTCCCGGCAAGAAAGAAAAAAAGATTGAAAAAACTGAGTCCGAGGCTTGTGCCCAATGCTCACTAACCTCGTCGGAGGCGTCGAGGAGCGGGATGGTGCGGCCGAAGAGCTTAATGGCGGTGTCACCCCGGCCCCTAAGCGCGGCCATGGCGTGGTCCTGATCTCGGCCGCGAGGGAGGGTGGTGGGCGGCAAGGTGGGGAAATGGCAAATGCCACTGGGGCTCCGGGTGGTTCGAGTTCGCGCGGGGCGCCGGCGAGGAGCAAGTGGTGAAGGGGATCGAAGTCCAACAAATAATTGTGCGTGGATGCGCGAGCAAAAAGTGTAGCCTACTTTTGGGGCAGAGCAGAGGGAGAGAGAGGATGCTGGGAGAGGACGAACTTTGTGGGCTTTTTGCCCTTTTCCACCGGGGTGGCCGGTAAAGTCACAAGGGGGATGCACTCACGCAAAAGCCGGAGTCATTCTTTACAAATCATCAATGGTTACGTATGAACTCAATCTTTGCAAGTTTTAAAAACTTACGGAGAAGTCACACATATAGGTATAGCCTTAGGATAGAAATTACTCTTCTTGATTTTCATAATCACTTATCGCCATTTGCGAAATCTCCATAAACCACAAGACCATAATATGTCATATTTAAGGTTCAATTTTGTTGCTCGTGCACGCACATACTTGTATCAATTCTTTACGTGCGTGATTTTACGTAAATTTTCTTAAAACTTGAAAATATGATTTGCACTGAGTGTTTAAAAGTGAATTCATACATATCCAGGTTCTAAAAAATCCAGACTAGTCATTCTTCTTCGTTTTTACATGAAAGGGCATTTATTCTAACGTGTGTACTTCTGTTTGGTTATTACTAACCAATTACTTGCGTCTGATGTGGAAAATTTGCCGCCATATCGAGTATCTTTAATTCACTGGATTTAAAAACACGAGAATGTAAAAAATGCAGGTATTAATGTCATGTCCATTTTAATCCTACAATATTTTTTTATGGATCAAAAGGTTTGTCTTGTTCCATCACATGAAAAGCAAAAGATTCTTATCAAGGGGTTTGAGTGGATGTTGGATTTCCTATAAAATGTAATGGTGCAAATGATTCTTTAAAAAAATCCCTATAGTCTTTTATCGTACAAATCAAACAACCAGTATAGATTTATTTTTAAGGTTTTGGAACCTCTAAAATCACAATGAAAATCCTTTAAATCCTGCAAATCATTTTCTTAATATGCTTGCAAATATACCTGGCCATGGGAAGTCCGGCCCAAAGCCGCTTGGGCCTCAAATCAAGGCCTGACGGTTGCGATGGGCCGGGCCTGGGCTTTGCATTTTGGCTGTTTGGTAAGAAGCCCGACCCGATGGCACGGTGGGCTTTTTCGCCGGGACAGGGTTGGGCCTGAGTTTTCTGCGTCGGACTTTTCTCGGCCTGGCCCGAAGCCCGGCCCGAGATATGGCCAGGTATACTTGCAAATAACAGAAACCCCCTTCCTTCGAAGCGCCACCGCGCTTATTGAGGAGAGACTCGCCAGATCCGTCACCACCTGACCTCCTCCCCCACCTCGAGGGCATGTCTGAAGAGAGCAATGCTCACCATCCCAAATCGAGGCAGGTTAGTACAACATCTTTAAACGGCATAGCGCCAGACCATAGTATAAACACATTTCGAGCCTCCTCCCCTCCCAACTCCGGACAACATCGCCAGCGGAGCGAGAGAGAGGCGGCGTCGGCGACTCAGAGAGACTCTCAAATAGAGGTATAGAGAGAAATGACCGGTGATATGGGTGTAGAAGCAAGCATATGTACATAGAAGATCGCTACTGAAAAATGTAAGTGTGTTTGTTTTAACTTGCGCATCTACTTGTGGTATATCAGAAATGTCATGTCAAATACGCTTTTTTCCCCTCCTCTATCCCTTCGCTCCCAAACAGTTCTTGAGAGGCGACTCTCGCAAATCGCCGCCGCCCCTCTCCCTCCTTCGCTCCGGTGGGCTCGCCGGCCGGCGTGGAGATGGAGTAGGTGGTCAGGCACCCTCTGTATATAGTAGATCTAGGTTAGTAGCTAGGTTTCTTGGGCGACATGCTCGGCTTTGGCTTCATGCCGTAGGTGTTGAAGGTCGGCTGGCGGATCTTGGCGGCCAGATCCGCCGCACCATGAGCTTCTTCTTCCTTTCTGCGATCTGGTGGTGGCAGCCGGTGTCGTCAAGAAGGTCGGCGAGCTCATGCATCCTTCCAAATAAGGTACGCTTGGGGATTTGGGGTTGGAGCTTTTCTGGCCAAGCTCAATCCCGCTCGATGTTCTTGTTTCTTGCTGTGGAGCTTCTCTGGTCGAAGCCGAAGATGGTGATGAAACAAGCACTCAAATCCCTCAATAAGGCCTATAAATCTGCTGTCTGCTACTGCTATTCTCTCTTTGCTCTACCTCCTCTTGCTTGTGGTGGAAGTTTGGAGTTCGACGGTGGAGTTGTTTATCAGGAGCAGTGGTTGAGAGCTGGTGATTTGATCTTGTTGATGGAAGAGGTGATCTTTTCTTCTACTCACTGTGGTAGTGATGAGAGGAAGTGGATTATCGGATGCAAAATTGTCATCAAATCACCATGGAGTAGAGATACCGCGAGTTGCTGTACAATCTCGACAGCCTTTTGCAGCTGTTCGACTATGGAAGCCATCTGGTGGCTATGCTTGTCGATTTTCATCGGCATTTGTTCAACCTCCGGCAGGAGGCCCTTCCTGAAGTTCGTCACGGCATTCTACATCGCCTTCATGTCAAGTGGTCATGTCCCCGATGTGGAGGATGATGGCAGTGGCTCGAGCTTCTTCTTTAACATAGACGGCGGAGGACCCAATTGCATTCTCATTTCTCTGTGTAGGGTTATCTCTGTAAGACTTAGGGACCTGTTTGTAATTTCTGTCTTTCAGTTGGTCCTTAATGTAAATGTACCCGCCGATATGTAATGAAAGGTATCCAGGCCCTTTGGGCCGCTCCTTGTTCAAAAAAAAAAAAAAAAAAACTTGTGGTATATCACAATTGAACAAAAGACACTGATGTAGAGAGCACTGACCGGGTGCACCCGGTGGCGCATGCCCCTCCCTGGTTGCAGATCCACGTCAGCCGGCGCCTTTTGCTAGGCGGTGCAGCTGCCTGCAGCGGGCCCCGCTTGGACTAAGCCCTCCGCTCATTTATGGAGTAAATGTTATCTTTTGTATTGTGTCTCGCTGTGGACGGTGGTGTTGCTCTACACGCCTGCAAATTTTCCAGAACGTTCTGCGTTGGACGCTCTTCGCTTTGGACACTATCTTTGCCGTGTTAATCTAATCCGAGAAGTTGACAAGCACCCGCAGTGACCGGTCACTAATTAAACTGCATACTATGAATCAGACTAGCTATAGTAGGAGTAACATAGGTAGTATCATGCATGCCACGTTGGCAAAAAGATAACGTGTCACTGCAGTTAATGAGGAGAGAGATGGTAGTGGTATCATAGGTAGATACCGTAACATAACGGATTCCAAGACAAGATGTGTGTGCAACCTAATAAATACACTAGTATATGATACCACAAATATGTTACTACCCACTATGGAACTAGTAACATAGACTAGTATCATATGCATGATACTAGTGTATGATACTCCCCACGATGGCTAGTCTCACATGACTAAAAACAAGAGCATCTACACCGGCGTTTCCAATAAAGCTATTAGACACGACGGCACGAATTCGTCAGTCACGACCCCATTGGTGGCAAAGTTGCGGAACGGGACCAACAACCCTGCAATAGTCCGGGTCCAAAGTGAGAAGTGGGAGTGCTGGTGGCCGCGGTAATGTACGCCCCGCCGAAACCGACAGGTAGGCCACGCTTTTCATTAACTCAACTGTGGTCAAGGTAATTTATTCGCCGGTGAGCAAAGTACTCGTGTTAATGACGTAGCGGCTCCCCAGGCCGGCGCATAAAACAAGGTGACACGTCGTCGACGTTAATACACGCCAGGTGCATAACAACGCGACACGTTGTTGACGTTAATGGGCGCCACCCACCTCTGCTTCTCCGACCAGCTTTAAAACGGCGACCCCGCGCATACCATGTCGTCGCCCTATAGGACAACGTGGTGGTGCCGGAGTACGATGCGCGCCACCACAACTTTTTTTTCCCACCTCCGACAGCTCGCCTCCTGCCGAGTGGTTCTCGTCAGGTGATGAGATGCCGATGGAGGATGTTCCAAAGCCGCCTGTGGGCGAAGTGGGCGGCCCAATGCCGAAAGATGAGGAATTGGACTGGCATGCAAGCGTCCATCAAAGCTTCCCTCGTGGCGCCAACTCCACCACCGCCGTCAGCTAGATTGTGGCGCCACCTCGACCCCGACGCATCTACGATTGCCACCACCAACGAGGGCTACGATCCAGGGGTATACAAGTTTCTCAAGGTCAGAGCCAGATGATGGACTAAATCTAGGTTTTAAATTTCGTTTAACCTTGTTGAATTTGGTTGAAATCTTAATGAAAAATGCCCGATTGTTAACTTCAAACTCCTTTTTGAAAAAAAAAACCGGTGAGAACAGCCGGCCCAATAGAGCGGGAACATGTACCGGCGCTCCAACATTACTTGTCCAACACACTTATTGGAAAAGAGGAGAGATGCATGAAAACTCAGGTTAGCATGGCACATATATTACCGGAAACGAAGAGTACACCCGTACTACTCCCTCCGTTCTAAATTAGTTATCTTTCATTTGTACAAAAGTGGATGTATCTATACTTGTAACATGTCTAGATACATCCACTTTTGTACAAATAAAAGACAACTACGTAATTTGGAACGGAGGGAGTAGATAGCAGGGTTTAATTAGCAAGGGGCAATGGTAAACTCCGTTTCTGGCTAGTGCAGCTTGTGCGTGTGGCAGCGTCGAGGGAATTACAAAACACTACCACAATTGGGGCAGGAATAACGAGTCAGTACCGATTCTGGTAATTTTTTCAAAAATCTACCAACATTGGGGTAACAACAACAAATTGGACTGATAGCCCGATTTAAACGCTCTGTCGAGGCGGGGCCACTGTCAGGGTTGACGGTCGTTAGGTGCTGCCGTTTGGACATTGTTTTTTTTTTTTCCGTTTGGACATTGTTCACTGGTAAAAGAAAAATAGCCACATAAACAGAGTCTCGACCTGCCACCGCGTCGGATCCCCACTGCTACACCATGCCGCCGGCCGATGCGCCGCCGCATCCTCGATCGGCCTAGCGCCGTTGTTCCCCGCTGCTAGCTAGCTCATCTCCTTCCTCTGCGTCCACGCCGCCGGCGCTGCGGGCGAGCGCACCGAGGTGCGGGCGAGTCCCGGCCATGGCGCGGGCGCGGAGAGCCGCGGCCGGCGCTGCGGGCTAGCGCGGCCAGGCGGGGGCGCGGGCAGCCTCAGTCGGCGCGGGCGAGTCCCGGCCATGGCGCGGGCGCGGCGAGCCACGGCTATGGTGCGGGCGAGCCGCGGCGAGGCACGGGCGCCGGCGAGCGCGGCCGGGCGCGGCGCACAGCCAGGCACGGGCTAGCCCTTGCCATGGCGCCGCTGCTGGCGCAGAGCACGGGCGAACCACGGCGAGCCGCGGGCGCAGGCGAGCTCCGCCTGGGCTGATGCGCCGCCGCATCCTCGATCGGCCTAGCGCCGTTGTTCCCCGGCGAGCACGCGCGGGCCCGCTGGACGAAGACGACCTCGCGGTCAGCGGATCCCCGACGATTGTGTCGAGGCGAGCACGCGTCGGGCGCGCTAGACGAAGACGGCGACGCCGCTCCCCATCGGCTGCCTCGTGGCAATCAGGCGCGAGGGCGACGGGGATGTGTACGAGTACGGAGGGCCTTCGTGGCCGACTCGCCCGAGGACATGGAGCTCGACGACGTGGGCGGTGAGGCATACGACACAGATGACAAGGAGCTCGTCGGCGCAGAGGATGCTAGGCCAGCCTCGACGGCGGCGCCGCCGCTCCCCATTGACCAGCTCCCACCCGCCCAGGCGACCCAGCAGCGGAACTTCCAGGAAGAGGTGGGGAAGCGTCGGGAAGCGCCGGACGTGTCGTAGGCTGCGACGTGGTCGTCCCGGACGGCGAGCTCCCGCACGCCAGATCCGCTTGGTCCTGCTGGCCGCGGCGGCAGTATGCGACAAGCCTGTCTGTAGCGAAGACGAGGAAGCACACCTGCTGTGACTGAAGTGGAGCACGATGCGGTGGTTACCGACACGGCGGTGACCGTGGACTAGAGGCATCTGACCTGAGAGAGGAGAGGTGGAAGACAGTAAGACGTGGGGTTGACAGGTGGGCTCCACACACATCTCAATTTTACCGCACCCGTAGAGTCAAACCTGGGTAGCCCCAGACGGCAACAACTAACATCCGTCAACCCTGACAGTGGCCCCACCTCGACAGAGCGTTTAAATCGGGCTATCAGTCTAATTTGTTGTTGTTACCCCAGTGTTGGTAGATTTTTGAAAAAATTACCAGAATCGGTACTGACTCGTTATTCCTACCCCAACTAGGAAAGGTGCCCGTGCGTTGCAACGGAGAAAAAAATTTTCATTGTCCACATTCTGCCTCATATTTGACCAACTCGTACATCAGTAATGTTAGTTCACTCTTTCATCTTGCCACTGCCAAATGAGCTCCACTCACACCACCATCGTCAAATCAGTATGACCTCTTGAGGAAAAGTCCAGTTGTAACTCTTGAGCTGGTCGGAGAAGAACGAAGCTGCGGAGGCGATTGTCAACCGCACTCCTCGATGTTGGATCGCCCTCCCTGATGATACCGAAAAAAAGATTATGAAAAATAAAGTGATCGAACCTGAACCAGTCATTTAGCCAAAAAACCCATGAACAAAATCAAAGAAATCAAATAGTCTTCCTCTCATGTCCTCTTGTAAAAGATCAAAAACTTTGCTGTTTCACGGATCGGATAATTCTGCCCATGATTTACACCAACATTGCCCGAGCTTCAGCACCAAGAGGGGCATCAATCTACCTTCAGCCGATGCACATAGGGTGGTATCCAAGAACTTGAGCTTCTTCGAGTGAATTATGCAATGCACTTGGCTCATGTTTTGCCACGCCTTGAACTGCCAGGAGAGAATTAAACCTGGAACATGTCCGTAACCAACTACCCAGCTCCTGATTTTTACGGATGCTTTCCAGCTTATACGAAGAATGCATGCTCCGGATGGACTTGTGCTTCTTGATATAATCAGCACCTCTCCAAATACATGTTGAATTGAGGCTGTAAGCTTTAGCTGTTTCCAGGATAGTGGGCAAGCTGAAGTAGGAGAAATCTGATGATCATTCAGCTATGCAAAGAAAATTTCTGTTCAACATACCAAGCAATAACATGGTTGACGGAAAATCCAATGCTTACACAAATTTTGCATACCAGATTAGCAAGCTGGCCGACGGCAGCGCGCCCCAGCAGCGTTCTCCACGCTTTATAGCCGATCTGCACGATGACGGCCAAGGTGGCTGTGATTTTCCGGCGTGTACACGGTGAGGGAGGCGTGTATGGTCTGGGTGGAGACCGGTGTGGGGAATCGAGGTTGGAGACGAAGGTGGCCAACACGCACGAGAACGGCGAGAGGAAATTTTAAAAAACGCGTACAGTTGGATTATTAATTATTTCCTTTGTGTAAGTATTTCAGTTCATATGCATACACATATGGCCATAGGTGCTTTAATGTTTCACCATAAGAATTTCAATGTACAACGTCGACTGTACGTTACAAATAAACATGGTGCATATCAGAATTAAATACCTCAACATCGAGACACCTTATACTGATTTCCTAGCCAGTTAAAGTGAACTGAGCCAGATCGTGCCTTGGCCAACAAATAACAAATAGTGCGTAGCAGAATTACATACCTCAATATCGACATGCACGTTCTTCTGATTTCCTAGTCAGTTAAAGTGGACTGATTCCGATCATGTCCTGGCCGACGCTACGGCGTGGCATGAGGAGCATACGCTTCCGGCAATCCGACATCCAGCAGGGTATTTGAACACGCATCAAACGATGCCTCCAAGGCCATGAACGCCGGTGGTACTGCTTGGTGGGGCCTAAGGCTTCGTCTTGCCGCAGCCGGCCGCCGGCCGCCGGCACGTTTCTGATGTTTGTTAACCGTGATGTAGCAACTTCGATCAAACGTGGCCCACTGTTTGTATCATCGACGCCAGTTTCAGCAGCCCTGTGCGAGTCATAGCCCCGATCTGATCTTTGGATGCTGCAACAGCGCCGCCGCGTACTCAACTACTTATCCCTCGACAGAGCCGACGGCCCAATCTGATCTTTGGATGCTGCAACAACGCTGCCGCGTACTCAACTATCTCTCGACAGAGCCGACGGCCGGGAATTTTTTTGGACGGCAGAGCATGACTGCCGACTGTGGTACAGTGGAGCATTGCGATCCGCGTGCATGATCGGTCGAGTTCTTCCGGCTGTATGGTCGCGGGTCATTTGATCCGTCGCGTCAGGCCTCGGCTCGTCGTGTGAGGGTTCGCGGCGCCGTTCCACCGGAATATCATCACGCTGGACGTGATGGTGCCTTCAATCCGCCGACGGGCTGCTATCGTGGCTTGGATAGATGTTCAAAGTTGACCCGTTTCACTATTCCCAATCGTAGGAGCCACTGAAGTACGCGCATGAGCAAAGGCGTGGCCGCGATGCTGATTAGCCGGAGTCACGCCGCGAACCTGATAGCCAACGCAGGCCGGCCGGCCGGCCGGAGAAAATCGCCCCGCGCGTTTCCATGTCGATGTCATGGCCTTGGCCTAGTTCGAGGACGGGAGTAGACGATGTCTCGATCTTCTAGATATATAGAGGAGTAGACGTCGAGATCGAATCAGTGTCGGTTGTCGTAATCAACGATGGCTCTTTACACGGCCGGCCCATGAAACGATCAATCAGAGAGAAACACGATCGGGGCCGGCCCATGGAACAATCAATCGGAGAGAAACACGATCGGGCACACGACAAGGATTCCAAACCAAAGAGACGTCCGTAAATCTCAGAAAAAAAACAGGCGTCCGTATGTGGCTTCCAGTCAACGGACCGAAGCATTGTTGGATTAGAAAACTCCTTCCTTTTCTTAGCGATCGATGATGGATTGAAAAAAAAACAGGCGTCCGTACGTGGCTTCCAGTCAACGGACCGAAGCATTGTTGGATTAGAAAACTCCTTCCTTTTCTTAGCTATCCATGATGGATTGACTCGGGCCGAAACGTTTTTTTTAATTTGAACCGTTACTATCCACTTATTGGTGGCATGGTGGGTAAATATGTGATTTGGTGGAGGGCAAAATCGGCAAAAAAAAATGACGTACCACAAGAAACCTTAATGCTTTTATTATTAGGTATAGATTGTGGTAGTTTTTTGTAATTCCCTCGGCAGCGTCCGTCGTCACGTGAGGCTGCATGTCTGATGTGCCTTTTGGACCCGCCGACCGAGATACGGTGGGATAAAGCAAAAGCGACCTGCAAAAGAAAAGAAATCGCTACAAACAAAACAAGTGCGCGTAAAGCAGCTTTTCCCACATGCTCCTGACCAACTGGAGTCGTCACCGGCCGGAGCCCACCGCCGGTACTACGTGAGCAGGACTGGTTTACTTTTTTTTCCTTTGAAAAAGGCTGTATGGCTCCCGGCCCATGCGCGGCGTGCATGCGGGCATGGTTCCCACACCCGGCCGGAGATGCAAAGCGAGATACGACGGAGCCATGGAGTCGGCAGAAACACGAAAGAATCTGCTCCGATGGTGCTGTTTGTTCCACCTGTATTCTGTAGGCGTGTAATTGACTCTATTTCCTATCTCCTTTAACCTTAATACAAAGATAGGCAGATCTCCTGCGTATTCTCGAAAAAAATAGTTCACCACATGCAACAATCTAGTTATTTTGTTGCCCAAATCATGTCCACCATTTCTCGATGAGATCGTTTTGAAGATCCGCGTGCACATCAGAACCACGAATGTCATGGTACGACTCAATAAAGCGGGCGATGCGGTCTGCCCTCCGTTGCGGCCGAACCAACACACCCATCAAGTCATGGTGGTCACACTCTAAATCTTTTCCACGCTTGTTTTCAATGATCATGTTACGCATGATCACGCATGCGTTCAGGATGTAACAAAGGACCTCTTGGTCCCAAAATCTAGTCGGTGCTCTAACAATAGCAAATTGGGATTGTAAAATCCCAATTTCTCTCTCAACATCTTTCCTAGTCGTTGCTTGTGCATTATGGAAATCAAGTTGTTTCTTACCTTAGGGTTTGATAAGTGGCTTCACAAATGTTGCTCACTTTGGATAAATACCATCCGCAATGTATTAGCCCATCTTATATGTGTGGTCGTTTGCTTGAAACTCCACTCGTGGAGACTCTCCAAGGGCTAGCTTTGCAAAGAGTGGTGACTGTTGCAGAACATTCATGCCATTGCAAGAACCGGACATTGCAAAAAAAAATGCCAAATCCATGTCTCCTGACCAGCCACGGCCTCAAGAATAATGGTGGAATCCTTCTTGTGTCCTTTGAACTGTCCATGCCATGCTGTTGGCCAGTTCTTCCACCTCGAGTGCATGCAATCAATTGAGCCAAGAATACCTAGAAAACCATGGGCTTTTTTATCTCCAAAAGTCTGGTCGTGTTCTGAGCATTAGGTGCTCTCAAGTACTCAGGACCAAACAAACGAACAATAACAACTTCAAAGCACTTCACACACCTGATGGCTTAGCTCTCACCATTGCCAGTGATCATCAACTTCAAACACAGTCAGAACGTCGAGGTCACCCGCGGGACGGCCGTGGTGGCAGCCGTGGTCGGAACGTCAGGATCGAATGGTGCGGGCCGCACTCACCAACCAGTGACCAAATCCAACCTCCACAGGGTGTCCTAGACCCGCAGACGACCGGCGGAGAGCGGCAGCGGGCCGAAATCGGCCGGAAGCTGCTCGGCAACGGGGCGGCGATTCACGGCGGCGGCGGGTCGCGAGCGGGCATCCCAAGTTACAAGAGGCGGCGGCAGGGCTCGGCGAGGCACGGCGGGGATGTAGGGCGACCGGGAAACAACATTATAGACATATTCTCCTACTCTCTACTGGCCCCTTTTTGTCTGCCACACTCCTACTTGCGGAGGTTTATGCTATAAAATTAATTAATGATGAACCCAACGGAAGTCCCACCCCATGTGAATCGCACAGATCTGTGTGGGGACCCCGGACTAGCTGTCCGAAATACCCTTGTGCCTACAACATCAGCGATCCCATGATCAGTCTGTCGCTGAGCACAATCAAACTGGTATCAAAAGAACATCCATAAATACCGAAGGAATTACTTACTTGATTGAAGCCATAAGCTTCAACAGGTACTTGCAGCGGAAATCACCAAACAACGTGGAGCCCAAGTCATATGCCACAACCCCACAGGCAACTGACTGGGAAGCGCCCTAGTTCGCACTGACGTCATTTAAAACTTCTCCTTCGAACTGCTCCTCTTCAGAATCTGGCTAAGACAATAGCCAGGGACGAAACCAATATGAGTACATTTGATTGTACTCGCAAACTACCCCGACATGAGCATGCACTACTCTTTTTACTGTTTAAACAAAACTTCGTTTGCTTTGAAAACTCTATATCCTTGTTGAAAAAGGAAAGAAGGCTTTTAGAACTTTTCCCATGAATCTACCTTTGTAGGAAATCTCTTTAAAACTTTTTCCCGAAATATATCTTTGTCGAAAAATGATAAGAAGTCTCTTTTTAAAACGTTTTCCCGAAAAATCACCATTTTATCTGTTTCTCCAAAACTCCTCCTTTTTCTGACCATAGTCCGTCATGGTCCACTTTCCTCCATCAACATCATACCAACTCATTGGTATAGTAGTGGAACACTTTCTCCACTTCACTTTCCTTTTAAACTCAAATCTTTTCAAAACTTGCACATAGTCTTAGGACAGCCTCCCAATTGTCCATATCCGAGGACTCGGCTATTCGAATAGTTTTAACCCTCTGCAGAGGTAGCACGCTTTTAACCCACATCCATCCGGTAACTCATCGTGTTAGCCACGTCCCGCCATACAAGGTGTATGCGAAGTTGAGCCACCGACCCTAGCCTCTCCTTTGCTCATGCTAGTATAGGACCCTGCCCCTATGATACTTTCCATCCACACTTAACCCAGCCCGTCGGAATCTAAGTGGGAGGACTCATAGGTTTTTCCGGCGACCACATGGTGAAGTCTTCAATCCTCCTCCTTATCTTTCATAGAGTTTGAGCGAGGACCCAGGTCAGGGTGGATCACAACCATCCCCTCATGCATACTGGAGTTATCTCCGTCGATGAGGTATCCCATACTAATAAGAGCAAATTATATGACTAAGCCCTTTCCCATATGTGGGTAAATGTGGTCGCACAGGGTAAGATTGGTCGTCATAGTACTAGGACACTGTGCATTTTTCATAAACATCACCATTCTCCAATTTTCCACTTCAACACCGACACCTCGGCATTCCATAACCACACAAGTATTTTCAAAGGAGTTTTAAGTAAACAATATTTTTCCCATCCTATAGTTTGAAAAAGAATTTCCATCTAATATCTCCATATAGGGTGTCAAAATAATATACTTATATTTTGGAAAAAGGGGTGTTAAAAATCATAGCTTTAGTGGCAAACACCACATAAATCACTGATGCTCTTTATAAGTAAAACATGTGAATCAAAATAGAGGTATATAGATGCAAGCTCGGAGAATAGCTTGCCTGATTCCAGTATAATGTTCCTGGGCTTCTTCTCACTGATCAAGAAATAAACTCCCAATTCTCATTCAATAAATCCTTTCCAAATACCACTCCGGTAGCGTTTATCTCTAGCGTCGCAACATGAAAATAAAACAACACTCAATAAGCAACCAAACCACAAGTGGTATACAAACAGGGAACAAAACCACAACATAGCACTATTTTAATCAAGCAACAAACTAAGATCTACATTTACAAGGGCATTATACTAATCAGGAGTATAACACCATACACATGCCAAAACAAGAGGGCACAAAGACATCCTCAACTAGAGGTACCTAACAAACATTTTTCCCTAAACAGGAAATACTTCAGACAAAAGTTAATTACATTATTTTCCTTCCAAACAGGAAATATTTCAGACAAAGTTAAGTCATCAAATAGTTTCTACTAACAAGCAAGGCTATGCACTATTAGAAAACCTAAGCAACCAGTAGCCCAAACTTAGTTAAAAAGATTATCTCGCTAATTCAAAATATCAAGCAACACAAGCATAATTAACTACTTGTTGGTTGCTTCAAACACCACTAAACAACACATGTTTAACTCAATTAAGCCTAACCCATGCCACTAACAGTACTAACATATACTAACATACTAAACATCAGTAACACACATGTAACAGTACCAAAATAATCATCAACAAGCATAAAACACATTTTTATTAACAAGACAATTTAATTCCCTTCTTTTGGTTTGAGGCAGAACTACACTTTTACTAAATATTACTCCTAGTGAGTTCTGTAAATCAAACAATCATGCAAATTTGGGTTTGTGTTCTATGTTACTATTAGAAACTATCCCAATTGGATTTGCTCCAAAATCATCTCACAAAAATTTACAAAAATCACCAAAGTGCCACTGGTGTGTTTACAAGAATGAATAGAACTTTTGTTTTAGGCTTCATTTGCAAACAAGACCAACACACCTAGAAAGGTATCACTTCAGGCTAGCCATAGAATTTTAGTTTGCAATATTTGGATATATAAAACTCTAGATATTGAATATTTAGTGAAATAGATACTTTTTACAAGATTAAATCTAGACAGCACTTAAAAAATATTTTTGCAAACAGCCAGTGTGGCATGTTTAAAAAAACACACAGGAATACTACAAAATTTGAAGCATTCAAATATCCACCACATATTTACCACAAATGAATTAATCTATACCACAAATTTAACAGGAAATAAAATCATATACTAGAACTCCTGGAGAAAACATTACTGGGCTCAATCTGGCCCAGATCCGGCCGAGCGGCACAGATCCTGGCCCAGCCAGAGGCCCAAGCGCGAGGCAAAGGGGTACGGGCCTCTTCTTCTTCCTCGACACGCACCGCGGCTCGAGGAGGCGAGCTGGAGCTCCGGCGAGGATGGCTACGGCGTCTCCGGCGAACCTGGGAAGAACGACGATGTCCAAGAGTTAGACCGCGAGGAGGGGATCTCAGGGAGACGAAAATGGAAGGAAATGGTGGACGAGGTGGCTCACGAGCTTCCTGGAAAGCTGGCGGCCGGAGCGAGAGGAAATGCAGACGGCCCGCTGGACTCACTGCTTCCCAGCTCGATTCCCTGGACGAGGATGCAGAGGACGTCGAGGCGGAGCTCGTGGTGCTCTTCAATCTGCCCGGGGATGCTCCAATCGCTGGCGATGCGCGACGGCAGCCATGGACATTGTTCGGGCGAGGCAGAGGAAAGGAGAGGGAGAGCAGGCGAGGTGGGTGAGTGAGGGAGGAGGGCAGAGCGTCGTGGGGAGGGGGGGGCCTCCTTATCTCCTCACCGAGCGGCAGGAGAGCGAGAGGGGGGGGGGGGGCCTGGGCGGCGAGCGACGCATGACGACGACACGGCGGCCTAGCGCCATGTGCTGCTGCTACAGGGAGGGGGGTGAAGATTTTTGCAGAAAGCCCCCTGCAAGTTTCTAAAATCCTCAGATGCTTTTCTTTGTTTAAAACCAGAAGCATTTTGGGGAATTAATTGAGGTACTAAAACATTTTATAAAAATCTGAAAATATTTGGGTAGGCTTCCCAATACATGTAGAAGCTCCACAAAAATTGGGGTTGCAAAATAAAATGTTTGGACCACTTTTGTTCATAGAGTTTTAAATATGTTATTTTTGGCAATTTCAATTTGATACTCTCTTAGTAATTCAAAAGCAAGTCAGAAAATATTGTTTTGAACTTTTGGAACTTCCTTGACAAATGTATTAACTTTTGTATTTGTGTTTGTCAGAAACAAACACATTTGAATTGAATCAAAAGAATAAAATAGGATTTCATAGTTTAAATAAAATTAAGTGGTAACTATATAATTTTGGGAAGGGAGGGGTATGAGAAGGAGATGGTCATCTTTTTTTTTTACCTCATCCATGGAATTAATTTCATAAAGAAAATATTTGCTTGAGAGAAATAGAGAGTGAGGTAGATAGATTAATATATTAAGATCATTTCTTTAACTCATGTTCTTAATTTCTATTTGTTGAATAATTGGAGGAGTTTGTTTTAAATTTAAGTCACATTCCAAATTTGTTGCCAAGTGTGTTTTTAATTTACTACCCTAGCACACTTGGTTAATTATACCCACAAGCAACAACACAACAAGAGCACAACAATCACAAGGATGATGCATTCAAGACAAACAAGTCCCATACACAAAAAGGAGCAGCCACACAAGGTCAAACATAGCAATGGGAAGGAAAACACAATCCTCAGTGAAACATTTCAAAAAGTTTTTGTTGGTTCTGAATTTTGGGTCTGGTAAAACTAAGTTTTTCTTAGTTTCAAAATTTGGGATGTGACAATCTGCTTCCAACGACAACGACAAAAGAGACCCTGAGAAATCAAATGATTATGAGGTCATCGATGAGCGAGCCGCTGCGAGAGCACCTCTGTCTCATGTAGCGCGTCGGGGAGTACCAGCATAACCAAATTCCTCGGCTACTTGGTGGAGCGGAGCCGATCGAATTGGTAGAGGAAAAGAGCGGTATAGGAGAACAAAATCAATTTCGCCAAGATAAAGTGGGGAATGGAAGTGTGCTCTCTCTCCCCCGGTGCAACTCCCGAAGTTTAAAATTAGGCACCTCTACTAGTCGTTGCCGGGTGGTGTGGGCCCGCATGGCAACAACTGCTGCAGGTGACAAAAAGTCAAAAACAGACTCCAACGCGGTTGCTCCCAACCTGTGGGACGTAAGAAGAGGATCTAGTGGCACGGACGACCGACCTCGCGATCAAACAGTTCTAGGTCGATGTCGAATAGAACTAGTAGGTGGTTGTTAAGTTTATAAATAGGTGGTCAATGGATAAATGGTGTAAGTTTTTTTTTGAGACATGGTTTAAGTCCTTCTGGTAGTGTTGTACTCGTAATGGGCTTTTGATCCTCCGGTTTAACTTGAAGAACGGTACAACCATCATCTGCTCTGGATCAGCTCTTAGTTTGTTCAGAATCTATCTATATCTGGAATGACATAATGACCCTACATAATTTTGACCTGTTGCTTTCAACATGTATATGACATGTTGCAGTTACTAAGGACAACCCTGCTGAAGCAAAATATAGTCATGTTGAATATAAATATATTGTCTAGCTCCTTTCCATCAGTTCGAACTTTTGAGATAGATGGCTAGTGCAGAAATTCTATATGCTATCAGAGACAAGAGGTTTCAAGTTCAAGACCCTGCTCACGCAGTATTAAAAAAAGAAAAAAAAAGATTTTGCGGCCTGCACCGAACTCATGCTAAGGACTAAAATAGCAGGGAAAGTGTTGAGTGTAAATATATTGTCTAGCCCTTCAGGCTTTTAAGATAGATGGCGAGTGCAGAAATTCTATAAGTCAAACAACGTGTTGGAGACCAAAAGCATCTTGGATGTGCACTTTGCGCTGTGAGACTGCAAACTCAAATATGGCTGGTCTGATATATGTAAGGGACAAATCAAGGGGTATCCATTTCTGAATCCAACTTTCTGCAATATCTGAAGGCCCGCATAACGCCTGTTTTCTGAATTCGACCTTGAAGATGGCAGTGTTCACCACTAATTTAATGTATCGGATACAGTTGTGTGTTTACCACATACTGAGGAACTGGCTGTCAGTGCCCAAGACCGAGCCGAGCCTTCTTTTCACAGGAAGAACAGCAAGCAGCACAGTACACGCCAGAATTTCCTAAAATGTAGTCATTCAAGACCGAGCTAGCCTTGTATGTACAGAACTTGTAGAGGCACACACTGGAATTGCAGAGCTTTGTTCTCAAGGACAAGAGCTGCAAGTTGAGGAAATGCTACGATCCGGCACGCTTGAGCTGCAAGATCAGGAGACGCCTAGGTTGTTGCTGAAGGCTGTGTTGACTCGACGTCAACGGCCATGCATGTTGTTGAATACTGTCCCAGTCCTTTTCAAAGAAAACAACAATACACACCAGAATTGTAGAAAATGCAGAGTCTCATTCAAGACCGATAGAGCAATATATACTCATATGTACAGATACACAATATAAAATTCTCAAGGCTCACATACTGGGAAGAGTGAATATTGTGTCAATGAGAGAGAAACTGTTGGTTTGTGCTTTAGGTGACACTGTGCTCGATCACATCAAAATATATGATTGTAGTATGATTTATGTATTCTTTTTTCCATCTCAATCAGTTTAATAGACAGCCCGAAACTTTCTTGTACGTAGCATTCTCGTCCAGAAAGCAGGCGGCGTAGCATTCTCGTCCAGAAAGGGCTCCACTGCGTTCGGGTTTCCCCACAACGGATACCCTTGATTCTACCCTAACACCATACATAGTTACCTCATCACTAACTATTAATAACTAGCTACCTTATCAACCTCCGAATAAACTTCCCCGCAAAAAGGGATATGAAAGATCACTGAAACTCACAAGAACGTTCAGAGCAGCAAGTGTCGCCATCCCTTCAAACGTCCATTGAACAACCACAACCAAGAGATCGATCAGTTACATACATGGTGCATGCATGGATGAACGATGTCATCAATTCAATCCACTGCATATAGCACATCATCTTTACCTAATACTCTAGGGTTTGGTACGTTATCGGAATTGCCCCTTATGTTGTAAATAATTACTCACCTATGGTGTAGTGCTGGAGAGTACGCAACATGTTTCGCGAAGAACAGTGTGGCAAAACCACCGACAACAAATAGATGGTCACATCCTGAAGCTGGTGTTATCAAGTTAAAATCCGACGATGCATTTGTGGAAGGACAGACGAGAGGTGGATGGGGAGTTGTGTTAGGGTCTCGATGGATCTCTCGATATATTGTCTGGATCACACAAGGATTCGATACAGGGATGGTTCTATGGTAGATAGGCTATCCTATTATATCAGAGATCACGCTCTACCGCCGCCACCATTTCCGCCGTGATCCACAGGATGCTCCAAGAAGCCGTGTCCCTGCCGTCTTGTATCTCCATCACTTAGTCTAGTCTGGGCCAACGTGTCGTCTGTTGGGCTGGCGTAGTCTCATGGGTCTGGAAGTGCGCGAGGTCAGGCCCATGTCCTTCTCCTCTGCAGTAGAGCTGCTAACATCCCCCTCTCCTTAAGTATTGGCTTGTCCCCAAGCCAATGCATCTGGAAACTTTTGTTGCAGCTCGATCTTGTCTTCCCAGGT
Source organism: Poa pratensis (assembly GCA_947311845.1). Classification (NCBI taxonomy): domain Eukaryota; kingdom Viridiplantae; phylum Streptophyta; class Magnoliopsida; order Poales; family Poaceae; genus Poa; species Poa pratensis. The sequence goes on from CAMZMU010000088.1 coordinate 5,278,538, forward strand.
GACGTCGAGTTCACTGTCAGGTGGCCACTGCACTTGGACTTGCTCCCTGCGCCCAGTTGGAGTGTGCTTCCAGCGGCACGCTAGGATTTTGACAGGAACTGGAGAGACGTCAGTAATGACAGGAGGAACAGAGGAAACTGGGGTACCTGGCCTTAGAACCTTCCATAGCTGGGACACATGAAATACGGGATGGATCTTGGATTGTATGGGTAAGTTGACTTCATATGCCACTGGATTGATGCATTTGGCAATAGTATAGGGACCAAAAGTACCGGAAGGACAACTTGTTGTTGGTGCGGTGAAGGACAGAAGATTGAACATACGGTAGAAGCTTGATGAATACTTCTTCTCCCAGGGTGAAAGTTCGTTCAGTTCTCTTCTTATCTGCTTGGAGCTTCATGTATTGCCTAGCATGATTCAAATTGTGCTGCAGCAACTCTTGCATTTGCTTGCGTTCCGTTAGCCATTCCTCCAAGGATGGTGCTGTGCATGTGTATGTTGAATCGATGCCCCAGTGTCTTGGTTCATGACCATAGAGAGCAGCAAACGGCGTCATCTTGATAGCAGAGTGATAAATCGTGTTATACCAATACTCGGCAAGAGACAGAAATTGGCTCCACTTTTTAGGACAGGCATGGGTTAAACATCGAAGGTAAATTTCCAGACATTGATTTACCCGCTCAGACTGGACGTCTGTTTGTGGGTGATAGGCTGAGCTCATCCTCAATTCACTGCCCAGCTGCTCAAATAGCTCTTTCCAGAAACGGCTGGTGAAGATCGGATCTCTGTCAGAGATCATTGTCTTGGGCAAACCGTGTAGTTTAAACACATTGTCACTGTAGACTGAAGCGACCTTGGCAGCCGAGAAAGGATGGTGTAGTGGTATAAAATGTGCATAGCGAGTGAATTTATCCACCACCACCATGATGCTATTAGCAGTACCTGATGTAGGTAAACCCTCTACAAAATCCATTGTAACCACTTGTCAGGCAGATGTAGGAGTGGGTAATGGCTGTAATAGCCCTGGGTACTTGACTCTCTCGGGCTTAGCTTGCTGGCATGTCAAGCAGGATTGCACAAAGCTTTTGGTTTAGTTTTTCATCTTGGGCCAAGCGAATAAACGTCGTAGACGATTATAGGTGACTGGAAATCCCGAATGTCCTCCTATGGTACTGGAGTGAAATGCATGCAGAATTTTGTGTTGTAATTCCTCTGAACCCCCCAGCCAAATGCGTCCACGAAAGAGAAGCAATCCATCTTTCCAAGAGAAACGTTGCTTTGGATCTGGGGCTTTTTGGAGTTTCTGAATCCATTTCTGCGCGTGACCATTGGAAGCATAGCTACTTTTGACATCCTCGAGCCAGCTGGGTTGACATTCGGTGACAGTGTACAGGGATAGTTCTTCTGGATGTGTGTGTCGAGAGAGAGCATCCGTGGCTTTGTTTTCAGGACCTTTGCGATAACATATTTTATATTTGAGACCCAGAAGTTTTGTGAAGACCTTCTGTTGCCAGACTGTTGTTAGCCTTTGTTCCTCCAGGTGAATCAGACTTTTCTGATCTGTGCGAATCAGAAATTCCTGATGCTGCAAGTATGGTCGCCATTGCTCGATTGCCATCAATATTGCCAGACATTCCTTTTCGTACGTGGAGAGACCACGGTTGCGAGGCCCCAAGGGTTTGCTCATGTATGCTATAGGGTGGCCCTCTTGTTGCAGCACCGCCCCCACACCTGTGTCACACGCATCAGTATCGATGACAAACTTCTTGGTGAAATCAGGGAGTCTCAGCACTGGTGCCTCAATTAGTTTCTGCTTCAACAGGTCGAAAGCTGTTTGTGTTTCATCCGTCCACACAAATGGAACCATCTTCTTCAAGAGGTTAAACAAAGGTCTTGCAATGATACCTAAGTACTCGATAAATTTTCTGTAATAGCCTGCGAAGCCCAAGAATTTCTTGACATCTTTGCAATTCTCTGGAACTGGCCAACTTTCCACCTTAGCAATCTTTTCTCGGTCAGTAGCAACTCCATGTTTATCCACTACATGTCCCTGATATGCAATTTTTTGCTGTCCAAACGAGCACTTGGACTTTTTAACTTTCCAGTTATCACGTCTGAGCAGTTGGAGCACTTGTTTGAGATGGTTGATGTGATCAGGCAGACTGCGACTGTAAACCAATATGTCATCAAAGAAAATGATGACACATTTGCGTAGTAGGGGTTGTAATGTTGCATTCATCGCCCCAAGGAAGGTTGCCGGGGCCCCAGCCAGGCCGAATGGCATGACAGTGTACTCCCACTGTCCAGAGTGAGTTTGAAAAGATGTTTTAAACTCCTCTCCTTCCGATAGCCTGATCTGATGGTATCCGGCTCTTAAATCTAACTTAGAGAACCACTGGGCACCCGTCAATTCATCTAACAGCTCATCGATCAGTGGTACACGGTACTTACTAACCACTGTCATGGAGTTGAGAGCTTTGTAATCTACACACATACGCCAAGTGTCGTCCTTCTTTTTTACCAAAATTGCTGGAGAGGCAAAGCTGCTTGTACTTTTTTGAATGACACATGAGGCTAAGAGTTCTGCCACTTGTCGTTCAATTTCGAATTTCAATTCTGGTTTGTGCCTGTAAGCTATGGAGTTAACTGGTTGTGCCCCAGGCATCAATGGGATGCGGTGGTCACATGCTCTTCTTGGTGGTAACTGCATGGGTTCTTCAAAAACATCTGAGAATTGAGCAATTGTGGCTTGCACTTCTTCTGGTGTAATTTCCTCCACGTGCAGCTCATCATTCAACGAATATACTTGTACTAGATGAGCTACGGATCCTTGACGGCAGATTGAAGCTAATTCAGCTTGAGAAATAGCAGAGCATTGCAATTTATCACTGCGGTGCCTTGTAGCAGATTGTAGCAGAATCTTCCCTGTAGCTGTGGCTATTTCTATTGTTTTCTCTACCCAGTCAATGTTTGGGTTGTGTTCCTCCAGCCAGTCCATCCCCAAAATGACATCATAAGCTCCCAATGGCAAAACCTTCAAATCTGTACTGAACTGTTGATTCTGTGACGACCACTGACACTTTGGAATGAATTGTGAGCATGGATACTGAGTTCCATCGGCTACATTAACTTTGCAAGGTTTTGGCAGTTGCTGAACACCTGATAGTTGTGAGGCAAGTTGGGTATTGATGAAAGAAGTTGAGCTTCCCGAGTCAACAAGGATCAGTACTTCATGATTAGCGATGAATACGTGTAACTGAATTACCCTAGTAGCTCTTGCTGCAGATCCTGTCATTGCATGAACAGAGATAGAGCAGGCTAGTTCAACTTCTTCAGAGCCTGACCCCGGGCTGCTTGGTCCTGCAATTTCTTCACTAGAGAATAATTCCAGCAGCTCTTCGACGACGTGCATTTGTACTTTGGAGGACATACATGTTCCTTGCCCCATTTTTCACCGCAAGTGAAGCAAAGCCCTCTTGCTCTCGTGTAATTTGGGAGAGTGGTCAATTTATCTTCAATTATGTGCTTTGCTGAGTCCTGTCCTCGAGTATCAGAGGCACTGCTCGTTGGTGTCGCAGGGAACGACACCGTAGGTGCTTGCACTGGTCTTGGTGGAATCTTGATGAAACGATGTTCAATTGCTCGTGGCGGTGAAATACATTCCCCTTCTGCCACCTCTTCTTGCAGTAGAGCCAATGAACATGCTATATCCAAGTCTGTGGGTCTTTGCACCATGACCACAGCTCGGATATCAGACCGCAGACCCTCCACGAAACGAGTCAAAAAATAATATGGGTGAGTAGTGTCTGAATACGAAACTAGGTGATTCATCAGAATATCAAATCGTTCGATGTAATCTGCTACAGATGTGGTTTGTTTGATGGTGTAGAATTGGCGAATGAGTAACTGGTGTCTATCACTACCAAACCTAGTGCATAGAAGTGAAGTGAAGGATATCCATTCTAATGCAGCAATTTTCTTTCGAACAGACTGTAACCATATGCCTGCCGCTCCAGAAAAATGCAGAATGGACATAGGGACCCAATAGGACTCATGGATGACAAACATTTGGAAGTATTGCTCCGACAACGTAATCCATAGATTGGGATTATCGCCGGTAAACGGAGGAAACGGGAAATTGGGTGCTTGTGATCCTAGCCCTGTCATGATCTGGCTCGAAACTAACATAGGATCAGAACTCTGACTCATCGGGTTTTGGAGAGATATCGTACCCGTGACCGGAGGCACCGACGACGGCGCAAGGACCGTCGCCGATGTACCCCCGAGTGTGTTGTCGACGCCGAGGCCTTGCCCGTGGATCACCCCCTCTTGTGGCAGGGGCCTGGCGGCGAGATGGGCCGCCGCCGATCCATCGTCCGCAGCAGCCGGAGTTGGCTGCGCGCGTTGCAGATCCGCAACCGTAGATTGCAGCTTGGCGAAGCGGGCCTCCAGATCAGGCTTCCAGTCGCAGAGATCGGTGAGTTGCGCCATCTGCTTCTCGATCTGTTGTGACATGGATGTCATCTGGTCACCGTTGGCCGCGATGGAGCTCTTGATGTCATCCAGGTACGACTTGAGCGCTGGATCCATGGCGTCGAGGAGGCGACGCCGATCGGCAGCGTAGCGACGAGTTTCTGGAATTGTTGGTGGAGATCGTAACGGCTCTGATACCACGATGTTAGGGTCTCGACAGATCTCTCCATATATTGTCTGGATCACACAAGGATTCGATACAGGGATGGTTCTATGGTAGATAGACTATCCTATTACATCAGAGATCACGCTCTGCTGCCGCCGCCATTTCCGTCGTGATCCACAGGATGCTCCCAGAAGCCGTGTCCCTGCCGTCTTGCATCTCCATCACTTGGTCCAGTCTGGGCCAACGTGTTGTCTGTTGGGCTGGCGTAGTCTCATGGGCCTGGAAGTGCGCGAGGTCAGGCCCATGTCCTTCTCCTCTGCAGTAGAGGTAGAGCTGCTAACAAGTTGTGGCGCGATCGGCTGATGGCGAAGTTGTTGCTGCTCGAGCGAGCTGTTCTGCAGCTATACACGATGCCTTCACTGCTGAGCTCAGAGCTATGGAGGAGGCTTAATTTCAATCTTGCTACTGAACTGGGAGTGATCAGAGTTGTTTTCGAGACTGATTCTAAAATGCTGGCCATGGCTCTAAATAATCGGAAGACAGACTACTCCACTGAAGCGGCAATCATTGAAGAATTGAAGGTTCAAAGTCGAACGTGGTTTTCATCCTGCTCTATCCGATTCAGTAAACGTAGCTCCAACAAGGTTGCTCACGAGCTAGCACGGGCGGGTGCAAAATGTAATGTTAATTCATGTTTAGCTTGGGACTATGAGGTGCCAGAGTGCGCCGTTGTTGCTGTACTGGGCGATTCTGCTCGGAATGTTTCGTAATAAAGGTTTTGCTTTCCCTTAAAAAAAACTGTTCGGTACATTCTTCCATCAATCCATCATCGATCACTAAGAAAAGCGGTTTTCTAATTCAACAATGTTTTGCTACATTCAATTCCTGCCGTGACTGGAAGCCACGTGAGCAAAAACCAGAAAACGTACGTATCAGGTCTGTATGAAAACGCTCATATATACAGAAAGCGTACGTATCCATCGACCCAGTCGATCAACACAATCTTCGCCGACGAGCCGGGAATCGATTGACTTTTGTCAGGGTTTGTGCGTCGAGATGAATTTTAGGAAGCGTATACCTGCTAGCCCATCTCCAGATGTCGAGGAGTGTCTGGGCTTTGGATGATCAGGAACCCTCGGACTCGGAGGCGATCTCCGCGTCGCCCCTCATCCCTAGCGCTAACAATTCACCAAGTGCACTATGCTTTAGTACCAAGTGTTTTTCTCTTTACCGAATATTCTTTTTTGCAGAGGCAAGGAAGTTGATTCGGCAGTGACCAGTGAGGCCAGGCCCGCATGCGGCAAACAGTGCGAGTGATTAGCGCATCCACCGTATCACCCATGCAAAGGAAAACAAGACGTATATATCTCACCTTGTCACTTGCCAAAATCTCCAGTAGATTAGTGGGCACGACACTTGCCATGCATCATGCATGTGGAATCTTGTGTGGCCAAAGAGATTGATTGGCTAATGCGATGTATCCCGAGAGTTGCATGCGTGTCTCTTTGACTTGAACAAAGTTAATTTAGCCAATTTTAATGCTGTCTCTAGATCTCTCCCCACGTGTTACGCGCCGCGAGCGTGGTTTGGCTAGAACACCATGAAGATTAGCTGCCTCTCAATCTCTCTCTACAAGAAAGCAATGGGTAGATGTGCTTGTTAGTGGCGGTTCTAGGAGTTGACAAGAGTTCTGGTCGATTCTGTTTCATTGTATGAAACGTCAACTGTGTGGCCGAAAGAAATTAGGTACTGGCCAATATGGCAATATGATGTGATATATCATGCACACATGCACTCACATATTTCCACTTGCATGCGCGCGTGAGTTGTGCTCCGACGGCACTGTCTATTTTCTGCCGTACCTAGTGCAAATATTCGTTGTGCCCGGCCGGAAGATACCGGCAAGCAACACTGAGATCTATACATGCATGATTTTATTTGGACATGTATACTTCCATGATGAGCTATAATAATCATTAACAACGCACATATTCCCCACATATACACATCCATAAATTAATTGCATATATTATCAGTGATTTGATCCCACGAAGCCCATACAGAAACATATATACCCGTGCATGCGCACATGTGAGCAAAAAAAAAACGATACCTAAGCTTTGTTGGGCATGACTATGCATCGACCATTATTGATGACAACCATAAAAGAAGACTATTGATGAACATGGTTGGTATTTCTGCATTAACTCGTTTTGACTGGTATTATTGCATGAACTCTTTGGACAGGCAGCCTGATTTAGCTAGGCTTAGGCACTTAGTGCGATTAATCTCTTTACCATGCGCTAGGGCGCCCATGCGTAATACGAACCGTCGATTTCAGCTGTTCGACGGCTAGGATTTAGCGTTGAAAACCGACGGCCTAGGATTGCGCATGGGCGCCCTAGTCGCATGGTAAAAATCCGCTTAGCGCGCTAGTTCTGTTTGCTCGCTAGCTAATATACAAATACTATGTGCAAACACTCACATCACAAAACGAGAGAGATTTCATCTCGATCAACCTGCTGCCCTAGCTAACCTCGCGACGTGAGTTAATAAGAAGGTGTAGTCCAGGCCAATATTTGCGCACTGATCACTCACGCAGGGAGCAGGACCGATGGTTTATTCGATTGATCGATCGAGATCATGGCGCAACACAACAGTACGGCGGTAGTGGATGCCACACACAACCTGTACGTGCATGCGTGGCCCTGCCTCGTCCCGCCATTTCTGGTGCTCAGTGCAAAGAAAGCCACATACCTAAGCTAGCAGTGTGCTTGTTTGACCTAGCTGGATGTGACCCTCGTCACTTCTCACTTCTCACTATATAATGGCGATCCGTCTGTCACAAACTGAGACCAAAGCTACGCCACAAACGTACTCACCGGTGATCTCAAAGAAGCCGATCAGCTGATTTGCTAGCTAGTTAGAAGCCTTCTTGATCCGTTCATGGTGAAGATGGGGAAGGCGAACTGCTCGGTGCCTCTCGTGCTTTTGCTGCTGGCCTTCCTCTCCTGCCTCTTCCTCGTCCACGGTTTGTACGGGCTCATCGAGCTCTTCGGCCCGCCGGACCTCTCGCCAGAGGCCATGCTCCTCATCTTTGTTGTGTTTTCTCGTCCTTGCAGCGGCGGTGGCCAGCGGCAACCGCAAGATGCTGCTGTGGAGGGAAGGCCCGGCGGCCGTTGTCGTGTCCGGTGGCGCGCAGGAGGTGCCGAAGACGACGCCGGATCAGGAGGTGGCGGCGGGAGGAGACCGTGCCCTGCTGCTGGCCGACGACGAGGAGATGATGGCGAGGAGGGTGGACCTGCAGACGGAGGACTACCCCGGGTCCGGGGCCAACGGCCGCCATGATCCACGGAACCCGCACTAAGATTTCTGGCGTCTGGCCAGCATGCATGTACGATAACTGTGCATGCATGTCATGTTTAGTTATCCCATGATTAAGCATAGTATTTACCATCACGTAGCTAAAAAAATATGATCTTAATTTAATTTGTAAGCCGGCAAGCATATGCATCTTTGCTAATCAATACTCCTATTGGCGACAGCTTGGGAATAAGTAAATCATGCGTGTAGGCGTGTAGCATCTGTCAGCCATCAGCTCATGTACACCTCAGCAAATCGAATCGGTTGCAACTTTCAATCTGTTTCGCAGCTTCAATCGCGAAGTTTTAAATTTCTGTAGCTTATTTCTTTGAAAATGCTAGAGCATTATTGATTAAGAGATCACAATATTGATGTCTCATATAGACGACTGAGAAATAGTTATTTCTAAGACTAGCCATAGTGTGAGTAACTAAGATAATAACATAGATGTCACATAAGCAAAAAATAAATAATGTGGCATGGAATTAATAAAGTGAGGGGCAAATAAAGTAACATACATAGTTACCGTAACATCACATATCCCAATACAATATGAGTATATAATATAATAAATACACACTTGCATGACACCACACCTATGTTACTACCCACTATAGAGACAGTAATATAGACTAGTAACATGTGCATGCTACTACTCTACGTTACTTCCCACTATGAGCAGCCTAAGGCCATGGCGAGGTGGGTCGAATCTTGGTCCAGAGGATGTCACCGCGTGACGGTTTTCACCGATCAGCGATTATGCCCCTAAATCTCTGGTGTGGTTGGGATCCGGTTGTGTGCACCTATAATTTTAACCCCGTGGGGCTCCAAGTGGGCATGTCGCGAAGCTCCGCTTTAGGTTGACAGCATAGGACATGTCGACGCTTTCGATTTCCCTGGACTTGAACAGAGACGGAAATGTTAAGACGGCTAGATGGATGACCATTGTTGGCGGGCGTGGTGTATTGGTTGCGACAAAGACTTTGCACTGGCATCGTACTACACATTCAGAGAGTTCAGTTCAGGCGGTGCTCTTTGAGTGCCGGGACTCGATATTCAGGGTGTAAAAACCCAAGGTTTGTCCTTCGTTGGTTGTACCTGGCAGTGACACTTTCCTTGCTGAAGGTATTGCCTGAAGAGTTCGGATCTTCTCTTCGGTGAAAATCTATAGTGTATGATTGGGCGACGACGGCGCTTGTGCACAATTCCCTTCTTAGAGAAGTCGCTTTTGGAGAACTTATTCTGTAGTTCTGAGTGTTGTACTGATAGTTTTGGTGGTGCTCCAAGGTATTGATCATTGGAGCGGGATTTTCTTTTCTTTTTTTGGTGTGTGCATCCTTAATATGTTGATTAGTTCTTAATATTATGTTGATGCAGAGACTGGGTGTAATTGGTATCTTCTTGACATTACTATGTTTACATTAGAGTGTTGCGACGGTTCTCGCTGCTCTGATACCATCAGAACGAATATGTTTAGTGTAAATGCGTTGGATGTATTATTAATCCTCTCGGACGAGTATATCTCTACTTCTTATAAGACAAAACCCCACTAACATGTATTAAATTAGTCTATCTCTACATGCAAGGTGTCCACATCATTCACTATTTGATATTTAGCCATGTCATCTCATATTTATTAATAAAAAACTATTTATACATGCTAGCTATCCACATTATTATTAATTTTAGCCATACGATTTCCACATAATAAATTTTTAGCGGTTAAATATATGAACATTTCACGGTGATTAAATTTACATTCTCGACTATTGTGACAAATCAAATTCTCCATATTCGCGATTATTTTTCCATTTCATGCTTCAAATATAGCTTCTTTTCTAATACAATTTTCCTTCAAAAATCCCCGCTGCAACGCGTATCTTTCTAGTGTATTCTAAGGCGCGTCACATGCCTTAGATACATATTTAGACACAACTTTATGACACAACTGTTAAAGTTGCATGTATAGAAAGAATATGTCATTTAATGGGTTATGTGAGAGAAAAGGTCCGATTTGCCTTGTGTGCGACGCCAAGTGGTGGATATATTTTTCCGTTCACGATTACATTGTGTTATGGATCCAGTCATACTTTAAAATTTGGTCAAATATATAGCAAAAATTAACAACACCTAAAAGTTTATAAATTTTGATCAAACTATCATAAAATATATTTTTATATTATATGCATTTGATATTATAAATGTTGATATTTTTCCGTAATACTTGGTCAAACTTTAAACTACTTCTTATAAGACAAAACCCCACTAACATGTATTAAATTAGTCTATCTCTAGATGCAAGGTGTCCACATCATTCACTATTTGAAATTTATCCATGTCATCTCATATTTATTAATAAAAATCTATTTATACATGGTAGCTATCCACATTATTATTAGTTTTAGCCATACGATGTCCACATAATAAATATTTAGCGGTTAAATATATGAACATTTCACGGTGATTAAATTTAGATTCTCGACTATTGTGACAAATCGAATTCTCCATATTCGTGATTATTTTTCCATTTCATGCTTCAAATATAGTTTCTTTTCTAATACAATTTTCCTTCAAAAATCCCCGCTGCAACGCGCGGGGTATCTTGCTAGTATAGATATAAGGGACCGACTTGAAACGAAAAACAAATCCTACTTTTCATACCGATACTCTAACAATATCTTCTCCCTCCTAAATGCAAAAGCAGTGGGTAAGCTGTTGGAGTTGCTCCCCGTTCAGCCAAAATCGCAATAAATAAATAAATTTCAGCCTGTCGTTAAAAAACAAATTTCGGCCTCCCTACCAAACGGGCCGGTCCAGTTAGACTGAAAGCCCAGCTTGCCGGACTTTCCCTGCTCGACAGTCTGGCCCAAACAGCCACAGCAGGCTGCCAGCCCAGCCGAGAAACTAGATCGCTGTCGAACGTTTCCTGCTCCAGTCTGCCGAGAAGCTGGATCGGCGAGGTTTCGGGCGGAGGTTCTCTGCTTCGTGTCACACCCGATCCTGAAACGAACCCAAAAAAAAAAAAACCCGATTCTCTGCTTCGTGTCACACCCGATTCTCAACAAAAAAAAACCCGATCCTGAAACGAACCCACGCGAGCACGTCGGCGAGCCACCGCCGACCCGTCCGCTGCTGCTCCGGCCAGCCATGAGGGTCCTCACGCTCCTCCTCCTATGGATCTCCGCCGTCGCCGCCGCCGCCGTTGCATCCACTCTGCCGCTCGAGACCCTCGGCATCCCTCCGCAAGGTTCCCCCGGATCTGTCCGCGCTTTGCTCTCTTCTCCGCCTTTGCTAGCTAGACGCGGTTCTTGATTTAAGCGTTGCTGGGCGCAGATGAGGCGTACTACAGAGGCGGCGTGATCAAGTGCAGGGACGGATCGGGCAAGTTCACCAGGGATCAGCTCAACGACGACTTCTGCGACTGCCCCGACGGCACCGACGAGCCAGGTACCGCCTCCTTCTTCTTTTTCTTGCTTAAAAGTATGTTTTTTTCCTTTCTCAGAGATTGCTGTAGAGCAAGGCTCCCTTAGTTCCATGGCATGTGCGGGTTGGTTTTGAACTGTGGGTATCCATGTGGTGCCTGAGCCATGTGAAAGTTGGGATATTTTCTCTGTTAGGCTGATGTATTTGTGCCAATGTTGGAATGTATTGCAGTAGAACCGTTAACTGAATCATGCTTCCTTTCACCTGTGCAGGGACATCTGCGTGCCCGGAGGGGAAATTCTACTGCCAGAACGCCGGCCATTCTCCAATCATCATCTTCTCGTCGCGAGTGAATGATGGTATATGCGGTAAGAGGCTAATAACCCATGGATTTTTACTTTTTGTCTTATTTCTTGCTTGTTTTGGCTAATATTAAATACACATATACAACAAAGACTATGGCCCAAGGAACTCGGTGGAGCTCCTGTTCCCACTGTGATTGTTAGAAATCCTGCAATATTGTTCTAACTCCCTCTACTTGGCCCTCATTTTCTGCTAGATTGTTGTGATGGGAGTGATGAATACGGTAGCAACGGCACTTGTAAGAATACGTGCTGGGAAGCTGGCAAGGCAGCAAGGGAGAAGCTGAAGAAGAAAGTAGCTACATATAAAAGTGGTGTCGTTATTCGGAATCAGGAAGTTGAAAAGGCTAAAGTGGCAATTGCTAAAGACGAAGCAGAGTTAACAAAACTGAAGGGTGAGGAGAAGATAATCCAAGGACTTGTTGACAAGCTCAAAGGTGAGAGCCTCGTAGCTACTGGTACTTTTCTAAAGAGGGATATGTTGAGAAAATGCTGTTGAAGATATTAATTTCAGTGGATAGTTTTTATGTTAACGCAAGACTGTCCATATATGCAGAGCAAAAGAGATTAATAGAGAAGGCAGAGGAAGAGGAACGCCTAATAAAAGAGAAGGAAGAAAAGAGAATTAAAGAAGAAGCTGAAAAGCAAGCTGCCGAGGAAAAGAAAGCACCATATGCCTCTCAGGAAGCAGAATCTGAGGACACTAATGGGAATGCGCAAGAAAGTGAAAGCAAGGTTGGCATTTTATTCTGTACATTGGTTGACCTCCTGACCATCTATTCCATATTGGTTACTGTCAACCTCAGTTTCAAGAGCTCATCATCATCCATAATACCGGGAATTGACTTGACTTGATATGAGTTGAACTCATTAAGTTGTTATACTTGGGAGAGAACTGCCATCAATCAAATGACTTAATTATTCTTACTAAAATATAAAAATAATCATTCACACAAGTAATCAAGCAATCCTGAAATCAATGTTTTTCCTGTAGTTTTATATTTCCTTAATCCTTCAGCGTGTCCCTCTACCAGTTAGATCCTTAAATGGACGTTTTAGTTTTAAGGGTTTGGGGCTAGATGAATTGAATTGTTAACATGTAAGAAAACTACTTGTTAACTTTCATATAGTCGCAATTTTCACAAGCAAGTACACATCAAGAAACAGTTACTCCCATGTACCCTGGAAGCTGAAGGTTCAAGTAAAGCTATTAATCAAGCAATCATGAAATCATTGTTTCCTATAGTTCTATATTTCCTCAATCCTTTGGTGTGTCCTCTTACCAATTAAAGCCTTTAATGGTTGTTTTAGTTTTAGGGTTTTGGGCTAGATGGTTAACATCTAAAGAAAACTACTCCCTCCGTTTCTAAATGTAAGATGTTTTAGCTTTTGTCTACATTCATAGGTATACAAATGTATCTAGACATGTTTTAGTGTGTATGTTCACTCATTTTAGTATGCATCTAGACAACATGTGAAACACCTAAAACATCTTACATTTAGCAACGGAGGGAGTATCTGTTAACTTCCATATAGTCTCAATTTTCACAAGCACGCATCAAGAGATACTCCCATGTACCCTGGACTCCTGGAGGCTGAAGGTTCCAATAAAGATTTTTTTTTGAATCGTGGTCAAGGTTATTACAGCGATAAGGAAAGGCGAGGTGCCTGACCACCACGACACCGTCTATGTGCCCAATGTGTGCAGCAAGGCGATGCGATACTAGATACACGCATCATCATCTGTATGGCAGCAAATCTAAATAATCACTGTCAGCTTCCCTAACAGATCCATCTGACTGAACTCCTTCCCGTAAAGCTATCAAGAACTATTTTTGTATCGTGGTCAGGGTTATCACGGCGATAGGGTGAGGCTAGGTACCTGACCACTGCCACACTGCCTAAGTGCCTGATGTGTGTTGCAAGGGATGTGATACTAGATACTAGTATCCCCCTTTGTATGGCAGCAAATTTAGGTAATGCAACCTCCCTGACCTTCCCCTTTACTGAATGATTAATCACTATCAACCTACCTGACATATCCAACGGATTGTATTCCTACCCATAGTTTATTGATTCTTCTGTCTCGTCAATTGCTCTTCTTTCTCACTTGCTCGAGATCAACTTCTCAAGGCTCCAATATAGTCAGGAAAAAACAGAGGTGAAGAAACCGAGAAGAAACATATATGTGGGGTGGGGAGACGGGACAGGAAACACACCAGGTCAAGGCGAACACTATCACGAGAAAGGCAAGCTCAGCTGCTGCTACGAGCCTACGGCAACTCGTAGCCCTTGATGCCTTGGTGGCTACTTTGCTTAAGCGGAACCTAAGTGACACCAGCAACAACCACGATCAACTAAGAAAGTCCATATGACTTAAGTATATAGAAATGACAAACATTGCCAAATACATATTGAAGTCCTCACTCCTACCATAGTAGATATAGGCACTTATTGCACACCTTGTTATTTCACTGCTGTAATAGGATATTTATAATATTTTATTACATCTGCTTAACATAGGTATCTGAACATCATGATGGCCATGTCACGGACCATGACAATCACTCACCAGAAAGTGAGACGTCTGTTGAAGAGGTATAGTTTACCTTTGGTATTACAAATCAAAATTATACTTACTTTCATTATCAAAATTGACAGTTACTGTATGCTGGGTTTCTGTATCAGCATGATATTACAGCTGGAACTGGAGATGATGCACCACCGGAGACATCTGCAGTACCTACAAAAGAGCAGGTAGTGTAGTGTAACTGCTTGGTAGCTGACTTGTGTCACTGAACTTGGTTAATATTTTCTTTGCTATTTGGTGCTACCATTATAGAGATTTATATGGTTATCTTTTCCCTTCCAAAGATTAAACTTGTACAAATAGGCAAACTGCTTATTCTCCCTCCTATGACTCAGAAGACCGATATGCTCACATTTTCTCTTCAAACATGTTCCAACTCTTTGCCCGTTTTGTGCTTCCATCATGTAGATCCAGTTGGCCAAAAGCTAATTAGCTATTGTGAGCTCAACCCAGTTATGCGCATAATGTTACGCGTGGCTAGCCATATGGCTGCACGTTAGCAAGTTCCCCACGGATGTGCGCCTGAGGCTGAGCACAGAGCTTCCATTTCAGCTGGCCCTAGCCGCCAACCAAATAAGAACATGGATCATATTTTTAGGGAGTCACATATTATTTACTACTTCCTCTGTCCCAAATTATAAGATGTTCCTATAATTAGGATTTAGTTTCTGATTAACTACATAAAGAGGCTTCCACAGCTCTCTTAATCCAGCATGAATTAATCAAAGTTAACCTATCTCATCTATGGTCTCCCCTCTTCCTTAACCAGCCACCTGGCCATCCTCTCAGTGGTACTACTCACAATGATCTTATGATCGTTAGAAGCCATATGACAGTCCCCGCAAAAGATATGTCTATGACAGGAGATGGGTCAAATGCATCGACTCAGTGGGAATTCGTATAATCTATGTTTTGGAATGTTGCCTCACTAGTTCATTTTTGCTATGCAATTCTGTCTAGCAAATGATTCCTAGTTCGAGGTTTCATGACAACCTACATACCTTCCTCTTTGTATCCAAGTACAGTCGATAAGCTCTGCAGTGTGCTGTCTAGATTTCTAATGTCCAATACCTGATAAGCTATATCTCCAGCAGCACTTGCTTGTCTTTCCACATTGTTGTTGTCCTTATATCCAATTATACTCGGTTAAGAAAAGGCAACTTTTTTGGGGACATTATTGCTTTGACTTGTACTATTAGCCTATTAGGATACCCAAAACAATACGCGTACAAGCAATCAGTCTTGTTGGTCTCCTGGGAATGCATTTGCATTTCAAGTTATGAAGCATTCTGTAACATTCTGCAGGACCCTACTTCTGTCAACTCTGACGGTTTGTCAAAGGAGGAATTGGGTCGTCTGGTAGCTTCTCGCTGGACTGGAGAAAATGTAGACGACGTTGGCAAAAGCGATAAAAAGAGCCATGATGACGATCTTGATTTACCAGAACCTGCAGAAGCACTTGAAGATGAGCATGATATACCAGAACCCGCAGAAGAGAATTATGCTGGCTATCATTCTGAAATTGAGGATGATAGGCACAAATTTGAGGATGAAGAGTTATCTAATGTATCAGATGATGAGTATGTTGATAATCATGAAGAACCTGACGAGTCTTATAAATCTGATGACGACCAGAAAAGTGATGACCATTCAGGTGTAATATTTGTATGACTTCAAGTATTCATGTCCTATTGTTTATATGATTTTTGATTATTTTTATTTGATTTATTCCTTCAGATTTAACTGCCTCAGGACAAGCATCATGGCTGGACAAGATTCAGCAAACTGTACAAAATGTTTTACAAAAATTCAACTTTTTCAAAACCCCTGTTGATTTATCAGGTCAGTCGTTCATACTACTTTTGCTGATCTTTCACGAGTTATGTGCGGATCTTGTAACACTTACACATCAATGAATTTAGAGGCTTCTCATGTTCGGAAGGAGTATGATGATGCCAGCTCAAAGCTGTCCAAAATTCAGTCTAGGATTACCTCTCTGACAGATAAGCTAAAGCAAGACTTCGGTAAGTTAAAACTTTGTTCCCTCGGTGGTTGAGTGCACCCCTCAGTTCCATATATTTTTAGCTATGAAAATACTGCTCAAGTCATCCAATTAAGTTTTTTCTTCTAATTGTTAAGATCAATGAAAATTGTGCTAACACTGTTCCTTAGCAAAAGCACCCTGTCAGCATTGTTTTTGCCTAGACTGGATCATTTATCGATGTTCCAGTAAAATAAGCTGGTCTTTAAAATGATCAAAATGTAACTTAGAAAGTCATTTACATGATAATGTAATCCAACCATACAAGTTCACAATAACCCTTTCTATCTTTCTATCAAATATATTTTCTGGCTTTTTGTTTAGCCGAGTTCGTTTACAAATATTTGCATTTTGATTCTTGGTACCATCAATACATTTTTCACTATTTGAGGTTTCATTTCTGTAGAACATAATATTGCTCTGTATTACAAGTTAACTGCTACTCTAGATGCTGGCGTCATCTGTAGTCTTGTTAATATGTTACCTTAGGTAATTTTCTGGAAAGTTATAATTAATTGAAAGAACGCATTCTTGTTAGGCAAGGAGAAGGAGTTCTATTACTTTTATGACCAGTGCTTTGAGGGCAAGGAGGGCAAGTATGTATATTTTGGATATCCAATCACACATGTTTTTTCACACATTTCCATTTATTTCACTCATTTGTGAATCCTGATCCTTGTTGACACTTGACAGATACGTTTACAAGGTTTGTCCTTACAAGAAAGCTTCACAGGTTGAAGGGCACAGTTCCACTAACCTAGGGTATGTTTCTCGCACTCCTGTCAGATTTAATATTTTTTTTGTTAACCTATGGATTAAACTTCATACGTAAGTAACGTAACTTCAGATTTAGTTGGGTCCACATCATAGTGATATATTGTGGACATTCTCACATTCATGCTCAATATGGGCAAAGAATGAGTAATAGTGTTATTTAAGTAAATTCATTGCGTAGCTTAATAGTTGTGTTTTAGAGAGCGTGAGCTGATATCTTGTTCATTCCTTATTGTTACCAAACTTACATTTTTCAGTACAATGGCTTGACAAATGTAGAATATGAAAAAGCTGTGCTGAGCTGCCCTTTTCTTGAAAACTGGCTGAGGTTCTAGAGTTTATACTTGATAGTATCGTCGTAGTTACAATTCAATGACAATCCACATAGGTAACAGGTAGCCTTCATACTATGTAAGCTTGTGTGTATTATCAACTTAGTGCCATGTATATTACGTCACCGTGATTTCAAATGATTAATTCCATCCATATTCTGTAGGAAATGCCATTCCACGAATAGATTAGGAGAGTGCAACCTTTTCTTCTTTTTTCGTTGTGTTGTGTATCAGAATTTCTCCTGCTTTACCATCATTTTTGCTTTGAACGTCAGTACTTTCCTAGAGAATTCCTTGCTCAGTTCTGGCAGGGTGAGGATACCAACTAGCTTTACAAGCGTCGCTCTGAGGGTTGTATCCGAGATACTTGAAAGAAAATTATAGTTTGTACTTTGTGTGTGTAAAATTCGCAGATCTAAATACCCAATTATGTGCATGTAAGCACGTGATTATGCGTTGCACTACGTCATACACTCCTAGAATAGCGTTTTGCATCATCTTGTACCATAAAATGAAAATTTATGTGGTCAGGCGCTGGGACAAATTTGAAGAATCCTACAGAATAATGCACTTCTCAAGCGGAGACAAATGCTGGAATGGCCCTGACCGAAGCCTGAAGGTACTCTTATCATTCGGGTTGCATTCACCTTGTACATAGTTTTTCCGGTTTGCAGGTCTTAAAATATAACTCTGTGGCTTAACTTTTATGCAGGTTAGGCTCAGATGTGGTCTGAACAATGAGCTTAATGGAGTCGACGAGCCCAGCAGATGCGAGTAAGTAGATTTGTCGTGATATACCTTTGATCTTTACCGAAATGCCACATTATACCATCTTATAAATGTATGTCCGTTTCCTATGGCAGGTATGTCGCTGTATTGTCAACTCCTGCAATGTGCACTGAAGAGAAGCTGAAGGTTCTTTCTCACCCTATCATGAACATCTTTTCTTTCTTTGCATTGAGATTCAGAGCTAATGAGTTTTTGTGTTATGTAACAGGAGCTGCAAAAGAAACTCGACGCCACGTCCTCTGAACTGCCCGGCCACGACGAGCTCTAAATTGTCACCACGAGACAATAGCTTCATGGATAGAAAAGCCTGGAACGGGAGGATCTTGTGAGTGTAGCCTTCGAGGTTACCGACAGAGCAGCGTTAGTTTGGCTAGGGAGATATTTTTGAGCAAAGTGGTTGGATGGTTAAAATTTCCACGTCACCCTGATTTGCTATTAGAGGCAAACTGCAGCTGGACATCTTTCTTTTCCTTCCTTTTGACGTGTTCTCTAACTATTTATCTAGATCATCTGAAAGAGAGTAGCCTTCTGTTTGTAACTTATCAGTTATTCGGAGTGTTTCTGATATATCCTGGATGCAACTTTTGTTACATCCACAAGGGCACTATAGAAAGATGGACTTTATTTCTTTTGAGACAGAGAAGCATTGGGTCGGTTACGCAGCTGATGAGTTCGTCGGTGTGGTCTCAGCCTCTCAGGTCGAGTCACGACCTTGCTCCATATGACAATGCGCTTGTGAGTTGTGAGCAGGTCACGGAGGCTTGGTAGCGAGGATCAGAAGCGTTTCTCTCTTTGGTTAGACTAATCGAGGCTTCTAAGAGCATCTCCACTCGTGACGTTAATAGTTCTCCCAATAGATCTATTGGACAGCCCGTTTTCGTCCAGCGTGCCCAAATATTACGGCTGGCGTGCTCAGCCCACACCGCTGTTGGGAGCCGCTTGGCTGCGCCGAAGGAAACCGCGTGCGACGTCGGAACCTGATACGCGGGCCAGTGTTGTCATTGACACATCGCCTTAAATATGGCCACCGGGTGGTCAACTTCATTCATGGCGGGCGACGTTTCTCAGTTTCCTAGCCTCAACCTCCGCTGGCCGGTCAGCTAGGAGGAGTAGGAGGATGATGATGACGGTGAGGAGTGGGGCGAACCATAGTGGGAGGGCATGCAGCACGCCATCGAGGCGTCCTTGGCTCAACCATCGACACCTGCACCGTCGGCACCAGCACTACGTCCGGCAGCTGCGTCGACTGTCGCGGACACCTATACCTGCACGGTCGGGCTCCTGCCCACACTGCATGTTCCAGCCTTTATTAGGTTTGGTTTAGTTTAGTTTGAACGAATTATGTTAGTTTGAATGAATTATGTTTAATTTAAACGAACTTTGAATGAAATCCATATGTTTTTCGTATTTGAATCTTGTTTTAAAATTTTCTATTGGTATCGCGAGTGGGGAGAGGCGCCCTGATAGCCCGCATCATGTTTAGACGGCCCAGTAACATCCGTGTGACGCTGCTAGCGGATGCTAGTTGGATGTCGGGAGTAGAGATGCTCTAATTTGTGGGTCATCTGGAGAGATACGAGAGGGAGATTGAAGTGTTCAAGAAATAACATGTAAAAGCCCCTCCTGACCCCGTGTCACCCGCGTGCGGCGACCCGGGGGAGCAAACCCTAGCCACCGGCGGGCGCCTCCCCACGGCGTCCTCTCTCCGCCGCCGCTGCCGCCGGCCCTTGCCGCGGTGGCGGCGGGCCCCTCCGCTCCAAAAGGTGGCGGTCGGGAGGTCGAGGCGAGCTGGTTGCGGGCCTCGTGTGGCGGCGGCGGTTCCGCGGGCGTGGTGGCGCGGCGGAGCTCCGGCGCGGGCGCGGCGGCGTGGAGGGCGTCAGCGAGCGGTGGCCGTCGGCTAGATGCCGGCACGGGGCCAGGCGGGCGCTGAGGCCCTGCTGGGCGCGGATCCTGGGTCCTCCTTGCTCAGATTCGCGGCGTCGCGTCGGCCGGGGCAGCGGCTGGCGGCTGCTGGCCATGGAGGAGCTTCAGCTGCTGGCAGCGGTGTGCCGGGGCGGCGGCCCTGGGTGGAGGTGGTGCCAAGGCGGCCCGTGGTGGTTGACGGCGGCCGGCGCGGTTGCTTTGGCGCGGCGCGGCGACCGGAGTTGGAGGTGTCGGTACTCCTGCCGGCGTGGTGCTGGGAGGTGCCGTTCGTCTTTGTCCCGGTGCCTCCGCACGGTGCAGAGCTCTGGGTGCAAGATCGATGGTTCTGGGCCTTCAACTCTGCTGCTCAGGTCGTGGTCGGGTGCGGTGGTGCTCGTGGGGCTGCTGCGCGGTCGGCGGGAGGTACAGGCTCCCCGTCCGGCCTCCCTTGGCTGGCATGTCGCGTTGGCTTCGGGGACAGCGGCACTTGTGCGGCTGGGCGTGCGGTTGTTCTGCAACACTCAGGCGTCGGGGCGGCGGCCCCGGACTTGGTGGTGGCGTCGAGCTGAGCTAGGAGGTGGCTCAACGCGAGACAGACCTAGGCCCCGGCGCCTAGCTCTGTTTGGTGGCCGTGGACCGTCGGGCACGCGGGGCTGACGGTGTCTGCGTGCGGGTCTGCGATGGTGGGCTGGTCGGTCCCCGTTTGGGCGGGCGAGCGGTTCGTATTTCTCCGCCCGGTGAAAACCTTGCCCTGGTCATCGACCAGGACAGGCGACGGTGATGCCCACATGCGCCACTTCCTTCTTGAAGGAGTCGTCGTGGCGGTGCGCTCACTCCTCCGCCCGGGAACTTCCGGGGGAAACCCAGATCCTTCGTGAATCGGGCGAGGGCGGCGCTTCGGCGTCGTATTCCCCTTGAGGCCTCGTCTTGGATGTTCCGCCGGCCAGAGGGACCCGTGGATGTTTTGGTGGTCAGCGGCGACGATCTAATCGTTTTCGGCTAGGTGGTGCGCGGTCCTGGGGCCGGCGTGGATGTCGGAGCTGCGGCTCCGATCTCGCCTCTGCAACGTGGTGTTGAGGTGTGTGGGTGTCGGTCTTTCCTGCTTGGGCGGTTTCGTCGTCGACCTGTGTGGTGCGTGGCCCGTGGCCAGCGTGGATGTCGGAGCCGCGGCTCCGGGTTTTGCCTCCGCTGTTGCGTTGAGGGGTAGGGTGTCGGCCTTGGTCGCTTGGGCGGTTAGGCCGTCGACTTCTATGGTGCGTGGCCTCGGGACCGGCGTGGTGCGTTGTGTTGTTGTTTCCGGTTTTCGGCCAATTTTCCTTATAAACTGGCCAATTCACTTATTCTATATTAATGAAAAGGCGAGTCTCCTGCCCGGTTTTAAAAAAACTAGCTGAATGCCCGTGCGTTGCTACGGGATATCAGAAATGACGGACAATGTCCGTGCGTTGCCACGTCCTTATAAATTATTTTTCACGTGTAAATCGGACTTGCTTAATAGTTTAATTAATTTTATTCGCCTATATAATTTCCCAAAGTACACTCTCGCCGCGGCGAAGTGAACCAAAACACACCTAGGTTTATTTACACCAAATGGATCTAGCTAAGTTGGATTAAAAATCGTATTTAAAACATGTTCGCTCATGACATCATGCATCATCTGATGACTTGTTTTTTTTGTCCATCAAAATTATTTTCATAAACTCTATTTCGTTTTGTTAAAATTTCGTAAAATGTTTTTGTGAACACTTTTCTGCAATTTTGAAATCAAGTTGTCAAATTATTGCAAAAGAAAAAGAAAAGAAAAGAGAGCAGCCAGCCGGCCAGGCCTAGGAGGGGCCCAAGGCCCAACCTGACTGAAACCCTAGCCTCCCATGGCATGTTTCCACCTACACCCCTGCCCCTGTATTTGTTTTCACGATTGGGTCCCTCCCTCATCTCTTCTCCCCTGGCCACAATCGTACGTGAGAGACTAGGAGTACACGCACGCAAATGACGCCTCCTCCTTGCTCCTCGCTCGCGCCGTGACGGCCGGCGAGCACCACAACCAGCCGGCACCGCTCTCTCTGTCTCCTCCTCGCGCTCCAGGTCACCCTCCTCCCTCAGACCTGTCCGCCTCCATCTCCATGTTCTATGCGGTACTACTGATTGGCGTGGATCACACGTTCGCTGGGAACCCCAAGAGGAAGGTATGATGTAGCGTAGCAGCAGTTTTCCCTTGATTACAAAACCAAGGTTATCGAACCAGTAGGACTTGGAGAAGGCTTCGGCTAGGTGACAATGGCAATGGCGCCGAAAAGAGCTGTTGACGTGGACCTGTGCACACACGAACAAACTACTTTGCCCTAACAAAACAGAGAGGGTGCCAATCTCTCCGGCTTGCTGAACACAAACGATTAAACGTTTGGTGGAAAATATTATGTGAACAAAAATGACCAGCGAGCAAATAACTAGTAAAAACTATTAAAACGGTTGTAAGCAATGTAAGAAAATAGGACCGGGGTCCATAGTTCACTAGTGGTGTCTCTCCAAAAGATAAAGGTGTTGGGTGAACAAATTACAGCGGGGCAATTGACAAACATGAGCGCAACACAATACTATCATGATACATGGTTCACCGTTTCATTTAATATGGGCATTACGTCAAAATAAATAGACCGTTATCCAACTGCATCTATGACTAATAATCCACCCTGGAATCGCTATCCAGCATGTCACCCGAAAGTATTAAGTTGCAAGCAACAGATAATTGCAATAAGCAAGGTGCGTAATGTAAGCAACATAAAGTAATAAACACCGCTGTTTTATCCCTAGTAGCAACAGCACATCTCAAGTTCTAATCATTTATGTCAACTCGAGCTCGAACAAGAGAGGCATGAACCCACTATCTAGCATAAATACTCCCTCTACTGACACAAGTAATTACTTCGGCCAAAACATACACAAGCATCGGAGAGCATGCAAGATCATAAATAAAACATATCATAGATAAACTGAACCATAATGTCAAGACTTCATAATCATCGGATCCCCACAAACACAACACATAGTATTACAAAAAGATGATCTTAATCATGTAGGCAGCTCATAAGATCTAAACAATGGAGCACAAAGGAGAAGAGACAACCATCTAGCTACTGCCATGGACCCGTAGTCCCGTGGTGGACTACTCACGCATCACTCCGGAGGCAGGCATGGTGGTGTAGATGCCTCCGGTGACGATCTCTCCCTCCGGCAGGGTGCCGGGAAGAGCTTCAGAACCCTCCTAATCTAGGGTTGGCGACGGCGGCGGCCTCGGAACTTTTCTGGAAAATATGATCGGGTATCGAAGGTTTCCGGGACGAAGGCAATTTATAAGCGAAAGGGCGACACGAGGAGGTCTTGAAGGCGACCAGGTGGGGCCTAGGCGCGGTCCACCCTGGGCCCCGCCTGGGGGTCGTCTGGGGGCTGTGGGCCCCCCTGCAGGCGTCCTCTTGGCGCAGTCTTTGTTTCTTCGTAAAAATAAATCATGTAAATTGGCAGCTTATTCCGAGAAAATTCCCCGACTAGCTTTTTCTGAAACAAAAGACAGCAAAAATAGGAACTGGCACTGGGCATCTTGTTAATAGGTTAGTTCCATAAAAATGTGCCAAAATGATATAAAAGCATTATAAAAGCATGTGGCATTGATATATAATATGCATGGAACAACCAAAATTTATTGATACGTTTGAGACGTATCAACTACCACTAGACATCTTTTGCTCTCTGATGTCCCTATGGTACCCCGGTGGTAGCAGCCGCGTTCTACCGCTAGGGCCCTTCGAAATTTATTCAGAGGACCTCGGCGGTAGTACTGGCAGCTCCGGTGGTAGTACCGCTGGCTGGCAGCAGCGGTAGCCCTCGCTGGGTACCGCAGCCGCTGGCAGCGGCGCTTGATACCCGATGACGTAGTTACCTGCGTCAAAAGAATATGGGTTAGGTTGAGACTCCAAGTGCAGAGTGTGTAGTAAGTGGAAGACGTGTTTTCCCCACGAGGGGTGACTCGAGGGTTTAATATCGAACTCTCGGGGAATCAGTAGTGAAGATTTATCTTTCCTATCCTTCTTTTGGTTACCTACAAAACAAAGTAAATGTTTTGGTCCTCAACCTCACCTAGTGGTTGTCAAGCACAAGGTGTGAGAATGATATCAAGATAATATGCAATGCAAACAAGAAATAAATATGCAATGGTGGTAAATAAATATGCAAGGATGGTGGTAGCAATGATAAATGATATTTTTGGGTTTTATATGATGAATGCAAGATGTAAAAGTGTTTTTGTATTTTCGGATTTTTAAATGGCAGAAAATGGAAAAGTGGTAAAAGTGGTTGGAAAGGTGTTTCTTATGATTAAAAATGGACCGGGGTTCATGGTTTCACAAATGCACTCTCTCTTTAATAAAGTGGTAGACAATGGAACACTAGAGTTGACATATGAGATTGCAACACAACAGTTTAATGACAAGTTATAATTATATGGGCATCACGTCCTAACATAGAGACCTTTTGGTTATTAGTCTCTCTTATACTCCACCAAGATGCGAACTAAATCATAACACCTCAGTAATTAAGATAACTCAGAGTATAGCAATAAGTATCATGACATGAAGTTAAAATAAGAACATGCTAGATCTAGTCATGGAGTAGTGGCAATGGTCACACCCACATCTCCGGTAGCATGGTATTTCTTTTTATCCCTAGTGAGGCAACAAAGTAAGGTAAAATACCCAAGTGGATCGCAGAACTTTCTCTCACGTTCACTGCACTAGCCACCCCCCGTTACTCCAACTAATGCACACGTTCCCCCTCACACGCTCTCATAAACATGCTTGATCATGACAAGTAAATAAGAACGGGGTACATAATATGCATCTACTTTCATAACTGAAACAAAACCATTGCAATCTCAAACATATATTAACTCATAAAAAGATCCACCACAAAGGTATTACATAGATGACCGTAATCATGTTCAGCAGCTCATACGGTACTAATTAGTGAAGCTCAAGAGAGAGAGATACATAAGTTACTTCCACAAACCCATAGTCCAGAGGTGGACTACTCCCTCTTCATCATGGAGACGGTGGAGAAGTCGTTGGAGAAGATGGAGACCACGCCGGCAGCGCCCCGCCGGAGTTTTCCCCCTCCAATCTGCAACTCCAGGTCTCTGTTTCGGTGTTTCTGCGGCGCTCCTTCCAGAGAACGTCGGGGGACTATTTTTATAGGCGGTTTTAGGTCAAAACGAGTCGGTGGAGGAAAGATCGACGGCAACGGAGCTCCGAGGCCAAAAGGGGGTCCCACGCGGCCAGGTACATGGCCGCGTGGGCCCACTATTTGGCCCTCGGGCCTCCGCTTGTTTGCTTCCTTCGCTCCCACGCTTTGTTCCTTCCAAAAATGATGCTCGTAAATTTCCAGGTCATTTGGACGTCGTTTGGGTCCCTGAAACATTAAAATATAGAAATAGGGTTTTCTGCCTGCGCAGGGTTAATTCCATAAAAATAGGAAACATATCAAATATTCCCAAAATCATTATAAAACAGTGATATAACCCTTATATGATGCAAATATGACTGGAATATAAGTAAAATAATGCATTTTACATGCATCAACATCCCCAAGCTTAACCTATACTCGTCCTCGAGTATGAAGGTGATAAAACTAACATGGACTTTGCAATTTAATACTATCAATGGATATCAAAGATGATTACTATTGCTACATAGAGTCAAATGATTCATTCTTAAAAGGAGTAGCAATATGCAAGATAGTTTATGAAGTGATATCAAGTATTCAATGCAAGGATGTTCAATGATAATTCACAAAGTGTAACATAAAGAAAAGTACTATGGACCACATGTATGCATAATGATAAGTAAGAACATCCTACAATGGTCATAGAGTATTGATGAAAATCTGAATATAAAAGGTGGACACTTTGGAAAGATATATATGAGTAGAGGTAAAGCATGAATAAATTTCATCTAACTTCTGAACTTCTCTACTTAAGTTAATGATTGTAATGTGGTAATCCTTGGTGTCAAGCTCTCATTCCCCTATCATAGCATCTTGAATGATTAAGTTTAAAGTGAAAGCAAATACGAGTAGTGTGCTTGACAAAGTACAGG
The DNA here is from genome assembly GCA_947311845.1 of Poa pratensis. Classification (NCBI taxonomy): domain Eukaryota; kingdom Viridiplantae; phylum Streptophyta; class Magnoliopsida; order Poales; family Poaceae; genus Poa; species Poa pratensis. Next base: position 5,304,896 of record CAMZMU010000088.1, read on the forward strand.
TTGAAAGTCTCATGCCCCTTGAATACAAGTACCTACTCCATGTGTTACTCAACTTGGAAACAAAGCAAGTTCAAGTTAAATATCATTGTAAGTAATAATAGTATCATTAAGAGCGTCAACTGGGGTACCTCTTGTCCCAGGATATGGAACAAGCCCATATCAAAATGACAAGACAAACAAACACAATGAACAATCTCAACACCCTTTTTATTTACCATTAGATAGCTTTTTATTGTAAGGTGTATCACAGAAGGTTCACCATAGCATGTAAGTAAATTTCCACCATGAATGATGCATGGCTTAGATTAGCGGCCCAGGCGTCTCTCTAACCATTTATACAAACTCATTTAAACTCACTTCATTTCCACATTTATTTCACCCATGGTAAGCATCCATAAACAAAAGTACATGATATCAACTAAATGAATGAAGTGCATGTTGAAAGCTTGCCATGTGACAGCACATATGAGCTAACTCTCAACCAAAGACATTTGTCAAGCCACAACATCATAATTTTAATCACAATGGGTCATATTTTATTTATGCAATGAAAGTAAAGTGTGCATCAAGTTCGAGAGAGCTCTATAACCAACTTTTCCCACAACAATCAACAACATAAGCATTTTCATTCAGAGGTATAGATAACACAAATATCATGATAAACATACTCGGAATAGCATAAAGCTAATAGGTAGATATGGTGGACTCACTGGAAAAACTTTGGTTGAAGGTGTTGGAAACAAGTTTTTGCTTGTTGGAATTTTTGGGCTAGCAAGAGGGAGAAAGTTGACCATCTAAATGCATGCATGAGTGTCCATAGAACTAACTAATCCATGTTAAACAAGTAAATAACATTCAGCATCAAAACATGAATAAAAGATAGCTCTTGATAAAATACTTGCAAATTATTACTCATTAACAAGCTCATGAATCATGCAACTATATGTATCTTTTAAAATCAACTCAACATCCCTTTTCCCAATCTTATAATAGCATCCAACATAATTCAACCCAAATTTCCAGTAGCTCTCTCATATATAAATGATAGTGTGGTGGTCTCACAAAATAAAAATCAAACCTAAACAAACAAAAAGACGCTCCAAGTTTATGCGATAAAGTGTTTCGATCGAAAAACAGAAGTTAGACGTGTGCAAACCGAGAGTGTGTAGGTCCAGTGGGGTTGTCTTCACATCCCCAAGCTTATGGTCTTCACCATCCTTGGATAGCTCTTGGTGCATCTCCTCTAATCCCTGTGAAAAAACTTCAAAACACCGTTTCTCCCATTTCTTTTTCTGTGGGGTGCATTAGTAGTGATAAACAAATAGATTTCTTGCTGCATATAATCCTTAACAAAAATTCATATGAATGTCCAGAAAGTGTATAATGTTGTATGCCTACTCATAAACTCAATTGGATCAAAAAGATTCAAGTTAAAAGTTCTAAGCATGCATCAAACAAAATGGGACAGAATCTGTCCAGAAAAACAGCAGCAGCAAACGTATTTTTCTACCCTACTTAACTTTGTCGAAAATTCCGAAAAATTCATGCATACAGAGGATGAAAAGTTGCCTACAGTTTAAATATGAGCTCATTCGGAGTTACAGAATAAGAATTAAAAATCATACCGTGCACAGATTCGTGCAGGAATAAAATCTCCGAACGCTATAAGCAACTTTTCAACCAAAATGAGTAAAACTTGGCACTTTATTAAAAATTCCAGAAACTAAACTAAACACTAAGTCTCTTGTTACAGCAAGAGGACACAAAGAAAATCACAAATAAAAACAACCGGGTTGCCTCCCGTAAAGCGCTTTCTTTATAGCCATATAGCTAGGCTTCTTACTTGATGTTTATTGTGGACGAAGCTCATGAGGGAGCTTGAACTTTGATGTGCCCTCTTCCTTGGAAGTGTTCATGCATAATACCAGGATCCCATGGTGTTCTCAAACCAATCAAAATAATAGTCAAGTTGAACCCTAGTTGAGAGAAAAACAAAACACAAAAGTAATAACAACGAAGTCTAACTTTCTTTCTATGCATTGGCATTTTGTATATGAATGAATCACCATAAATAGAAGTTTCCAATGCATATTAACAATATTTACTTGCAGCATATAATTATTAGTAACATAAAGAGGGTTCTTATCACCTCCTCTTTCATAATAGTTGCAAGTAGTAGAAATAAATTCAACCATATAACCACAAGAATCATTCAACTTAGATAATTTAGGCACATAAAGAGGATCATTAAATTTATTTGGAATTCATTAGCATGCTTCCCTCTTTCAAAATAGTTATTAAGATCAATATCAAGTTTAATATCATGGTTGCAACAAAGATTTGGAACTAAAGATAATTGCAAACCACATAAGTATTTCTCAACATAAGCAAATTTCTCCTCTATGGTGTAATAGGAGAATTAAGAACAAAGTAGGACTCTCATGAGTAAGAGTACCATCACAAACAGCAAGTATATCATTTTTATCCTCACATAAATTTGTAACAACTAAACATGGAGGATTATCAATAAGCATAGGACCATCATCTAAAGCATTATCATATAGCATATTTAAGCAACACTCCTCATTATCATCAATAAGTTCACTAGTATATTATAAAAGTAAAGGAGCATTATTAGTTTCATCATAATAGCATGGGTTATCATATAGGACCATAGAATTTTCAGTTTCACACTCATCATAACATGGATTCTCATAAATAACAAAAGATTTTTGAGTTTGAGTGCTACTATCAAATGTTGATGGTGAAGTTGGGAGATCCAACTCTTCCCCAAGCTTAGGTTGGAACACATCCATTTCAATCTCCTCTTCACATACTTCCTCTTCCAAGCTTATGTTTTCATCATCCTCTTGGGGTTGCACGGGCATCCCCAAGCTTAGGTTCTTATCCTCCTCTTCCTGCAAAATGTTAGTGCTTTCCGTGGCAGCAAGAATTCTTTCTTTAACATAAACATTATCACTAAATTCTTTTTTGCAAATTTGGAGAATAATAGAAACTTGCCCTTTCATTTCACGAGCTACATGACTAGTTGCAAGAAATTTATCAAGAAGAGAGTCTATCTCATGGGCTCCAACATAAGCAATATATTTCTCAACTTGTTCTATATCAGGGCATAAACATTCATCTTCACGATAACAAGCAATTATAGGATCACTATTATACTTGCATTGATAGTGGGAATGTTTAACAACTCTTCTATTGCAACAAGTTATACCATGTAACTCACAAAACTGATTAGCTATTTTGTGAAGAGCTTTAAGCAATTTACCCACTCTATTTCCCTCTTTGGTTGATTGATATTCAGAGTAGGCGTCATACTTTTTAAAATAATCATTACCCATAGACATTCCAGAAAGTTTCTCCATAGCTTATCATACATATTAAAAACAACACTAGTTTTTATGGGTTTTTAATTTTTTATGCAAAACTGAAAATAAATATGCAAACCAAATATAAAATATGCAAGACAATGACAAAACAAGATAAATTGCTTTGAAGGTAAAGATGGATAAGATGATGCTCACGTAGGTGCAACCTCCCCAAGCTTAGGTGTTAGCACAAGTTGGTGATGAAGTTGACTTGGTGAGATATCCTTGGATAAACCTTTCAGCAATGATTCCCCGGCAACGGCGCCAGAAAACAGTCTTGATACCCGATGACGTAGTTACCTGCGTGAAAAGTAAATGGGTTAGGTTGAGACTCCAAGTGCAGAGTGTGTAGTAAGTGGAAGACGTGTTTTCCCCACGAGGGGTGACTCGAGGGTTTAATATCGAACTCTCGGGGAATCAGTAGTGAAGATTTATCTTTCCTATCCTTCTTTTGGTTACCTACAAAACAAAGTAAATGTTTTGGTCCTCAACCTCACCTAGTGGTTGTCAAGCACAAGGTGTGAGAATGATATCAAGATAATATGCAATGCAAACAAGAAATAAATATGCAATGGTGGTAAATAAATATGCAAGGATGGTGGTAGCAATGATAAATGATATTTTTGGGTTTTATATGATGAATGCAAGATGTAAAAGTGTTTTTGTATTTTCGGATTTTTAAATGGCAAAAATGGAAAAGTGGTAAAAGTGGTTGGAAAGGTGTTTCTTATGATTAAAAATGGACCGGGGTTCATGGTTTCACAAATGCACTCTCTCTTTAATAAAGTGGTAGACAATGGAACACTAGAGTTGACATATGAGATTGCAAACAACAGTTTAATGACAAGTTATAATTATATGGGCATCACGTCCTAACATAGAGACCTTTTGGTTATTAGTCTCTCTTATACTCCACCAAGATGCGAACTATGTATAGCAATAAGTATCATGACATGAAGTTAAAATAAGAACATGCTAGATCTAGTCATGGAGTAGTGGCAATGGTCACACCCACATCTCCGGTAGCATGGTATTTCTTTTTATCCCTAGTGAGGCAACAAAGTAAGGTAAAAATACCCAAGTGGATCGCAGAACTTTCTCTCACGTTCACTGCACTAGCCACCCCCCGTTACTCCAACTAATGCACACGTTCCCCCTCACACGCTCTCATAAACATGCTTGATCATGACAAGTAAATAAGAACGGGGTACATAATATGCATCTACTTTCATAACTGAAACAAAACCATTGCAATCTCAAACATATATTAACTCATAAAAAGATCCACCACAAAGGTATTACATAGATGACCGTAATCATGTTCAGCAGCTCATACGGTACTAATTAGTGAAGCTCGAGAGAGAGAGAGATACATAAGTTACTTCCACAAACCCATATCCAGAGGTGGACTACTCCCTCTTCATCATGGAGACGGTGGAGAAGTCGTTGGAGAAGATGGAGACCACGCCGGCAGCGCCCCGCCGGAGTTTTCCCCCTCCAATCTGCAACTCCAGGTCTCTGTTTCGGTGTTTCTGTGTTTCTGCGACGCTCCTTCCAGAGAACGTCGGGGGACTATTTTTATAGGCGGTTTTAGGTCAAAACGAGTCGGTGGAGGAAAGATCGACGGCAGCGGAGCTCCGAGGCCCAAAAGGAGGGCCCCACGCGGCCAGGTACATGGGCCGCGTGGGCCCACTATTTTGGCCCTCGGGTCTCCGCTTGTTTGCTTCCTTCGCTCCCACGCTTTGTTCCTTCCAAAAACTGATGCTCGTAAATTTCCAGGTCATTTGGACGTCGTTTGGGTCCCTGAAACATTAAAATATAGAAAAAGGGTTTTCTGCCTGTGCAGGGTTAATTCCATAAAAATAGGAAACATGTCAAATATTCCCAAAATCATTATAAAACAGTGATATAACCCTTATATGATGCAAATATGACTGGAATATAAGTAAAATAATGCAAAGTTCATGTATGCATTTTACATGCATCAGCGCTGCACTGAGTACCGCCTGGACACCAGGGCGGTTGTACGCTATCGCAGCGGTAGTACCGCTGTGCAAATTTTCTGCACATAACGGTTGGATTTTCAGGGGGCTATAAAAGGAGTGCTTCTTCCCAAGGAGAAGCAGCGATTTACATTCTCTCTCCTCCATTGTTGCTGAGCTTCAACTTACTATATCTCCCACTCCAACCACCCAATCGGCTTGATACTTTGAGGAGTGAAGCAAGAGGTCTAGATCCACGACTCCACCGAAGGAATTTCAAATCCATCCATCATCTTTGTGGTACTTGCTCTCTTGGGGTTGCTTGTAACCCTAGGAGGCCTTTGTGCATTTCGAAAGCCTCAACTTGTTGCGAGGTGCTCCAGGATATTGTTGGGAGGCTCCAACTTACTGTGGAGTTCCCCGACCTTGGTGTATCGGCTTGGTCAACGCCTTCAAGTCGATCTCATAGTGGAACGAGCCAATCCCTCGCGGGAGAAGCTCACGGAGAATAGAGTGAGCACATCCGTGCTATTGGAGTGCCTAGATGGCTCCACACTCATCCAACGTAGACGTACTTTCCTTGGGAAGGAACTACGTACGGAAACATCTCCTTGTGTCCACCTTGTGGTTACTTCTATCCTTTACATCTTGCTTCCGCTGCATTACTTATCTTATTTGTATCACCTAGGTTGCCTACATCTAGTTGCACATCTAGTTAATCTTGATTTACTTTGTGCAAGCCTTAATTAAAAAGAAAATGATAAAATTTGGTAGTCGCTATTCACCCCCCCCCCCCCCTCTAGTCGTCCATATCGATCTTTCAGAAGATTGTGTACAGAACCAAGGGTAATTGCAAGGACAATGCTATTATTTGTACTTCGTTCTTGTATGCACTTTTTTGCCCACTGATGGCTTTGACATACGAGGCTTGAATTGTTAAATTTTGGCCAATGATAAGGGTTTTATATTTGTGAGTCAGATGTGGCACTGTAACCACAAGGCAGCCACCAAAATTGAGAAGCATGCACAACTTTACTTGTGTCTTCTACTTGGTTTTGTTGGTTGTCATGCGGTGCATACTATTGTTTGACAGCTAACTGAGGCATACTATTGTACAAAGCCGATGATTACAATGTGGCATAACATATGTGCAGGGAGGCGACTTGCATAGGACCTTGAGCGATGTACAAGTACAATTCTTGTGAATACCTCTTGGTCCTATACAGAGTCGTCTCCCTGAGATTGTTTGCTATTTGTTATGAGGCAAATTTCTTTGACGCCTCTTTTAGGTCTATGATGATTTGTGTTAAAGCTGCCACCTAATGACTGCCAACAAAAGTATGAAGCAGCCACAATCAGATGTGACTGTTCTTTTCTTTTGCTAGCTAGTCAGTAGGCGCATACATGGCTCTACATGTACTGAGACCAACGAACAAGGTCGCTGCGCATTTTGAAGTTTTTAGCCGATGATTAAAATGTGACGGCACTTCTATTCAAGGAGTGGTTCCTTACTACCTTGTGCAATGTACAGGCGCATTTCTTGTGCATAGCTCTTGGTAGTGTGGAAACACTTCTTGGATACACCTGTCGTAACTAGTATGAGGCATGTATACTTGTTGAAACACTGATGTCATGTTCACATGATCACGAAGATTAAGCATTTGTTCATTCTCGTAGGCTGAGAAATCCAATGTTGGTGGAATCCCCACCAAGATCAAGGCCAACGTTGGCTGGATGAAGGAAGAGGTGTCCCCTAATCACTTCTGCAAGGTGGTTTGTCGCCCCTGGCTTAGGGGTCCTTCCTGTTCCTGAAGCCTTCAGGCCATACATGGGTGAGGTGCCTGCGGAGATCACCCTCAGGACGAACACATGGTGTGTCTGGACAATCACCCTGGCTGATCTGAATGGTAAAGCATGCCTTAATCGGGGTGGACAGCAATTACCATTGCTCATGAGCTCAAGATTGGTTACCTTCTCATGTTCAAGAAGATCACTGGCAACGAGTACAAGGTCATCATCTTCAACAAAACTGGCTGTGAGGTGTGAAGCAATGTGGTGAGCACCCAGAGAACGTGAAGAAGAAGGAGGAGGTCAAGTAGAATTGTCGATTCAGAGTCCATGTGACCACTAATGGTCTTGTTTAACATGGTGACAACTAGTTTAAGCACTGTTGTCGTACTGTTTATGCACTCAATTATGAATCTATGTAAAGCATGCCTTAATCGGGGTGGACAGCAATTACCATTGCTCATGAGCTCAAGATTGGTTACCTTCTCATGTTCAAGAAGATCACTGGCAACGAGTACAAGGTCATCATCTTCAACAAAACTGGCTGTGAGGTGGTGAAGCAATGTGGTGAGCACCCAGAGAACGTGAAGAAGAAGGAGGAGGTCAAGTAGAATTGTCGATTCAGAGTCCATGTGATCACTAATGGTCTTGTTTAACATGGTGACAACTAGTTTAAGCACTGTTGTCGTACTGTTTATGCACTCAATTATGAGTCTATGTTAGCAGTATGTCCTATAACTACTGTTGTTAATCATCGTCATGTCAAATAGTTTGCACTTGAGCTTCCATGCAATTGTTGGTAAGCTCACCTCAATAGAGAAGAGGTTACCGTAGTGGCTGTTCTGCACCTAACCAAACACACGCCTAGTCGCATTAGCTCATGCAAAGCATGTAACCAAACAACTGATTCCATGTTTTCAGCTCGAATGGAAAAAAGCCATGCGACCTACCAAACGGACTGCACAACCAGGCCTAGAGGCTAGTTTTTCTAGACCAGGCCTGGCCGGCCAAGTCCCACAAGCTTTTGGAGATTGCATGCTACTAACGACATCTCGGAGCTTTGAACCAAAAATGTAACCCTCTAATTTTTTATTAATGAAATATTTCCATTTACCCTACCAAAATACGTTTTCAATTCTTTTTTTTTTTTGAAAAAATAACTGGTATATATTTTATTTCCTGAAAGGGGAACAAGCCTCGACCTCTGTATCGATTGATGCATACGGCATCCATAACGTGTTTACGTGGAAATACACTACAGACCTAAGAGTTTCAACAAAAAATTATAGCTTTCAAAAAGAAAAGAAAAGAAAAGAAAAGAAAAGAAAGGGAGGCTAAACTTTTTGTAACCCATTTTCTTTATAGCTTGCAAAAAGGCATATTTTCCCAACAATTTGTGAGGCAAACACCAATACTAGTTTCGATTCTCCCCAAGATGAATCTCTTTTCGGGAGTCAAGATAGATAAAGAGAGAGGGTAGAGATAGAGAGATAATATGCAGATATATCTCTTCACAAGCCTAGGTACGGGCACAATTCATCATGGTAAGTGTATCTTTGATTACTTGGAGTAAGGCTCAGTGTTTGGTTGTTGAACCGTGTTATGATGTGCTTATTCTATAATGTATTGTTGAAAATTAATCGCGAAATTTGGCGAGTCAAATAAACAACTGAATTGTCAAAAGCAGGATGGGCAAATAAGATTATGATAATCCATCGCAATGCTAAACGATAACCTAAAACAACACACGTGCACATGACGATATATGATGGCAATACCATAGCATCTCATATTTGTTGAATCAATGAGTATTCAATTGTATATACTTTTCTCCTAGAATTTAGAATAGGTACATGTTTCATATTATAGATACAGTAAAATATATTGGTCATGGTTTTCAAACAAAACAATATGCTTATATGCTTACTTCTGGGAGTGTCCCTTTGATTCAGCACAGAGGTTTCGAAAGATGTGCACCCTTAGAAAATTTTCCATTTGGGGCTTTTATCTTTATAATTGAACGCTATATGATTTGAAGGATTTCTTTGTACTACATGTCATAGAAAAAAAAATACACATAACTCGTGGAAAAACCCTGTTAGTTAAATGTGGCGTATTTATATAAACTTTGGTACGCACGCAATCCCACAAGATTCGATTGGGCATAACATTATATGTTCTTGTATAGGAGTATTTGTTTTAAAATTCTGGTGATTCAAGGCATAGTTGTGATATTTCAAAAAGATTTTGAATAAAAAAGTGGGCTGGACAAAACCAAAGGCGGAGTCCTCCGCTGAAGTTAGAAATTCCAATTTGATAATGTAAGTTGCAAGTTTGTAGTATTTCTGAAAATCCGTGAGCTGGAAAAACGGAGTTTGACCGTACTCAAGGTACTCCATACTTCCGTTCCGTGTGTCTAGAACCTTTTGGTCCTCGGTCATACCAACGTCTCTCATGGTATTGGGAACACGCTGCCGTTCAAAATCCAACGGGCAGCCGAGACGCCGAGACGAGCCAAGGCTGCAGTCCCAAGGCCCATGCACGGAAACCGGAGACAGAAACCCGTTTGACCGACATCTTACACGCTACAGGCCCGGCGGAGCCAACGGAACGCGACTAGCCGCGGTTCCTTTCTGCTGACCCATTCATTTTGTACGTCGGAAAAGCAAACTTGGCTTCATCATCGCAAAAGAAAAACAATTGCAATTGTGTATCGCCGTCGCATCCATGTCTCCGTCGACCGTGTAAAGAGCAAATAACGGCACGATGTAGTACGTGTGTTGGATGGAATTGGACGAACGGACCAATTCTGTGAACGCCACCTGCCCTTCAACGAGCAGATGCTTATATTTTTCCTGTCCCGACTCGGACATGGCCGGCCCATGTTAGGTTTTGTCAATCTCGTGTCTTGCGTCGCCACCGTACTCTACTCCATGCCAAACGCCGGCATGTACCGGCGTTGGGAGAGCAGGTCTCCGAAACCAATCGCTCTTGTGATCCTATACGGGAGAGAGCGAATTCGCTTTTTGGGAAGTGCTTCGCGCGACTGCTCACCGTTTCACCACGGGTCGTCTTCAAGCTGCTGCTGCGGATCGTCTCCGCCTGCGTCGTCTTCTCCGACCCGTCTTCACCAACGTCATCGTCAACAACATCACCGCTGCTCTCGGCGCGGTGAACCTGTCTGCATCGACTGCTGCTTCCTCTACAACCGTTCGGTACGTGCGGCGTATTCCGAACTGTTTTACTATGGATATGTTGGCGTGTATGTTGCTGCTGTTCATGTTGCTTAGTACATCTAGTATGTTCGTATTTAGCATGTTAGTAGCTGCGCTTGTCATGTTTAATATTCTAGAATTAATCATGAAATTATTGCCTAATTATCCAACGAGTGGTAGACGTGGCACGAGATCATGGTTAAGCAATGGATGAAATGGTGTTTTGTCCTGTGGAAATTCGACTGTAGTTTCGGGCATGTGAACAAGCAAAGTACTAAATACACGTGTTCTAGCTTGTAGAACGTCAAGCGGAGGGTTCCACGGGAATTTTTTCTCCTTGGTATGGAACCCGTTTCCTCCTTACAAGTGGAGACCACATCACATTATGCGCAAAGTACTAAATACACGTGTTCTAGGCTTGTAGAACGTCAAGCGGAGGGTTCCACGGGAATTTTTTCTCCTTGGTATGGAACCCGTTTCCTCCTTACAAGTGGAGACCACATCACATTATGCAGTATTTTGTTTTGCCAAAAATGACCGTTTTGGGGAACTAATGGCACATCTAGGCCCTTCTGGAAACTATTTTCAGCTCTAACCCGTCGGGTCGGCGCCAAAATGATAGAACCGACATAGTGCAGCCATTTCAAACCGCGAAGTTTGCTGCTTTGTCCCGCGAAAATCCTACGTGGCATGCTTGGCGCTAGCCTCTTTGGCACCGACCCGACGTGTTATCTGAATCTTGGTCGACTTGTTCGGCGCTGGTCGGATTGGCGCCGACCATTTAGTTATTACCAATGGGGAGTTATCCGATCTGGATTTACTCCTACCCGCACTCAACCCCTCTTGCCCCCATAGCCCCTACCCGCGCCCAACCCCGTCACTACCGGTCGCCGCCATCCCCGCCACCTCCCCGCACGTCAGTCTCGCCGCCTGGCACCGTCCCCACTCTTCGCTCGCCTCTTCCCCACCCGAGCGACGGCATCCCCGCTTCCGTCGATGGTGCTGGCCTAGAGCTCGTCGACGGCCCCGCCTCCTTCTCCGTCGCTGACGCCCGTCGGATTTGTAGGTATAAATTAGCCACCTCATACAATTCTAAAAGTACTTACATTTTTCCAACAAAAAAACTACTAACTATAAACTAATACACACATACATTTACTACTTCAATTCGAAATTGACATTAATTAAACAAAAGAATACACCGCAATTTTAGGTTCTATAAATTTGAACCAAAATGACATGGAATTTCATAATAACATGGGTGCAAAGAAAGAGATTTCAGAGAGAATACCTCCAAGAAGAGTTGCCATGGTCCAAATGAGCAAATCCACGAGTTTTGACTAGATTTGAAGTTTGGAGCGGAAAACGAGAGAGATAGCTTGGGGCGGCGATGGGGAGGAATATAGTGGGTGTGAGGGGAAAGAAAACTATTAGGATTTTATCTCCTAGTTCGGTGCCAACCCGACCGCGCCAAACAACACTAGTATAATTCAGATAACGCGCGCACGTCGGTGCCAGAGAGCCTGGCGCCGAACCTGCCACGTCAGATTTTTGTGGGACCCAACATCAAACTTCGGCGATTCAGTGAAATGGCGTCGACTTGCATGAGTCAGGGATTGACGCTGCCTTGAGAGAACAGATTTAAAATAGTTTTAGGGCCTGATATGTCATTAGTTCATGAAAACGGCTAGATCTAGCAAAAATACAATTATGCAAACCACGGAATGAGTGGGGGTGACTAATTTGATTCGATCTTGTGTTGGTTTTGGTGTTGCAAGAAAGGTGGCCGTTCCGGTGGAGCCCATGACCTATTTACAGGGCCGTCGACAAGCACGTGCGAGGTGTGCGACTGCACAGGGCCCCCCAAAATTAGGGGCCCCCCAAGTCTTAATCCGGTGCTTCGATATCGGGCGCTCATCCCACCTTAAATTTCTTGATTCGGCTCTATATACAGAGTAGATCATGGCGCGGAAATTGCAGCGCCGCCATGGAAGGCTTCCTGTGTTCGTGGTCGCCATGTAGAAGATGATAGAAGGAGGAAGCAAAGAGGTATCGGGATTTTTGTCCAAATGTCGTGGGCCGTGGTGACTGATCCTTAGTGGTGTCGTAGTGCCCAAAAAAGAAAAAAACTGCACAACGTGGTGCTATGCTAGGCTACTAGCAAGAAGATGCGGACCCAGCACTTAATTCAACAAAACATAGGCAATAGCAATTGACATTTTGAAGTTTTATAATTAACTAAAACTATGATTTGATTGTCTGAAATTTCATACATTACGATTAGGCTATATTTTACATCCGCACAGGGGCCCCAAAATCGTGCAGACGGCCCTGCCTATTTATGCACATGTATTTCTAGCTGCAACGCAAGGCACGTGGTGGCGCTTAGCTTTTTTTTTTTTTAAGATCCACCCTGCGTATATTCAACAAGGAATACAAAATACGAACCAACATACGCAGAAGTACAAAGCCGAAGAAGCCCAGCACAACAGCAGCGCCCGAAGATCCTGGGAAGTAGACCGTTGAACCGCCGCAACACCTGCTGTCGAAATCCATCGCCGAACAAGCCGCCGGAGAGGAAGACACCAGGCCGCCGCTACGCCCTGGAAAGGGAGCACCCCCACTCTTGTAGAAGACCGCAGAAGCCGCCCGCCGTAAGCGACGGAACCGAACTCGCTGAACACGCACGGCCATGGCGCTTACTCCCCGCAACCACCCCTCATCCAAACAGACCTGCACTGAGCACGAACTCGGCTTGCCGGAACCAACGCCGATAGCACGCCTTGACCACACCTTCTCCCCTCGCCACCACGGCCGGCCGGAGAAAGAAGAAGCAAAGCCATGTCGAAGCAGAGCACGCCGTCAGAACCACTCCTCCGCACGCCACCATGGTCGGCCGGAGAAGCCTGAACAACGCGCCGAAAGGCGGTGAACAACTCCGAGATCCACAAAAAGACGCCGCCGCTCCTGTACAGGTGGTGGAGGCAGCCAGCTCCAGGCACCAGCTCCCCACCGCACCACCCCCAGATCCTCCACAACAGGGCCAGAGCCCACCCTGCCATGACGATGAGAAGAACAAGGGACAAAAGCTCCACGCGTAGAACGCCATCTCCGCAACGACGAGCACGCACCGAGCACAACCTCTCACCGGATCGACAGATCCGAGAGTACCGAACTCCAGCAGCTCGCCAACTCCGCCATAGCATCGTCGGGAAGGGGACCGAGCGCCGGCACCATTATTCCAAAGCAGCGCCATCAACCCCTCCTCAACGGCGCCACCAAGGACACTACCCCTACTATCTATAGGCCGGAATCGTAGGACCGGGGTTCCCCCACTCTCCCGCCGCCGCCGAGGCGGCAGGCGGAGAGGGAGGGAACCACCGGCTTGGCCGGAGGCGAGGTGGAGAAACGAGGTCGCCCTTCTTATCGCCCGCTAAGAACTGTAGCGAGGGGATAAGGAAGACGCACGCACCTTGTCATATGGTAACTGTTGTTGGTGTTGTTTCGCTTTGCCCCTTTTCGTGTCGCAGCGTTACTTCCCCTATGTGGCTATGTCAATCATGTCAAAGCATGAGTTCAATTTATATTTCAAACATAAACACTCGCCCAGTTACATACATTCATCCAAATGAACGGATACATGCAGTGGCGGACCTTCATGGAGACCAACCTGGGCAATGCCCCCCCCCCCCCCCCCCAACATTTGAGCAATTATTTCAATTAGTAGAGATGTTAAGACCAAATTAATGTAATTAGCTATAGTAATAGCAGTTAAGTGATTAATTAGTGTCTTTGCCCCTCCTAATTTTCTGTCCAAGGTCCGCCACTGGATACATGGATACATGTACACGCCTAATTTGATGAGCACCTTTGACATATTGAGTCGACGAGAATCAAGATGAGTTTTGAGATTGGCGAAGTCATCACAAACAACTCGCACACATAGGATCACCGTCTTCCACTAAAAGATTTTTTTTTTCATGAGACATATATATCGAACCTGAGGTTTAAACCTGGTGAGGAAAGGTAAAACCTCATGAGAGGCGTACATGATTACAATACAAGCTGTTTCTACGCGGGTGCTCATAACCAAATATGGATGGTTTATAATAAATCAGTTTTAATGGCGAAGATTTAGCAGCCGAAAGCTACTCGTGGGCCCTAGCTGGCAGCGGCAGCCTGGCATAGTTTGTCCCCCATGGTTTTGAGTTTTGACCTGGGAGACTTGTAAACGAGACCAGCCGTTCTTGGAGAGCAAGAAGCACAGCACAGCAAACACTTTCCCTTCGCATTTTCCCCTTTCCATCTTGATTATTTAACCTGCGCCGTCCCATTCTTGGAGAGCAAGAAGCACGCCACCACCCCGCCGAAAGACAGCGCGTGAAGAATCCTCACCCCCGCCGATCCCCCTCCTCCCCCTCCCCCGTGCGCAGATCCAGCTATGGTGTCCAACGGGAAGCTGTCGCAGCCGCAGGCCGGGACGGCGAGTACGGCGTTGCGGTGATGCGCCGCCGGCCCAAGACCAAAATCGTCTGCACGCTCGGCCCGGCCTCGCGCTCCGTGGAGATGATCGAGAAGCTGCTCCGCGCCGGGATGTGCGTCGCCCGCTTCAACTTCTCCCACGGCTCGCACGAGTACCACCAGGAGACGCTCGACAACCTGCACGCCGCCATGGAGCGCACCGGGATCCTCTGCGCCGTCATGCTCGACACCAAGGTACCTTGCTCTTTCCGCCCTTTTCGATCTGATCTGTGCCGACCTGTCTGCTTGTTTAATTTTGTTTGTTGCCTGGTCATGGTCGATTGGTCGGTCTAGGTCTTGGTCTGCTCTTGGGCAATTTTTCAGCGATTAAAATTTGTAGATCGAGTTGTATTAGTCAAGCTACTGTCTTCTGTCGAGGTGGGGTTTTTCCTTTCTCTTGCGGCGGCCTTTGGTTGGGCTCGCTCAACCGTCCAGGTGTACTTTCATGCGAACAATTTCGCTATTCCTGGATGCGATCTCTGATTTCTACGCTCGCTTGACCTTTTTTGGGGTCAACTGCTGCTTCTGCATGTAGTAGTACTTTCCGTCACGGCTCTGGTAATTTTGCAACCAATTAAAGCGACAGATTGTAGACGATATTTTTGATATCTGAAGATCTAGCCATCAATTGTCTGCATTTGTCATCTTGCTGGACAATCGATCCGTTGTGCTGGCATCCCCGAATTTCGATTGGCTACTTTGCTGTTGTCGATTTCGTTCATTGTCAGCTGAAGTGTCGATTTCTTTCCGTTGTCGAGTTGTGGCCTTCACTTCTTGTGTTGTTCGGGTTTGGTTGGGGTTCGAACAAGTGTTATGTTTGCTTTTATGCTATTAGCAGCAATTTTAGGGTTATTACTCGTTTTTTATCGGATTCTTGGATTGATCTCTGATCTTTGCGTCCATGAACATTTTTTGTGAAGTGCTACTCTCTTTGTCTGCTTGTGCATGTTAATACCTTAATGTTACCACTAAGGTAAATTTGTTTGCAATTGAAGCCACAGATTGTAGACGATATTTCTGGTAATCCGAAGATGTAGACATTAAATGTCTGCGTTGGCACTAGGTTGTTTTGCCTCTGGATTTTGGAATTGAATTGACCAATAAAGCAAACTGGTATAGTACTAGCCTAACTGCATTTTGATTCGCTAGCTTGCTCTTATGGAGTTTTTTCTTCCACTGTCGGCTGTGGTCCTCATGCTACAGCGAGCGTTCCTGTCCATTAATGTGTTTTGTTCTGTACTGGTATGTTTGTGCGAATGGAGAATGTGTATTTTGCACATTTGTGCTACCAACTAAAATATAATTAAATTGCCAAAATGTTTAAGAAATTAAAGAACTTGTAATCATTTTAGAACCTTAACCTTACTCTTATAAGCTAATGTGTAATACTACTTGTAATGTCTTAGCAATGACTCACATTGTTCGGACAGATTTTTGGTTATCGCGACCAAGTTTCACATACACAAACAATTTTTATGCTGTCGCTGCAACAAAATTTATTAATTGCAATCTATAGTTTTTTTTTTGCTTGTATATAACCGCATTAAGATGTCAAGCATTATCTGAGTAGCTACCATATCCTAGGAGTAAGCGTTATCCCTTGAAAGTTTATTATGCATTTTATTTTAAAATATCCCATTGGAGAAGTTTGGAGCAAATGTGAATGCATATTGGATTATTCATTATTAGTATCATGAAGTGGTTACATTTAGCTAGCATGAACATATTGTGAAACAAACATTGCGATATCACATAGTTAACTTCAATTAACTTGTTCTCTTATCAGGGTTAGTTGCCCATACTCTTATCTCTCGGTAATATCGTAAATGATGGGCATAACCGTCCGTGGTTTGTTCCATGGACATTGTTCCATATCTGGCTATCCCATGCAGTAATAGGATAACCTACATTTTAGGAGTAATGAATGATATAGCATCTTCTGAAAAAAGTACCAAAGCACTATCATGCATTTCACAACACTAGCTTAGTAGTTTGATTGGTTCTGTTGTTGTAGTCTACTTGAGTTCGCGTGATTGCAGTCCGGGTACCAAACTGTGAAACAATAGTAATGGTACTTTGCTTCAGAATTATATAATGCTTCTAAAATACGTAACTACATGATTGGTTGGCCAGATGAAGCACCACCAAGCCACATGGCATTGAGTGATGGAATCATTTTGGAAGCTGCGGTTTTTTGTTGTCTTTGTTTTACCTTTCATGAATGCATCGAACTGGGGATATGATTATTGCGGTTGTCGTAGATTGGAGGGAACTCCAAATTGTCCCTCTCATCAAAACTTGTGCAAATTCCTTTTCAAGCTTCAATCCCAACAAAAACTGGTCCATTCATTTATCACTACAACTCTCAGTATTCAACTTTCACATGAAACCCATCTATAGTGGCTGTGTATATGATATGCATGTGTTATCTGTATAGCCAGATCGTGTAATATAAGGAATTTGCAGAACATCAGAGCAGAACCTCTCAATTAGATTGACTTGAAGTTAATGGCTTAATCATACTTCTTCAAATTGTGCTCTTTTACTTGTAGTGGCTTCCTGGCACATATGTATCTTTGTTCTAAGAAAAATATATGCGAAGTATAGAGTGCTAATGGAATTTCTGCAAGATAGCATAAGACTTCTCCTTTTTAGTATTGACACGCAATTGGTTCACATTACTTTTTTGATCAAGGTCGGGGATGTCTTGGAAAAAAAGGGATATCACCATCATAGCAACCTGTGGCTTCCTTGTTTGGATGTAGAAAGTTGCAAACTAAGATGGACCAATAATTCTACGCCAAATTTCACTCTGTCTGTCTATGTATGATATGCGCTCATGTGAGAGGTGCTTGTCATGGAACAGTAGGCCCTCGTAATCTTCTTATATGTGTTGTGAGCAAACTGTGTTGGGCCAAACCTTGATGCCAAACTTGTGTCTGCGTGATCAGCTTGATAATTTCAGATACTGAATATAAGCGGTCTTGTTCTTGATGTATGTCCATGGATGTGCGTGAGTGATCAGACGATTTTTTTTCTTAACTCTCTAGTATGGACAAGCACTCACCTCATTTTGTTTACACTTGTTTGTTTGATGAAAGCTTATTGATCAGATATTCACTGGTTTACTACATTGCAGGGTCCAGAGATCCGTACTGGATTTTTGAAAGATGAGAAGCCTATTCAGTTGAAGAAGGGTCAAGAAATCACAATTTCCACAGATTATAGCATTAAGGGTGATGACAAGATGATATCGATGAGCTATAAGAAGCTAGCAGTTGATCTGAAGCCAGGCAGTGTCATATTATGTGCTGATGGTACAATCACTCTGACCGTGCTTCATTGTGACAAAGAGCAAGGTCTTGTTCGCTGCTGTTGCGAGAACACTGCAATGCTTGGTGAGAGGAAGAATGTCAATCTTCCAGGTGTTGTTGTTGATCTCCCAACACTCACTGCAAAGGACAAGGAGGATATCCTTCAATGGGGTGTCCCGAACAAGATTGACATGATTGCTTTGTCATTTGTCCGCAAAGGTTCAGATCTTGTGGAGGTCAGGAAGGTACTTGGGGAGCATGCAAAGTCAATTATGCTGATGTCAAAGGTAGGCTATTCTCTTTCTGAGTATTGCACTTCTGTACTGTACTTCACCTAGCTGATTATTACAGTTAACTTGGATGTGCAGGTTGAGAACCAAGAGGGAGTAGCTAACTTGACGATATCCTGGCACAGTCTGATGCTTTTATGGTGGCAAGAGGTGATTTGGGAATGGAAATTCCTGTAGAGAAGATCTTTTATGCACAGAAGGTCATGATTTTCAAGTGCAACATTCAGGGAAAGCCAGTAGTGACCGCAACCCAGATGCTGGAGTCTATGATCAAGTCCCCTCGCCCTACTCGAGCAGAAGCAACCGACGTTGCCAACGCAGTTCTTGATGGCACTGACTGTGTCATGCTCAGTGGTGAGACAGCTGCTGGGGCTTATCCCGAACTGGCAGTGCAAACTATGGCCAAGATTTGCTTGCAGGCAGAGTCATGCGTTGACTATCATGCTGTTTTCAAATCAATCATGTCATCAGCCCCAATTCCCATGAGCCCATTGGAGAGCCTTGCATCATCAGCCGTCCGCACAGCAAACTCAGCTAAAGCGACGCTTATCTTGGTACTTACTAGGGGCGGAACAACTGCAAGGCTTGTGGCCAAGTATAGGCCATCGATGCCGATACTGTCTGTCGTGGTTCCTGAGCTGAAGACCGTCGAGTTTGACTGGATCTGCAGCGACGAGGGGCCTGCCAGGCAAAGCCTTATTGTGAGGGGTGTGATCCCTATGCTGAGTGCTGGCACTGCAAAGGCGTTTGACAGCGAAGCCACGGAAGAGGCACTCAGGTTTGCCATGAAGAGCGCGAAGGAGGCGGGACTTTGCAATGCTGGTGAGTCCATTGTAGCACTTCACCGCATCGGGAATGCGTCTGTCATCAAGCTCTTGACCGTGAGCTAGTGGAAGCAACAATACAACACCATTTTGCCTGGGTAGTATTTTTTTTGTAAGACTCGCATGCCCACAGCTTTATGCTGACAGGATTTTGCATCCTGGTTAAACCTTTGTGTTATCAGATTGTGGCTGTTTACTCTTAAATCAGAGGCTAGCCATGGAAACAGCAAAACTATTATTGGAGCAGCTTGTTTTGCTGCTGCTGCTGCTGCTGCTGCTGCAACGTTAAAATTACCAGATATTTGCGTCCCTTTCACCTGTGTGCTTGATTTTTTTTTGTTCTATTCACAATTTGGCACCTGCCGAGTTTGTCTGAAGTGTTGTAGGATGGTAAAATAATAGTAGCATTTGGTCAATTTTCCCTAGGTTTTTAACTTCTGGTATCTGCCGAGTTGATCACCGTAGAGTTTGAAAACTGATGAAAATCGGCCATAGTTGACAATATGTATCGAATTTTAACTGTACAATCCTTGATTTAAAACTTACACCCAAATGACCCAATGCACACGCGAGGCCAGTTTCGGATTACCCAAAGAAGAGACGGAGAAAAGTTCCAAATTTTCATGGCAGTACCACACCAGCAATGTGCTTCTTTCCGAAGCAGCCCGCAAGGCAAATCCCAGCAGTTAGTCCTCATAGTACCGCGAGCTGCTGTCGGAAGTCGAGGTGGACGGCGATGATGGCGCCTGCGGGGTGAAGAGGTTGTTGAGCCACTGTATGGATGCCGGCAGCCGGCTCACGTTTCCTTCAGCTTCCGCACCACCATCATCGCGCTCCGCGTCGGCATTGCCGGCCGCCTCTCCTCCGCCATCGCCACTCCCATCGCCATGGCCATCGACACTGTCATTGACATCAGCACTAACATAGGTGACATAGGTGGTGGTGCCGCTGTTACTCCCACTGCCGCTGCCGCATGAGCTCTTCGGGTCGTCGTCGGCCGGCAGCTGGAACCTGCAGACAGGGCAGGAGCTGTGCATCTCCAGCCACGGCACGATGCACTGGGAGTGGAACCTGTGCCTGCAGGGAAGCTCCCGGGCGCGCTCGCCGGACGCGTAGTCCTCCAGGCACACGGCGCAGCTGGCCGCGTCGTCCTCGTTGGAGCCGCCGCTCACCTCTACGGTCGGCAGCGCCTCCACGGCGTCCTTCTTCGCCGGCGGCGTGCCCTGCCTGCCCGCCTCGCTCTCGGACAGCTGCTGCATCAGCGCGTCCAGCCCGGGGCCAAGGAAGTAATCCCCCAGCGCCATGCCGTGCTCGCCGAGGGGGCGGCGGCGAAGATGCTCCGGCCGAAAGGGCTGTAGTGTTCTGCCTCGAGGCCGCTGCCGACGCCACCGAGGGAGGCAGCGGATTCAAGGCGCTGCAGCTGGCGCTCCCGGATCGCCTGCAGGAGCCGAAGGAACGCGGTGGCGCGCCGCCGACGCCGCGAGAAGTCGACGTTGTCCAGCTCGTCCTCTGCAACGACGGCGTCCACAGTGCGTCGGTTGCTGCGGCGACGCCGGACGGGGTCGCCGACCATGCTGTCGATGATGGGCGCCCAGATGGAGATCGCGTTGTCGGCGCCGGGGTACGTACCGCCGTGGGCGAGGCCGCTGCCGTTGGCGACGCTGCTGCGGGCGGTCTCCATCTCCTCAAGGAAGCCGCTGCTGCAATACGGGCACTTGATCTCCACCCCGGCCTCCGCCGCTACAGGGCTCACGGCCGTGGCGCATACGTGGCACCAGTACCTCCCGGCGACCACCAGCTCCCCCATTGCTTGCGATGTCGCTGCGCCTTCCCCCGTCAATGGAGCAGCTGGCTGCGAGGAATCAATCGGGAAGGGAAGATCAATTAGAGCTCGATAGAGCAATGGTGGAGGAATCTAAAGAATCGGAAGCCAATGCAGCCCTGCACCGATTCTTGATGGAATTCATAGAATCATGTCCTCCATCCGTACAATACAAGCTAACAAATTGCCCTTTTTGTTTGTCAACGGATCGAATGGTCGGATGCATTTCTTTCCAGGCACCGGAAACAACAGAAAAGTTGCATTGCTGTGGACATATCATCAATCCAACCAAGAAGTCCAATCTCATCAAGAAACAAATTCAATTAGGAAAACAAGAAACTGCAAGATGAACAGGGCCGAACATAGATTGCGATAGGCAACCAACCAACAAACAGGAAACGAAATCGGAGGAGAATGATGAACACAGAACTTAGCAATTCACATGCTGAATCTTCTTTGTTCTAAGCAAGCAAAGCAATGGGGGAAAACATCCATGAATGGTTGAATCAATCACCTTGGGCAGGGCATGTGGGGGAGAGAACAAGGCCAGAGGGGCTGGCCTGTCCACCTCCTCTATATTAGCAGTATCCTTGGGTTAATTACTGTGGGCTCCTAATATATATATAGGACACGTTTACAGGTAGAAGTAGTGATTAAGGCTCTGCTTGTTCAATTATTGCCTGGGATGCTCTGGCATTCTAATTTTAAACTGCCTTATTTGTCTTAAAAGAAACTTTCCCTCTTGATCCCGCTAATCTATTTTTCTGCTAAAAGTGCAGCCGTGTAGCATTTGGTTTTCCATCCAACCCAACACCCGACGAGAGGAAAACGATTTAGAAAGTGGCTGTGAGATACCATCCGTCTATGATCATCGAGCATGTGCTCGTGACACCATGTTTCTTAAAGTGTAGTGGGTACCATCTCAGCTAAAGATTTATGACACATAATAATATTTTATAACTAGCTAAAATGGTTATAATAAAATACATACTGCACTAGCTTCAACTTAAAATCAGCGTGATTGTTGTGTTGTACTAAGCTGAAGTAATAATCTATAATTTTGTGTGAAAATATTCACGATAGAAAATTGATTAATTAAATGAGCATGAATTAGCAACCAAAATTGCTTGGACACACAAGATTAACATAATCGGTTATGCTACATCTCATATTTTATAAGGCTCGATCAATTTAGAAAAGTGTCGACTGAGACATAGAAAGACCATATCATAATATACCACAATAATAAACATGGAATAAGTTGAACATAGTTTCAATTAACGCCCTTAAAAGGGGGAGCGTCCAAGTAATAAACCTCATGGGGGTGTCATGATCATGATTACCAGCGAGTGGGCTAGATCGAATCTTGGCTGAATGTCACTAGGCCGTGGCCTACCAGGCCAATGCGGGAGAAATAGTCGAAGACATCTTAGGGAAGTGGCGAATGAAGGGAACGTTTTCTTCCTCTAGTTCTTCTTACTGGGATATCCTCCATCTTCAATAGATGATGCACTTTAGAGCACCTCAAAATTGGTATAGGGCACCAGAAAATGAGTTATAGGGTCCAAAAATTGTTTCTGCTCCGATAGATGATGTAAAATAGGGCACCCAAAAAAATTTGAGCTCCAAGAGATGATGTATAATAGGACACCAAAACATATTTTCATCTACACAACAAAGGCATACATATGAATCAACAAATGCACACATATCAAATTGGGTCTCAAATAATTGCAATCCAAATCAAACACACATAGCACAAATAATATTAAAAATGAACCTTTTTGGTGATGTAAAAAACAGTATTTTGGGCACGTGCCTTAAAATACATCATCTATTGGAGATGCTCTTATATGGGTTGTGAGGAGAGTAACTTTCATCCTTTAGGCAATCCATACATATGCAAAAGCCCACCGAATTTCACTTTGGCACCCGGGTGCATATGCACCCGGTATTTGAAAAACATATTTCAAAATTTCAAAAAAATCTGAAATAAATTTCGCGGATACCTCTTCACATTCTATGTGTTCACAAAGTCATTTCACCCCAAACCGATATGTTTTGTGCCCTGTCTAAAAAAATACAAAAAAGAGTCTCGTGAAAAGCCTTATTTTAGCACCAAAAATTGTCTTTTTTATACAAGGCACAAAAATGTCGGTTTTTTGTGAAACGATTTTGTGAACATATGGCATGTTAAGATATATGCGAACATTTTTTTTCAATTTTTTTAATTTTGAAATGTATTTAAAATGCATTTTAAATAAAGGGTGCATATGCACTTAGGAGCCAAAACACCACTCTCAAAGCCCACCACCATTAAGCATTATTATATGTCATATGGCAGTATGGAATTTACACATGAGAGAAGTAGGATGTTGAGCAAGTGCGGCGATATGGGGTATGGGCGACAGATAGCACGTATTTGAAATTTTAATAAGTTCAAATTTAAATCTTCAAGAAAATTCAAAACATGTAGATCCGGGCATGAACAGTTCAACTTGCATGTAGAAAAAACTATGCACTACGAGCGTGCAAAATTTCAATATTGGATACCATGTATCCTAGGCTCAACAAAAATGACAAATTGTAGATCCAGGCGTGAACAGTTCAACTTTTTTTCTTAAAATTTGTTCGATTTGTCGTTTTTGCTGAGCCCAAAGCATTCACATTGAAAATTGCCACGCTCGTAGTGTACATGGTTGACTACATCCAGGCATTTTTTTTTATTTTTTTTAAACGTCTTAAAAAATAAAAAAAGGCTACATGCAGCCCGGATGCCAATTCGACTATTCAGATGTTTAGCCTCCTATCTAGCAGCCACCAAGAGAAATGGCGAAAATTCTAGTTTATCCTCTATTGTAGAAGAAAAATCAAAAAAGAGGGAAGAAGAGAAAGATTGAAGTAAGAAGCTTGCTATCACAAAGTAGTTTGTCCTCAAGATTGTGAAGTTCAGGCACACCCTCTTGTATCCTTCAAGATGTCATTCCACCATCCCAACTAAAGATATATCACAAATAATACTATATATGAATAAAACAATTAGTGGTAATATATATATAAAACTAGGTGGAGCAGTAGGTTAAACCAAAACCAAACCCAGTTTGCGATTGCTGAAATGTACTACGTTGAGATTATTTTATAGTTTGTTGTGAACATTATTCACGATAAAATTAAAATCTGGTTAAATGAGCAATATAAATCAGAAGTTGCTTAAACACATGAGATTATTATAATCTCAACCATGGCATAAGAAGAACATAGTTTGGGTTGCAGACTGTGCCCTAAAAGGGGGAACCCTCCATTCAGATTCTTGAAAGAGGCTTGCGTACCTTATGCCTCCGCTGTACTACCTTGTAGGGCATCCAATGTTTTTGCTGCAGTCAGGGTGATGGTGTCGATTCTCCTAATAAGGTTCTATCTTGGTTCTCTGTGGAATCAGTGGCTAAGGTCGCCTCTGTCAACGGTGGAGCATGAAGGTGGACTTCTATCTGCTGTATTATTTTGCAACTAAATATATACAATTTTTGTGTCACTGCGATTTTTTAAGTATATCGATCAATAGTAGATGTCTGTGTGTTGCACATGCACGTTTACTTGCATCATGGCAATAGGGTATGAGATGATATTCTGAAGAAAATAGTCTTACATAAAGGGGGTAAATTTATATTAACAAACAATAAACCTACTGAATATTAGTTTGGGTTTTAATTAAAAGGCATTCATGTTTATCTTTCAAATATACATTTTTATCCAGATTAATCCATACGCAACACGGAAATAAAAATTCTACAATGTAGTACATGGAAATTATAAATGGATTGACTGATTTTGTTCAGCTAGCTAAGATGCCAGCACTTATGAAATATTTATTATATTACTGCTTAAATCTATGTTTGTTTATTTGTACAGTAACTACCCTACATTTCTCCATATATTTATCAAAGGAGATCTCATACCATATTTAAAGTGTACCAGGCAAGTGAACTGATAATCACCATTTCATTCACCAGGTATATCGAGCTGATCTGGTATCTTTCACTTAGTGGCTGAATTCTCTCCATTTTTTCTTATTAAGGTTTATCACAAAGAACTAGCCATGGATAGGGGTGCGTGGAAGTTAGCTATCCATGTGCCAGAACCATGAATTAGTTTCGAGATCTTATTGTTTCAACTCTAGCCTACCCAACTTGCTTGAAAATAAAAGTCTTTGTTGTTGTTTGTCTTATTAAGGTTATACAGTAAAGTTTTGTCTGCACACGTTTTTCAGTCTTTCATATCCACTGTTTACACCACCAGTTTCAATCTCTTCAACCAAGTTTGTAGACTGATTATCTTACATTTTCTGTGTGTGGTTCAACATAGCCTGGGTCTATTTGTGTAACTGTATGAGGGTCCATGGGATAAATCGCAATCATGTTTCAGTCGCACCGAAGTCCATTTTTTCTTTTCTATAAAGGTACCGCTAATTAAGCAATATGCTAATTTGGTTCCTTTTCACGTTGTTTCCTAAATCTTTGGCTGTATTGCACCTTTTCTTTTTGAGAAATGCATCGCTAATTGAGCAGTAAAATTTGTTGGAGGTTCAATACAATGCACAAAACATAGAGTCTACATGGATCCAACTGGGGAAATAACTGCTATGTTATCCGCTCTGAATATTATGTTATGTAGTGATTGATTTTATTTTAAAAAAATCTGTAGGAGGTGTGTCCACATGCATGATTTTTCTTAGGGTTTGCTTATGAGTATTGGAGGTATAAGATGTAGGAGATGAACCTGATTTGAAAAAATATGGCCATCTTTAGGTCCAAAGTTAGTGTTTTGACCTAAATAAGATAATACGAACAAAAACCGTAGAAAAGTAGACTTATAAGAAGAAAGATAGGATTCAAAATAAAAATGCCGCTGTTTAAAAAAAAAATATCTTTGTTGTGTTGTGGAACCCTAACTAGTATTACAAAAGAACCAGACCTAATGGAAGAAAATCTTGCTTAGCATTATAACATTGCCAAGCAGTGCACAAATCAACGACAAGCATATGAGGAGCGAATCAAGTGCAAAATGAAGTACATTCTCCATTTGGTCCCAAATCATGTTACAGTAAGCAAGCATCCAAATTATACATATAGAAACATGGAAATATGCATGCAATGGCTGCATTATTTTGGAAGATGCCGCTAGAAATATGTATTTGGATAGTGTTTTAGAATATAATTGTAAAAGATTTGTCAAGAACACAAAGTTTTACATATCTTGGGATGTAGTAACATTGAATAATCATAATATATTGCAAAGGAGGAAAATGAAAACAAAAAAAAAGTTAAGGAAGCGTTGGACCTCCCAAGCGAAATATCAAGCCATGATCCGCTCATTGGTCAGTGTCTCTTTAGATAGACCTAGAGTAGCTAATGTTGCAAGGCAAGAAATTGACAGATGTAACTTTATTTATTTGCTGTCTTTTCCAGAAATATTTTCAAGATGCCTAAGAAACTAATGAAACCAGAGGTGCACATGTATGGTTGGGCAACCTAAAAGGGAATTTATTCAGTCAATTACCACCAAGTCTTTCCCATTCTTCTTTACATTGATTAGCGGGGAACACACGGCATCAGGGTTCCCATACTGGAACTGCAAAATATCATAGGTCTCACTAACCCCCAGAATGTATTTCATCGTGACATACAAAGTGACTGTTCATACCGTTGCGGCTGCCATCTCTGCCAGTAAGAAGAGGAAGTCACCATCATTTTTCAACTGCATGTACAGGAGTAAAATCAACACCGAACCGAAGTATGTGATGTTTACTGGACATAAGTTGATTTTTTTTAGAAGATTTTTTTTGAAACCGGGCAAGATGCTAGCCTTTTTCATTTATATAGAAGAAGTGAATTGGCCAGTTTATAAGGAAAACTGGCCGAAAACCGGATACAACAACACAACACACCACGCCGGCCCCAAGGCCACGCACCACACAAGTCGACGGCCTAACCGCCCAAGCGGCCAAGGCCGACACCCCTCAACGCAACAGCGGAGGCGAAATCCGGAGCCGCCGCTCCGACATCCACGCTGGTCACGGGCCACATTCCACACAGGTCGACGACGAAACCGCCCAAGCAGGAAAGGTCGACACCCACACACCTCAACGCGACGCAGCGGAGGCGAGATCGGAGCCACCGCTCCGACATCCACGCCGGCCCCAGGGCCGCGCACCACCTAGCCGAAGACGAGAAGATCGTCGCCGCTGGCCACCAAACATCCACGGGTCCCTCTGGCCAGGGAAACATACAAGACGAGGCTCCAAGGGGAATACGACGCCGAAGCACCGCCCTCGCCCGATCCACGGAGGATCTGGGGTTTCCCCCGGAAGTTTCCAGACGGAGGAGTGGAGCACCGCCACGACGACGCCTACAAGTAGGAAGTGGCGCCCGGGGCGTCACCGTCGCCCGTCCTGGTCGTCGACCAAGGCAAGGTTTTCACCTGGCGGTCTCAGCCCGCCCGCCCACACGGGGACCGACCAGCCCACCATCACAGACCCACACGCAGACACCGTCAGCCCCGCGCGCCCGATGGTCCACGACCACCAAAACAGAGCTAGACGCCGGGGTCTAGGTCTGTCTCGCGCTGAGCCACCTCCTAGCTCAGCTCGACGCCGCCACCAAGTCCGGGGCCGCCGCCCCGGCGTCCAAGTACTGCAGGACAGCCACACGCCCAGCCGCACAAGTGCCGCTGCCCCCGAAGCCAACGCGACGTGCCAGCCAAGGGAAACCAGACGGGAGCCTCTACCTCCCGCCGGCGGCGCTGCAGTTCCCTCGAGCACCACCGCACAGCAGCAGCCAGCCCCGTGCGGCACCACAGCGGTGCGATGCACGGGAGGCCGCCAAGAGTAGCGGCGCCGAAGGTCGCCGCCACCACCTGCCGCACTCACCCCGGCCACGTCGTCGTCGAGCCGTGCCGAGCTCGCTGCAGAAGCAGCGCCGCCGCCACGGGAGAACGGGAGCCGCGCTGCGCGTCCACCGCGAGCTCGCCCCGCGCCGCCCTTGTGGAGGCTGGGGGCGCCGCCACCACGGCCAGGCCGGCGGCAGCGGCGGAGGAGGGGCAGGGGAGGAGGACGGCCGGCGGCGGCGTGCTTGAGCGACACGGGGTCGGGATTTTTTCTCTCTTTGCTGAATTGATCCGTAGGCCTGAACATAAATTGATTTGATCACATGAAATTGGCAGCCGACTGTTATGTTCAAAGGTAAAACTGCAACACTGTACGGACGTGTATGCTGTGCAAGTAGAAGCATGGCACTGCAGTGTATTGGGTGATGGGTTTTATAACCTGCTACCAAAAGGAAGGCTCCCCTCCGTTGGAGAGCTAGTAAAGAAAGAAACAGGGCATTCGTTGCCTGGAAGAAACTGACCTGGGTGTGCTTTTTTTTTTTTTGAACGAGAGGAGTACAATTTTGCGTACAATCAGAGGAAACAAGAAGCAAGAACAAACGCAAAATCATACATAAGGTACTCAGCAAAGAGCACAACAACAGCGAAGAACTGCTGAACCACCAGAACTCCACTTCGCCGACGAACGCCGGAGGAGAAGAGAACAAACCTCCTGCCAACTGGATGAGGGAAGACCTCCAACTTTGAAGACGACCGCATGAGCCACTCGACGCCAGCGACGAGATCTTCTCGATGAAAGAGCACGGCCAAGCCGTCCGCGCAGCCAGCACCAGCACCACCCGCCGCCGGAGCGGCCAAGCCGTGCCAGGACCACCAACTTCGTGCCCTCCTTCCCTGCGCCCGAGCCAAGCACCTAACCTCTCCGCTCCAGAGCTTCACCTCTGACCTGGGTGTGCTTTGTTCTTGCCTTCCTCTGTTTTTTCTTTTAGTCGAGCAGGTTGCGTGCGTGAGTCCACCCTCCATTGGGATCCTGTGAGTTGAGAGAACATAGTGTGTCTCTGGCCAACACTGTCCACCTTCATCTCCTCTGCCATCAGCCTGGGCATGTTGTGGAGGAGACGGCGTATCTGGGCAAGGACCAGGGCGTCGTGGGCACGCGTTCCGAGTCCGTCTTCGGGTTGGAGTAGGTGACATTGGTTGATTCCGAGTCCGTCTCCGGGTTGGAGTAGGATGGTTGGCGCGTCGCTCGCATCCATAAATACCCACGCAAGAACCCCATCTCGCCAGTCCAATATTCTTTCAGACGGCCGACCTCCTTGTCGGTCGATCTTCCTTCCTCGACGTCCAGTTCTTCTTCTCCAGAAGAACTAACCCTACCTCGCTAGATGGCTATGGAGGTGGATTCCTACGGGGCCCTCGCCTTCGCGTACCCCCGCCAGTGTTTCGGCTGCCTGCCGTTGCCGGCGGCAGCGACGCCGATCGTGGACGATGAGGAGGAGGACTTGGCCGAGTTCGTCCGCGAGCTGGAGGCTGTCCTCGAAGCCAACGGGAACGTGGAGGAGGGTGCCGATGAAGCCGTCTACTTCAGATTTGCCGCGATGGCCCTCGCGCTCGAAGCCTCCATGGACGAGGACGGTGATGAGTACCAGGATCAATATCATCACGACGTCCAAGACATGGACGAGAGTTAGACCAGCTCCAAGATCAAGATCAAGAACCTCACGAACATGGACGAGAGCTAACCAGCGCCAAGATCAAGAACCTCACGACGTCCAAGACATGGACGAGAGCTAGGTCCAGCGCTAAGATCAAGATCAAGAACCTGACGACGTCCAAGACATGGACGAGGAGTTGATAGATACCGCAATCGCGATCAACCGATCGCTCCATCCTTAAGCGAAACAATATACACATCCACGGCAGAAAGATCTTGGTTCTTTATAATTCTGTATATATGTTGATTCGTTGCCAAAGTTCATGTGGCGCTGCTTGTATGATACTGTCCACCATGTAAACACTCTCACAAAATATTTTGAGGGACGTGCTACAGCTGGCTCTTATTCTACACCTGATACTTTTCTCTCTCATATTCTGTCTTCTTCAACTCAAGAAAAGAAAAGCGAACTCGTCAACGCCAGCCGCGATCAACTACGGTATCCGTCGCTACCAAATCGTTGCAAATCAACAATCGTGTCGTATTGTAGGCGGTGTAGCTATGAAAACGAAATCACTCTGTCTCGTTCACCATATACCTTCAAAGTTGATGAGCTTCCACCGTACACTCGAATTCTATTGATTGCTCCTTCAAATTCCTCACTTTGAATGTGGTACCTCATGGATTTCAGTTTTCGAATCGTAGAACCCAATGCTAGCTGCTTGGTGACATGACATCCTGTGCACCTACATTTGTGTTCTCCCATTACAACACGACTAGGTAAGATGGCGCGTCGACACGCCACGCCCGTGTGTTAAAATTCATATTTGAAAATGTCCGTATTTAAAAAATTGTTTAGATATTAAAACTGTTGGAATTCAAAAAAAAAAATCACATTTATTAGTTGTTTAGATTTCAAAAAATTGGTAAAATTGGGAAGTTATTTGTATTTGACTCCTTTTCACGTTTGCAAAATGATTAGATTTGAAAGGCATTTGTAAATTTGTAATATGTATCATTTAGCAGGTTTTGGAAAAAAAAATTAAATATCGTAAAACAATATCTCGCCGCACTCTTCGCGAAAACTCATCTGATAAAGATCAATTTTTGTGTATAGTTGGAAAATATGGAAAACAAATTTCATTTTAAATTTATCTTGGCGGAATAAGTATTGTTGAACAATTGTTGTTAGAAAATCGTTGTAAAATCATCCTTCTAAGTTTTAATTTTACATGGATAGGGAGCAATAGTTCTTTAAGTTAAAGTAGCAACAAAATTTGCGTCGGATAAAAAAAATGTATCATTTAGCAGGTTTTGGAAATTTGTTTAAATATCGTAAAACAATATCTCGCCGCACTCTTCGCGAAAACTCATCTGATAAAGATCATTTTTTGTGTATAGTTGGAAAATATTGAAAACAAATTTCATTTTAAATTTATCTTGGCGGAATAAGTATCGTTGAACAATTGTTGTTAGGAAATCGTTGTAAAATCACCTTTCTAAGTTTTAATTTTACATGGATAGGGAGCAATAGTTCTTTAAATTAAAGTAGCAACAAAATTTGCGTGGGATAAAAAAAGAAAAATAATATGAAATACAATTTAGGGAATATTTAAATTGCGCATATTAACTTATTCGAAATGATATAATATGATTGAGTTTTGTTTTAAATATTTAATTTAACTTAATAATCAGAGGAAATACATTGTATGAGTATCTATTTAATTCAATTAAAATTCAATTCATAATTATGTTAGCGTAATTTGAATGATCAAATTTGGTTCCATTTTGACATAATTTTCTTATTTAGAACCATAATCAGAGGAAGTATATCATGGTTATTTCCAAATATATTTTCAGCATTTATTAGATTTATCTGAATTATTGGAGGGACTACAGCTAAATTATTTCTAATTGTTAAATAATTTGGGAAGATTTTTTAAGTTTGTATTTTGCCTTAAAATTTTAATTTGACTTCATAATTAGATGAAACATATTATATGAGGATTTATTAAATTCAATCCGTAATCTGAGGAAATAAATTTGGTTTTTCTCCAAATATTCACCGAATTAAAATCTTCAAACTTGTTTGCATTATACCATAAGTAGTTAGCATTTTTTTTGTGTGATCATTTTGATATATTTTCCATATTTTTTTGATGGATATTTTTAAAGATATTAATTTTGCAGTATTAATCATTTTTTGGAAATTGTTTTAGGCGAACTGGGCCCACTTGTCAGGGGTTTAGTATTTTATTTTCTTTTTTTCTGGGGGAAAAAGGAAAACCGCTGACAGATCGGGCCCACGGTGACGTCGCGATGACGTCACCAGTGGGTGGATCTGCCGCGGCGGCGTCGACTACACCGGCGGCACGCCACCGCGAGATAGGACGCGCGGCTGAGCGCGTCGGATGCGCGCGAACGCGGGGTGGCCGCAAGCGGCGGCGCCGCCTCTTTTGGGTCGCCGGAGTGTCGTCGGCGCCGTGCAAGCGCGGCAGACGGGTAGAAGCGACAGTGGCGACGGCGGCGTCGATTCCGGTAAGCTCGTGGCGCCTCAGCAGCTGATCTTCGGCGAGGAAGAAGAGGAGGCGACGGCGGAGGTCTCCGTAGGCGTCGATCTGAGCGGAGGGAAGCAGAACGGCGGTGGCGGCGCGTCCGCGGCGCCGGCGAGCTCGGGCTCGCGCGGGGAAAGGGGAAGAGGGAGAGTGGGGTGTGTGGATGTTTTTCAACTTAGGTCCCTAGAGTTTCCCAAATTTGCGTATTAGTCCTTTGCGGGGGGGTTTGTGTAAAAATTTGCGCCAAAAACCGTGCGGGAGGGGTGACCGGCTGGGCACCGGCGCGACGGGCTGGTAACCGGTGACGTGGCACCCTCTGATTGGTGCGGATGCGTGCGCACTGTAGGTGGAACAGTGTCGCGTTTTTGTGGGTGGCGTGGCTCGATCCTGGCCGTCCGTCGTACCGATCGGACGGCTAGAAGAATTGGGGTGACGTGGACAGCAGGAGATGGAGTTGAGATGTCGCTCCTTTATATATAAAAAGGTATGTACTTGCAGTGATGTTTCACTGATCTATACAACAAGCAAAGTCTGGATTAAAGATGTACGGAGTACAAAATATGGATTTTAGTAGTGGAAGAGCCGAACTGGCGATTGATCGATGGAACTGCTTGGGAGCTCCTGTACAGCGCTCGTTGGGTTTGTTAGAGCATCTCTAGCAGAGCCTGCAAAAGGCCCAAACCTGCAAAAGAACCGCTCGATACGGATTCGAAACCTTAAAAACGCAGAGAACAAAACCCTCAAAACTCTCTGACCCGTAAAAGATTTTGAGGGGCCCCGTGAATCCGGCCCTCGAAACCGAGAAAGCTAGGTTTCCATCCTAGGCCCGCGGACGGAACCTCATCCTCTTCTATCGTTGGCACGAGGGAAGATTCAGCCCTCGAACCGCCGCCGCCGATTTCTCTTCCCCCACTCCGGCCATCGCGCGCCCTGCCCCATCGTTGCCATGAGCGCCTCCGACCCATCCCTGGTGACCATCTCGGTCGGGGCGGCGCCATCGATAGATCCAGCTGGCCGGGCAGAGCTCGGCACCGCCGTCGCCACGGCTGCTCCATTGGCGCCGACGAAGCGGAGAAGACTAGGCACCGCCGGCGCGGCCCAAATCTTGGTTGCGGCTACCACCGCCGCCACCGCTGTCGCGGGCACTCCCGCCGCCGCGACTACGAAGAAGAGGGCGTCCGTGCGGAAGGTCAGGGCCAGCGCCGCCCCTGCTGCAGCCAACGCGCCCGTGCCCAGCGCCGCTGCAGCCAACACGCCCGTGCCCGGCGCCGAAACTACGCCCGCGAATGTCACCGGGACCGAAAGGTATGAACAAACCACCCTCCGCCGCCTATTTGTCAAATTATGCTCGCCAATATCGAAATTGTTCTTCCAAATTGCAGCACGCAAGCTTTCATGGACATGCTTGGGTCGGTTGAGATCAACAACCCTCCGCTCGGCAATTTCGGCTACAACGAGGTCGAATGTGGCGTCGATGGTGGTACGGGCGAAGAAGACAACGAGGTCGAGGAGGTGGACGGGGCAGGAATTTCCCGGAGAGGTACGATTTACACCGTTTTGGAGGACCAAACATTGATCTGTGCTTGGGAGAGTATTTCTCTCGATGCAACTCACGACAATGATCAAACCAAGAATCGGTATTGGCAAAGAGTGGAGGACAAGTTCTTCCAACTCATGCCACGCAATGGCCGCATGGTGCCTCGGACCTTTCGATCACTACAAGGCCGTTGGGAAATCATCAAAACAACATGTTCCCTTGTGGAGTGGATGTTTGCAACAAGTGATGAATGCTCCTCCGAGTGGTACCGTAGAGGGTGATTGGGTGAGTTAAATAACCATTGCTATTGTTCACCGTTGGTATATGTAACCATATTGTTCACCATTGGTACATGTAACTATTGTAGGAGCGCATTGCAAGAGAAAGGTTCAAGGACATGCCCGCATCCAAGAAGAAGCCGTTTGTCCTTGATCATTGTTGGAAAATTCTCCAACGTAGCGAGAAATGGAAGTTGAGGGACCAAGAGCCAAAAAAGGGGAAATACGTGTTGAGGATGACTCCGATGATGATCAAGGTGGGAGGAACAAGAACAAGCCCGAAGGCAACAAGAAAGCCAAGGAAAGAGTGGCGAAGCAACTTGAGACACAAAGCTTGAGAGAGAAGCTTGATGAAATGGTGAAATCCAATGAGACTATGGTGGCCAAGACATTGGAGGCAAAGCACCAATTGGCCGAGAAGAAAGCTCAAGAGAAGAAAGAAAAGTGGGAAGTACTCCGTGAAGAAGGGAAGCGCAAGGCCAAGATTGAGGCCAAAAGAGTCTCGGCGGAGGAGAACAAGTCCGTGGCCAAGCTCTTGGCCGAGGAGAACAAGATCATGATGATGAACCGAAATGAAATGGATGAAGTCACCTTGGAGTGGCATGACATCGCAAGGAAGGAGATATTGCATTGAAGGAAACAAGCGATGCTAAAAGCTAGCGGTGGTGGTGGTGCCGACGGTGGTGGAGGCGGTGGTGGTGGTGCCGGCGGTGGTGGTGGTGGAGGTGATGGTGATGTCTTGGTGTAGGGTCTTTCGATGATGCCGGCGATGGTGGTGTAGGGTCTTTCATGTTTTGCATATGCAGTTTCTGAACGAGGCGCGGCGGAATTTAAAATGGTTCATGAATTTAAAATGGTTCATGAATTTAAAATCGTTCGTGAATTAAAAAACATAATTTTAAAGAATTCACGAAAAAATATTCATGAGTATGAAAATGGTTCTTGAATTTATAAATGGTTCATGAAGAACTTTTTCAAATCTGGACATTTTTAAATCTAAACCTTTTCAAATCTGAACAATTTTAAAAAATTAACATTTTTCAAAAAAACTAAAAACCAGAAAACGAAACAGAAAAAGAACCAAAAATCACAAACAAGAAAAGCAAACAAAAAGAAAAACTAGAAAAACAGATAAAAAAAGAAAAACATTCAAAAAAACCGTAACAGTAAAAAAATCAGCTCAGAAGTTTATAGAAACTTCCAAAACCTGAAATAAACCATTAAACCGAGTTAGTGGGCCTGCCCACTTATACGAAAACAAAGCGCGGAAGGGTAAGCTTTATCGACGCAACGGTCGTCGGTTAGGATGCCGAACTGCTCGTATGTGGCGGGTGCCCCTATATAGCGCTCTAAGCGCTGGTTTTCCAGCGTACCCCACAGTGCGAGTGCTCGCTAGTGGGCTTGGCCCATTTACTGGTTCGCTGCTTGTGCTTTGTGCGCTTCAGCGAGTGCCGAGAGATTGAGCGAGCGTATAGGATAGGAGCGTAAAAAACGAGTTTAAAAAAACCTCCGATTTTTTGCTAACTCGTTTTTCCTCTACACAAATGTTCAAGAATTATAAAACTGTTTAACGGTTCTAAAATTTGGTGAAATCAAAAAATGTTCACAAACTTTTATAAAATGCCACAAATACAAAAAGGTGCTTATGAATTTAAAAATAGTTCATAGATTTGAAAAATGAACCATTTTAAAATATGAACATTTTCAAGAAAAGAACCATTTTCAAAAATGAACCATCGAAATCAGAACCATTTTAAAAAATGAACCATTTTCGAAATCTAAACCATTTTCAGAAATGAACATTTTTAAAATCTGAACCCTTTTCAAAATAAACATTTTCCAAAAAATAAGCATTTTCAAAATATGAACTTTTTTCAAAAACTGGACCATTTCCAAAACTCGTAACCATTTTACGAAAATGAACCATTTTCAAAATATTAGTTTTTTCTGAAAAATGACCCATTTTCAAAATATGAATTTTTTGAAAACTGAACCATTTTCAAAATGCAATCATTTGTTAAAACTAAACCATTTTTCAAAATAATTTTTTTTGAAATCTAAAACCATTAAAAAATGATTTTTCAGAAAATATTTTTTAAAAAATCTGAAAATGTTTATGAATTTTAAAAGGTATTTTTTTTAAAACAACCGAAAAAAATTATACGCCCTGAACCAGAAAAACCAGTAAATCAGAAGAAAAAATGAAATGAGAAGTTTCTAGAATCTTCCCGAACCGAAACCGAGCTAAAAAACAAATGGGCCAGGTCAATAGTCGCGGTCGCGTGGACCACACTCTAGGTGGAAGGGTACACATTTGCTCGCTAAGAGCATCTCCACCGGTGTCTCCTAAAATTGGTCCGGCACCACCCAAACCGGACACCATTTGGGTGGTGCCGGTCACCTGTCTGCCCATTCCCAGCTCGCCTCCCCCCAAATGGCGCCCCTATCTTTTTTTTAATTTGAGTGAATTTTCATCTTATTCTTAGAAAATGAATGCATAGTCCAATAAATAGTTCAAACATAGGAAAAATATAGTTATTACAACCATTGAAATTCAAATTCCCTGCCAAGCGAATGGGCAATTCTTCCATCTCCAGTGCATGCACTCGGTGCTCCCAAGCATCCCAGGAAATCCTCTTGCTTCGCCTTGTGCCATGAGCCGAGCCGTGTCTTCTGCATTTGGTTCTCTCAGATACTTCTCTCCAAACACTACATTCACCGCCTTGCAAAACATGTAGGTTGCTTCAACGGCTGTGGATTCGGACATACAGAGGTAATCATCCACAGAATCTGCCGAAAATCCATAAGCAAGACACCGTATAGCAGCAGTGCATTTCTGGATGGATGAGAACCCAAGTAGACCAGTGCAATCCTTCTTCAGCTCGAAATAGTCATTGTAGTCTCAAACACCATGCACAATGTTCATGAACACCTTCCGGCTCATCCTAAAGCGCCGGCGAAAGTCATATGCATTGTTTGCTGGGTTCTCAACAAAGTAGTCACTGTAAAGTAGCACATGACCTGTTGTGATGTGGCGGTTCTTGTTGGCACAAGACTTGGCAAACAGCCGAACACCTTGCGGGTGGGTGAGAGGGGATGGCGCCGGCATGTTGACCTGTGGTGTCGCTGACGGTCGAAATGCGGTGGCGGCGGCCGACGGTGACTCGAGGAGGGGCGGCGGGTCAGGGGGGGGGGGGGGGGAGGGGGAAGGTGGCAAGGGAATCGGGGGACAATGGGTCGGGTCACGGTCACGTGGACCACACTGTAGGTGTAAGGTTACGCATTTGCTCGCTAAGAGCATCTCCACCGGTGGCTCCTAAAATTGGTCCGGCACCACCCAAACCGGACACCATTTGGGTGGTGTCAGTCACCTGTCCGGCCATTCCCAGGTTGCCTCCCCCACCGGTGATACGTCTCAAACGTATCTATAATTTTTGTATGTTCCATACTTATTATATATCATTGCCACATGCTTTTATAATGTTTTTATATCATTTTGGCACATTTTATGGAACTAACCTATTAACAAGATGCCCAATGTCAGTTCCTGTTTTTGCTGTCTTTTTGTTTCAGAAAAGCTAGTCGGGGAACTTTCTCGGAATAAGCTGCCAATTTACATGATTTATTTTTACGAAGAAACAAAGACTGCGCCAGAAGGAGACCTGCAGGGGGGCCCCACAGGGGCCAGACAACCCCCAGGCGCGGTCCAGGGTGGACCGCGTCTGGGCCCCACCTGCGTGGCTCCGAGACCTCCTCGAGTTTCCCTTTCGCCCATAAATTGTCTTCGTCCCGCAAACCCTCGAAACTTGATCATATTTTCCTGAAAATTTCCGAGGCCGCCGCCGTCGCCAACCCTAGAATGGGAGGGTTCTGAAGCTTTCCCGGCACCCTGCCGGAGGGGGAGATCATCACCGGAGGCATCTACACCACCATGCCTGCCTCCGGAGTGATGTGTGAGTAGTCCACCACGGGACTACGGGTCCATGCAGTAGCTAGATGGTTGTATCTCTTCCTTGTGCTCCATTGTTTAGATCTTATGAGCTGCGCTACATGATTAAGATCATCTTTATGTAATGCTATGTGTTGTGTTTGCGGGGATCCGATGAATTATGGAGTCATGACATTATTGTTCAGTTTATCTATGATATGTTTTATTTATGATCTTGCATGCTCTCCGATGCTTGTGTATGCTTTGGCCGAAGTAATTACTTGTGTCAGTAGAGGGGTATTTATGCTAGATAGTGGGTTCATGCCTCTCTTGTCTGAGCTCGATTGACAGAAACGATTAAGACTTGAGATGCGCTGTTGCTACTAGGGATAAAACAGCGGTGTCTATTGCTTTATGTTGTAACCACTGCTTACATTACGCACCATGCTTATTGCAATTATCTGTTGCTTGCAACTTAATACTTTCGAGAGACATGCTGGATAGCGATCCTGGGGTGGATTATTAGTCATAGATGCAGTTGGATAACGGTCTATGTATTTTGACGTAGCGCCCATATTAAATGAAACGGTGAACTTTGTGTCATGATAGTATTGGGTTGCGCCCATGTTTGTCAATTGCCCCGCTGTAATTTGTTTACCCAACACGTTTATCTTTTGGAGAGACACCACTAGTGAACTGTGGACCCCGGTCCTATTTTCCTACATTGCTTACAACCGTTTTAATAGCTTTTCCTAGTCATTTGCTCGCTGGTCATTTTTGCTCTTATATTATTTTCATCATACATTTAATCCTTTGTGTTCAGCAAGCCGGAGAGATTGACACCCTCTCTGTTTCGTTGGGGCAAAGTAGTTTGTTCGTGTGTGCGCAGGTCCACGTCAATAGTTTCCTAGCGCCACTGTCGTTGACACCAAGCCGAAGCCTTCTCCAAATCCTACTGGTTCGATAACCTTGGTTTTGCAATCAAGGGAAAACTGCTGCTACACTACATCATACCTTCCTCTTGGGGTCTCCCAGCGAACGTTCATCACACGTCATCAAGCAGTTTTCTGGCGCCGTTGCCGGGGATTTAGAGGAGACTTCTCGAGCTACCAACTCTCCCGTCAACAGCAGTTTTCTGGCGCCGTTGCCGGGGATTTGGAAGCTTCAGCGAGGGGAGTTTCGCACGTCCTTACACTCTATTTTGTTATTGTCTTGCTTAGTATATTTTTTATTAGTCTAGTTTTGCTTTTCTTTTGCTTTAAAACTAAAAAACACAAAAAAAATAAAAATTCCTGCACCTAGTTATATTTCGGTTATGTCTAATTTTATTCTCTTTTTAAGTCATCATGCTTTTGCCAAAGTATTCTATGGAAGACATTAAGGTAGGAAGTGGTTCCATCATTGGGAAAAATAATATTGAAGAATTTCTTAATCATATCAATAGTCTCTATGATCTTAATGAAAAATCCTTGGTGGAACTTACCCATGATTATGAAACTGCTATAGTTTCTCTAGTGAAAAAGTTAGAATCTAGGTTTGTTAACCTTCATCCCACAATACAACAATTATTTTTTAAACTTGAAAGTATAGAAGAAGGGGAAGATAAAGATTTCTTGCTTAAAACCTTTCTTACGGAATTTGATGATATTGCTAGGGAAGCTAGAAAGATCTTTGCCCATTATAATATGCTTGGATGTAGGCTAAATATTAAGCATAACTTAAAAACTTTTAAGGATGAGAGGATGAAGTATGAGGGAAAAACCGAATGTGAAAGGGAACTAAAAATACCTATACCTTTTAAGCTCATAGCAATGCATGAAGCCCTAGAAAAGAATTTTGATTGGATTGTTCCTGAAAATCCTTTTGATGAAAGTAGCAAACCTAAAAGAAATGAGAAAGGAGAATCTGAGCCTTGCATAGGAGAGATACAATGTATTTATGAGATATTTTCCAACCTTGATTTGGATGCTAATATTGATAATACTTGATCTTTTTGCCATTGTGCCTAGCTAAAATGCGTTAAAGAAAAGCGCTTATGGGAGGCAACCCATCATTTTTGCTTTCAGTTTGTTTTATTTTTCTTTGAGTCAAGGTAGTTGTTGCTTCTACAACACTTCCTTTGTATCCTTTTATTTTCGTTTTGTGTGCCAAGAATAGCCTCTAATGAGAGGAAAGTAAAATTTTATGTTTGCTGTCCAGAAACAGATTTCTGTTCGTCACCGTACGGAAATCCAAAACATCACAGAACATGATTTGGTTCTGAAAATTGTTGAGAGCAAGCACCTGGGTTTTGTCTAACTTTCGTTAGTTTTGAGTTTTCTGATTCGAGGTGTCCTAGTATCTCGAAAAAAATCATCTTTGCGTTCTGTTCTGTTTTTGACAGATTCTGTCTAAGTTTTTGCATTGTACCTTTTACGGGCAAAGTGGAGTTCTTCTATCCACGGAACATCACTTAGATCTTTGTGACAGTAGCTAATGCTTAGAAACAAGTTCATGCAATTTGTCAAGTGAGAACTGAAGGTGGATTATTTTGTTTGAGTACTAACCCCTCTAATAAGTTTGTGATAAGTCTTGTGTGAAGGAAGTTTTCAAGTGTTGAGAGAACGAGAGGTGATGAAAGAAGATCAAGAAGGGATCAAAGCTCAAGCTTGGGGAGGCTCCCCTGGACCTCCACCAAATATTCAAGAAGTCTCAAGCGTCTAAGCTTGGGGATGCCTTGGCATCCCCTTCTTCATCGATAATTAATCAGCTCGATCCCATGAAACTATATTTTTATTCCTTTACATAATATGTGTTGTTCTTGGAGCGTCATGTATGTTTTGCTTTCAGTTTTGTTTTGTTTTGTTTGCTGGTCTTTTCAATAATGGATCCTTGCATTCTTGTGTGTGAGAGAGACACGCTCCGCTTTTTCATTAAACACTCATGTTCTTCAGTCATATGTGTAGAGTGTTTAGCTTTTATTATCTTAGCTTCTAGCTC
The DNA here is from genome assembly GCA_947311845.1 of Poa pratensis. NCBI lineage: Eukaryota > Viridiplantae > Streptophyta > Magnoliopsida > Poales > Poaceae > Poa > Poa pratensis. The sequence goes on from CAMZMU010000088.1 coordinate 5,345,854, forward strand.
TTGTTTTTCATGTATCTCTTGTTCAGAGCTATTAGTTACTTGTGGTTAGATTGTACTCTCTTGTGTTACATGCATATTTGCTTAGAGAGTTGTTTCAAATAAATTGATTGGTGTTTGCTTGAAAGGGAACTATCATGTAGGAAGTGGTAAAAGAAATTCAAATAGCATTGTCTTGAGTAACTTGATACTTGTCAATTGTTTTGAGATATAAACTAGATGAACGCTTAAACTTGTGGATCATTTACTTAAGAATGGATTAGTGGAGAAATACCGTAAAGCTTAAAATTATTAATACTTGTTATGATTGTTATTTCTCAAAGTCTAGATATTCTTTTTGCAAAGTATGTTTGGTTGACAAGGAAGACAGTGTCGAGTCTAATGGTTGTGCCTAATGATATCTTGTGGTCAGTCGTGTATTCGGTTGTTAATATGTGTTTTGTAACATCCCAAATTTTGGAACTAAGAAAAACTTAGTTTTACAGGACCAAAATTCAGAACCAACAAAAACTTTTTGAAATGTTTCACTAATGGTTGTGGATTCCTTCCCATTGCTATGTTTGATCTTGTGAGACTTGATGTTGAAGTTGTTTGACCACTAAATATAAACATAAGAACTTAACTAAGATAAAAATATATTTAACATTGGTGATCATGTTATGACAAGAAAATATTCCATACATCTTTTCCATTCTTATTTCTGGCCAAATTCCATTTCAGTATACTTGGGTTAGCAACCACCAAAGTACCCACTCTTGAGAAAGTAAAAGTATTTCCAAAACTATGTGTTCCCAAAAATATGGAGATCTATATGCTATCTCCTATCTATCCTTTAACCTTGATCTTCTGCATGTGCATGCAACTCCCCTTGTTATAAACTTTGATTTTCACTCCATTTGAAAATGACACTAGTGGGAAATATGTTAATGATGATCCCGAAGAGCAAGGCTTTGATACCTGCAAAAGTAAACGGGATTAGGTTGAGACTCCAAGTGCAGAGTGTATAGTAAGTGGAAGACAGTTTTCCCCACGAGGGGTGACTCGAGGGTTTAATATCGAACTCTCGGGGAATCTGAAGTGGTAGATTTATCTTCTTATCCTTCTTTTGGTTACCTACAAAACAAGGTTAGATGTTTTGGTCCTCAACCTCACCTGTGGTTGTCAAGCACAAGGTGTAAGAATGATATCAGGATAGTTATGCAATGCAAACAAGAAATAAATATGCAATGATGGTGGATGCAATGATAAATGATATTTTTGGGTTTTTGAATGATGTATGCAAGATGAAAAGTATTTTTGTATTTTCGGATTTAATGATGGCTGAAAATAGAAAAGTGGTATATGGTGTTGGAAAGGTGTTTCTTATGATTAAAAATGGACTGGGGTTCATGGTTTCACAAATGCACTCTCTCTTTATAAAGTGGTAGACAATGGAACACACACAGTTAACATATGAGATTGCAACACAGAGTTTGATAACAAGTTACTTAGATATATGGGCATCACGTCCTAACATAGAGATCTTTTGGTTATTAACCTCTCTTATACTCCACCAAGATGCGAACTAAATCATAACACCTCAGTAATTAAGATAACTCAGAGTATAGCATTAAGTATCATGACATGAAGTGAAAATAAGAACATGCTAGATCTAGTCATGGAGTAGTGGCAATGGTCACGCCCACATCCCCGGTAGCATGGTATTTTAGTTTATCCCTAGTGAGGCAACAAAGTAAGGTAAAGATACCAAAGTGGATCGCAGAACTTTCTCTCACGTTCACTGCACTAGCCACCCCCCGTTACTCCAACTAATGCACACGTTCCCCCACACACGCTCTCATAAACATGCTTGATCAAAACAAGTAGACAAGAACGGGGTACATAATATGCATCTATATTCATAACTGAAACAAACATTGCAATCTCAAACATATATTAACTCATAAAGATCCACCACAAAGGTATTACAACGGTGACCGTAATCATGTTCAGCAGCTCATACGGTGCTTATTAGTGAAGCTCAAGAGAGGAGAGATACATAAGTTACTTCCACAAACCCATAGTCCAGAGGTGGACTACTCCCTCTTCATCATGGAGACGGTGGAGAAGTCGATGGAGAAGATGGAGACCACGCCGGCAGCGCCCCGCCGGAGTTTCCCCCTCCAATCTGCAGCTCCTGATCTCCGTTTCGGTGTTTCTGTGTTTGTGCGGCGGTCCTTCCAGAGAACGTCGGGGGACCTTTTTTATAGGCGTTTTTAGGTCAAGACGATGTCGGTGGAGAAAAGATCGAAGGCAACGGAGCCACGAGGCCCAGATGTGTGGGTCCCACGCGGCTACAGTACCAGGCCGCGTGGGCCCCCCTCGTTTGGCCCTCGAGCCTCAGTTTGCTCGCTTCCTTCGCCCACAGGTCTTCTTCCTTCCAAATATTGACGCCCGTAAATTTCCAGGTGATTTCGTTGACGTTTGGGTCCCTGAAACATTAAAATAAGAAAACGGGGTTTTCTGCCTGTGCAGGGTTAATTCCATAAAAATAGGAAATAAATGAATATTCCCAAAAATCATTATAAAACATTGATATAACCCTTATATGATGCAAATATGATTGGAATATAAGCAATTAAAGTGCAAAGTTCATGTATGCATTTTACATGCATCAACATCCCCAAGCTTAATCCATGCTCGTCCTCGAGTATGAAGATGATAAAACTAACATGGACTTTGCAATTTAATACTTAACAATGAATATCAAAGATGATTACGATTGCTACATATAGTCAAATGATTCATTCTTCAAAGGAGTAGCAATATGCAAATAGTTTATGAAGTGATATCAAGTATTCAAGACAAGGATGTTCATTGATAGTTCACAAAGTGTAACATGGTAGCAAGTAATATGGAACACATGTATGCATAATGATAAGTAGAACATCCTACAATGGTCATAGAGTGTAGATGAAAATCTGAATATGATAGGTGTACAGTTTGGAAAGATGTATATGTGAGTAGAGGTAAAGCATGCATAAGTTTCATCCAACTTCCAAACTCTTCTACTTAAGTTAATGATTGCAATAAGGTATTCATTGGTGTCAAGCTCTCATTGCCCCTATCATAGCATCTTGAATGATTAAGGTTAAAGTGAAAGCAAATATGAGTAGTGTGCTTGATAAAGAATGGGTTGAATGTCTCATGCCACTTGAATACAAGTACTTACACCATGTGTTACTCAACTTGAGAAACAAAGCAAGTTCAATTAAATATCATTGTAAGCATAATAGTATCATCAAGAGCGTCAACTGGGGTACCTCTTGTCCCAAGATATGGAACAAGCCCATATCAAAATGACAAGACAAACAAACAAAATGAACAATCTCAACACCCTTTTTATTTACCATTTGGAATAGTTTTTTATTGCAAGGTGTATCACAGAAGGTTCACCATAGTATGTAATTAAATTTCCACCATGAATGATGCATGGCTTAGATTAGCGGCCCGGGCGTCTCTCTAACCATTTACACAAACTCATTTAAACTCACTCTATTTCCACATTTATTTCAACATGATAAGCATCCATAGACAAAAGCACATGATATCAACTAAATGAGATGAAGAGCGTGTTGAAAGCTTGCCATGTGACAGCACATATGGGCTAACTTCCAACCCAAAACATTCATCAAGTCACAAACATCATAATCTTAATCACAATGGGTCAAGTTTTATTATGCAAATAAAAGAACATTGTGCATCAAGTTCGTGAGAGCTATATTGTAACAGCCCAAACCTGGGAACCCAAAATTTGAGTACCAAATTTTCACTTTTGTATCCTTTTGCATCATGGCCTGCATGCATCAACCTTATATTGCTAAACCACACACTACTTATTCTTAGCATTATTGAAAACCCAAAATGCAGAACTTGTCCCAACAAAGTTCACAACAAGGAAGACACTCAAACTTGCAAATAAAGTTACCTTGACCTCTTATATTGTCCAGGTAGTTCCAAGAGTCCAAAGTAATATTTTTTCCTTGTTTCAAAATTACTAAAGTAATGGTGTTGGAGAATTTAGCAAAATGCCTAATTAAACCTCTATGAAGAAAGGTTGTCAAAAACATTTTATTTTGCAACACCAATTTTTTGTGGTGCCTCTACTGGTTATGGGGAGGCTCCCCAAATTTTTGCAGATTTCCATAAAATGTTTAACTGCCTCAAGAAATTCGAAAACAGTGAGGAGGATTTGATCCAGCACTGGAAAGGACTGATCCGTGAAGGTTTTAAAAGTTTCAGGGGCCTCTTCGTGAAGCCATCATCTTCTCTCACCTCCCGCCTCTGGCGCCATGGCCGTGCGTGTCGCTCGCGCAGAGCACGCCTCGCCTGGCCCCCCTCTCTCTGCCCCTCTCCTGCGCGGAGGAAAAGCACCCCGGGGCCCCCTCTGCTCCCCATCCCCCTCGCTCTCCTGCTCCCGTGCCCCACTCCTTCCTCTCCCCGAGCTCACCACCGCCGCGCCATGGCCATCGTCGCCGCCGTCGATTGAGCTCACCCCAAGCGGAACCGAGACCACCCATCGCTCCACCGCGCCGCCTTCTCCCTTTTCACCAGAGGAATCGAGCCGGGCTGCCCTACATCGCCGCCGCCGTCCTCGCTTTCCTCTGCCACCGTCGCCGTCGCCGCGGGCGATTCCCGCCGTCCCCTCCGTCTCCAACCCCGCCGCCGCTAACCACGAGCTCCTGGTGAGCTGCTGCTCCTCCCCAGTGCCTTCGTCTCTTCCCTAGCCTTCCATTTCGCCGGCGCCGCGGGTCACCGTGCGCCGCCGTGCCATCTTTCCGCCGCTCGGATAATCCGACGCGGGCGCAACCGGATAATCCGAGCCAGTCCAGTGCGGGAGAGATTTCAGTCCTTAGCCGCATTTTTTTTCCATCTCCACCGATGATCGGAATTTCCGAGTTCTTCGAATTCGGATTTTTCGAAGTGAGCCAGTGCTGCCTTTGCTCTGGTCCTTAGCCGAAATTGGAGGGAGCAAATCGATCGGATTTTCCGAGTAAAGGAAATTCGGATTTTCCGATTTCTATCAGTACAAAGGAACCTTCTTTCCTTAGCCGTTTTTTCGAGTGTACAGTGAACTCGGATATTCCGATTCCAGTTTAATTCGGAAATTCCGAAATTAGTCCAGTACTTTAGATTTTGCTACTTTTTCAATTACTTGTCTTCCTATTTTGATAAGTAATTCTAGTGTGGTTTAATTCAACTTATTAAAGACAAATAATTACAAGAGGAGATAAATTATTTAAAAGAACTTATTTAATTCAGGAAATTATAAAATTAATAACTATTTATCGGTGCACCCGAAAAAGGTGTTCGATACACTAAAATGTCCGGACAGTCGTAAACGAACCTTTTAAGATGTTGTCATGCATTTTTGCTCACCGTAACCTTAATGCACCTCCGGACACTAGGAGTTTCATTAAGCTAGGATGGGGTGTTATTCGTATCCGGTTGCCGTAAATTATTTCCCGCACCCCAGTTAAATTGCTAGATAGCTTATAATAAGTTCGGTGCATTAAAATGTCATATCATCATTCTCTTGTATGCATTGCACAATTGCCATGTATTGAAGTGTTGTTCTTGTTTTCCGGTGATGTTTGCTCTCCGGTAGATCACGAGTCCGGAGTTGAGCCTCATTACTCCGACGAGCAGTTTGACTACTCCGCTCAACAAGGCAAGCGTAATCCCCCCTCTGAGCATATCTTATCCTATTTTCCGCAAATATTTTCTCCACTATAATATTGCATGCGGTTCCAAATGTCAATTTGATTCGGATTAGAGTATCCTATAGTTGCATTAAGATTCCGATGCCATTACCTGTTCCCCTCCTATTTAACCTTAGGGTTGTTTTTGTTGGCCCGAGATATCTACTACGCTATGTTGATGCTTAGCCATGCTTAGTACTTGCATAGCTGTACGGTGGTTACTTCATGTCGGAAACAGGTGAATGAGATGTGGATAATGGTGGAGAAATTGTGGTGACGGATAATAAAATGCTTAAAGGTGGGGATGAGAGGCCACATGGGATGTGGTGGGTTGTCTCGTTCTCGCCGCCTAGATGCGAGTTCTCGCCTACGAGCCAAGTTGAGCGTGCAACCATGCGTGGGGTATATGGAGCCCTCGTCGACCGACTAACTTGGGCGGGACTAGCCAGGGTCCTCTAGTTTGAGCTTCCATTTGCGCGTGCGTTGAGATGGTGGCTGAGACAGATATGAGGATTGCGGTGTTTAGGAAAATGAGTGGCCACGGGGCAGGATGCTGGGAGCACTGAACATGTCCCGTCCTCACTGATGATCCTGGGTTAGTCTTCAACAAGGTAAAGGTGGTAACCGTTCCCACTCAGCCGGCTTTCCCCGGAAGAGAGCTACGTGTAGGCAATGAGCCGGACGGTACGTATGGATAGGAAGCTGGGAGGTCCTTCGGGAACCTGGCGTCTTTCACATTGTACACCCCTGCAGGGATAAATCTTTTCGAAAAGCCGTGTCCGCGGTTATGGACGACTTGGTGACGGATTCTGAGATCATAGAATAACTTTAACGGAATGATTAAAAACTGGGTACTAGAGGTACCATTCAAGAGTGTAAGGTGAGCTTCCTCGAGGGTGATTCGGGGAGGTGCCTTTGATGAACAGGTACAGTAGTTGATGATGGTTGTTGATGAGAAAGGTGAGGAAAGAAAGAGTTACTTCTTACCTCTTTTGAAAATATTCTAATTAGTCGATGCCTTTGAGTTATGTTTTCAGAAATAAAATCAGCTTTCTGCAAAACAGCCAGAAAACCTTGAAGCTAATCATCGAGCATATATTAGCTCTTAATCTTGCGAGTTCGTCGAACTCAACGTCGTTTGTTTTGTTTCAGAGGAGGACTTCACCGACCTCGAAGGTGGGTTCTTTGTGGACGTCGACGAGTAGTCTGGGGTTCCCAGGTGGCAGCTTGGGACATCCCAGATCAGCTGGCGCTGTGATGTTTATCTGTAGGCCTCTTAGGCCATATTTTGGATCTTGTTGTTTAGACAACCTATTTCGCTTCCGCATGTTGTAATGTTGGGTCTGTGACCTCTGGTTGTCTTTTGCTATCTTTCTCTATTATAAGAGTTGCTTATAATGATTTGAGTCAGAGTCTGTGAAGTGCCAGTTGTTCCACAAGTCTTGATCTTATTATTATGCTTTGATAGTTGTGCCCGTGTTGAGGCATCGATCGGGTGTTGTGTTGTTGGGAGAGGTGTGCCCAACAGCGCCTGCCAAAGGTTTTGGCCGGGGATTGGTAAACCCGTAACCTCCGGTTGTATCGCTTAACCGGTGACACACAGCATCACTGTATAGTAGTCGGGTCGGGCGCCACAAGTTGGTATCAGAGCAGTACTGCCTGTAGGAAACCCTTCTACTGGTCGACGTTGAGTCTAGTGTTTGTGAAAATATTTTGAACCTAAAAATGAGTTGTGAAAACCATCTTAGGATTCTTTTTACTCCTTATCTGGTTACCTCTAATCTCGGAGCAATCTTACCTCAATTTGATTTAAAGGTTTTGCTTCTCACCTGTTACTTCAAAATTAGGAGAAACGTGGGTGGGTTCGACCTTTAGTGTTATGTGTCACGTTGCTCCCGCTGCGTTGCAATCCCAAATCAACTCAGTTATTTCTACCAAATCTAATCATTTGATCCTTTCTTTGGGTTTTAACCCGGACTTGAACATAAGGTCCCGGATTGTGTCAACTAGAGTGTGTTAAGTTGTGATTTCTTAACTCTCACTAGTAGCACATGATGCTGATCTTTGACCCAAGTTCTATCTGTTGATTCCTTTTTCTGCACAATGTATTATCGTCCCTAGTCTGTGTACTTGAGTAGACGCTAATGCTATTGTTCGACCATTCGGGAAAGATACTAACCGTGTCATTGTCAAATCTCCAGAATGGCTCGAGGAGGTCGTGGAGGCCGTGGTGGTCGCGGTAACCACATGATGATGAGGATGATCTGCCGCCACCACCCTCGATGGCTGAGGTCTTGATGGCCATTGAGGAGAACCGTGGGCGCAATGAGCGCTTGCTGGAACAGTTGGTGCAGCAGAATGCACGGAGGAACGAGTGCAACACTCTCACCGAGTTCTGCTCGCAGCCACCCACCTTTGCTGATGCTAAGGAGCCACTGGAAGCTGATGATTGGCTTCGTGCTTTGGAGCGCAAGTTCTCCGCGCTGCATGTCCCATTGGCTGAACAAGTCAACTTTGCCACCTATCTCTTGGTTGGTGCTGCTGGCTGTTGGTGGGAGCCATGTGGCTTGTTTCCAGCCAACCATGTCTTCACCTGGGCTGATTTCGCACTGCCTTCCGTGCGGAGTACATTCCCCAGCCTATCATGGACTTGAAGAGGAGGGAGTTCCTGGATTTGCAACAGGGACGGATGGACCTCCGCACTTATGGTCGTGAGTTCAACCATCTCTCTCGTTACGCCCCAAGGGACGTGACCAATGATGCTGACAAGCAAGAGCTGTTCCGCAAGGGTCTGACTCCGCAGCTCCGCTATGAGCTATTGCCCTTCAGGTTCCAGACCTATCAGGAGCTGTTCAACCAGGCTTTTACTCTCGAGCAAGGAAGAAAGGAACTTGAGCTTCCAAGAGGCCCGCACACGGGGACCACCAGAGTTCCTCGGGTTCTGAGAGCAAGAAGCGCAGGGTGTTTGTCCCTACAGCGCTGTGCCGCGTGCTCCATTCATGCCAAGGACCGCGGGATACAGGCCACCCCCCCGCCCCTCTACTTCGACACTTGGGAGGCGGAAGTGGGTACCGTCCTCTAACTGCTCCACCTGGGCTCACTTGCACATGTGGCCAGGCTGGCCACTACTCCAGGGAGTGCCCCCAGAAGGCACCTCTCGCGACTCCTGCACGAGCCCCTGCCACTCCAACTGGCAAGGCTGGACCTATTGTGCGTGGTCGCCTGAACCACGTCTCTGTTGAAGAAGCTGAAGATGACCCCGGCGTTCTTATGGGTGAGTTACGAATCAACGGCAATACAGCTACAACTTTGTTTGACTCTGGAGCATCGCATTCATTCATATCCATAGCGTTTGCAAAAGACCACAAAATACCGTTCGAGAAAATGAGACGTCCCTGGATCTCCACTCCTGGCTCCAAATGGCAAACCGATGGGTTACTCCTGAGGTCCAGATTAATATAGGTTCCTTGTCTTTTCCTTATGCCTTGGTAGCTCTGAAGTCCAAAGGCATTGATGTCATATTGGGCATGAACTGGCTAGCAAATACCGGCTAATCTCGACTGTGCCGCCAAGACCATTACCGTGACCGCTCCTTCCGGTGACATTGTGAGTATTGGCCTGCAACATCAATACCTCCGTCCGCCATCGTACCCAATCACCTGAGATTCTCCTTTGCTTTATGGAAGGCGAATCCCCTCCTGAAATCCAGGACATACACGTGGTGTGTGACTTCCCGGATGTGTTCCCGGAAGAATTGCCTGGCATGCCTCCTGACCGAAGTGTGGAGTTTGTCATAGATCTACTTCCCGGTACTGCTCCAATTTCCAAGAAGCCCTACCGTATGCCGGTGGAAGAGTTGGCTCTGTTGAAAGAGCAAATTGATCTGCTGTAGCAAGGAGTTCATCCAGCCTAGCAGTTCACCTTGGGGTTGTCCGGTACTCTTTGTCAAGAAGAGGGATTCTACCGTGCCTCGTCTAGTCTCTGACTATCGACCGTTGAATGCGGTGACAATCAAGAACAAGTATCCTATTCCTCGCATCAATGATCTGTTGGATCAGTTAGCTGGTGCAACGGTATTCTCCAAGATGGATCTGAGGTCAGGCTACCATCAGATAAAAATCAGAAAGGAGGATATTCCAAAGACGGCATTTGTTACTCGTTATGGCTCATATGAGTATACCGTCATGTCCTTTGGTCTCACAAATGCCCCAGCTACTTTCATGAGGCTCATGAACTCCATCTTCATGGATTATCTTGATAAGTTTGTCGTCATTTACATCGATGACATCCTTATCTATTCTAAAACCGACGAAGAGCATGATGAACATCTTCGTTGGTTCTGACACGGCTTCGTGAACACCGTCTCTATGCCAAGTTCTCCAAGTGTGAGTTTTGGTTGGATAACTTGTCTTCCTTGGTCATGATATCCGCAAATGGTGTGGAAGTCATTCCTGACAAGATTCAGTCCATTCTGGATTGGAAAACTCCAATGTCAGTCAAGGACATCCGTAGCTTTCTCGGATTGGCAGGTTACTACCGCCGATTCATCGAAGGTTTCTCCAAATAGCCAAGGCTGACTGACCTTCTCAAGAAGGATAAAAAGTTCGTATGGTCGGCCGAAGCTGAAGAGAGCTTCAAAACACTGAAAGCCAAACTCACTCCGCTCCTGTGCTTGTCCTGCCGGACACAAGCAAGGATTTCGTCGTCTTCTGTGACGCCTCTCTACAAGGTTTGGGCTGTGTGCTAATGCAAGATGGCCATGTGGTGGCATATGCTTCTCGCCAACTTAAGCCGCATGAGCTCAACTACCCAACTCATGATCTAGAGCTTGCCGCTGTGGTCTATGCTTTGAAGCAATGGAGACCATACCTGTTTGGTAACCGTTGCGAGATCTTCTCGGATCACAAGAGTCTGAAGTACCTCTTCACCCAGCCGGATTTAAATCTCAGGCAAAGGCGTTGGTTGGAGTTAATCACGGACTACAATGTGAGTCTGAACTATCAACCCGGCAAAGCAAACGTCGTGGCTGACGCGCTAAGTCGGAAGTCCTATTGCAACAATCTGATGATTGAGAAGGCCCAACCTGCTCTTCATGAAGAGTTTGCCCGTTTGAACCTGGAAATTGTTCCCTCCGGCTACCTTGCAAATCTGGAGATCAAAGCTACTCTTGTAGACCAGATTAAGGATGCTCAGAAGCTGGATGAGGGTATCCTGAAATCAAGAAAACATTGCTAGTGGAAGGCCAAATGTTTTCTGATGAATCCGGAGTTGTTTATTTTGGTGACCGTCTAGTGGTGCCAAAGAACCGAATTTGAGGGAGTCATTCTCCAAGAAGCTCATGAATCACCTCTCTCTATTCATCCCGGTAGTACCAAGATGTACCAAGACCTTCGACCACAATTCTGGTGGACTCGTATGAAACGGAAATCGCCAAGTATGTTGCTGAATGTGACACATGTCGACGGGTAAAGGCTGAACATCAAAGACCTGCCGGCACTCTCGCCCTATTGCAGTTCCCGAGTGGAAATGGGATGAAATTGGTATGGACTTCATCACCGGGTTTCCCCGATCTCAAAAGGGCAACAATGCAATTTGGGTAATCATTGATCGTCTTTCCAAGGTTGCTCACTTCCTACCAGTCCGTGATGATATACATGCTAGTCAACTTGCTGACTATATTTGGCTCGTATTGTTCCATTGCATGGGGTCCCTCTGAGGATCATATCGGACCGTGGAAGTATCTTTGTCTCCAAGTTCTGGCAGAGTTTCCAAACTGCTATGGGGTCCCGTCTCAACTTCAGTACCGCTTACCATCCCAAACTGATGGTCAGACCGAAAGAGTGAACCAAGTTTGGAAGACATGCTTAGGGCATGTGTCATCTCTTTTGGCAAGGGTTGGGAAAAGTACCTTCCTTTCGCGGAATTCTCCTACAACAATAGCTATCAAGCTAGTCTGGGCATGGCTCCCTTCGAGGCTCTATATGGAAGAAAATGCCGCACTCCTCTAAATTGGTCCGAGACCGGAGAGAGGGCACTCTTTGGTCCGGATGTGATCAATGAAGCTGAGGAAAGGTGAGAATCATAAGAGAGAATCTGAAGATTGCTCAGTCTAGGCAAAAGAGCTACTATGATAAGCACCATCAGGAGATTCACTATGAAATTGGTGATAAAGCTTATCTCGCGTCTCTCCCCTTCGTGGCGTTCGCCGCTTCGGAATCAAAGGGAAATTGGCCCCTCGCTATGTTGGTCCTTTCACCGTTCTGGAAAAGCGAGGAGATCTTTCTTATAAGTTGGATTACCGGTCAAATTTCCAAATGTACATGATGTGTTTCATGTCTCCCAACTTCGCCGGTGTTTCAAGGATCCTATCCATGGGGTCAATCATGAAGAGCTAGATCTACAAGAAGACCTCACTTATCGTGAGCATCCTATCCGTGTCTTGGATGAAGCCGAAAGGAAGACCCGTAACAAGACTACCAAGTTCCTCAAAGTCCAGTGGTCTCACCACTCCGAAGATGAAGCAACTTGGGAACGAGAGTCTAGTCTTCGTGAGGGTATCCCGACTTCTTTTCGCAATCTTAGAATCTCGGGACGAGATTCCTGTAAGGAGGGTAGAGTTGTAACAGCCCAAACCTGAGAACCCAAAATTTGAGTACCAAATTTTCACTTTTGTATCCTTTTGCATCATGGCCTGCATGCATCAACCTTATATTGCTAAACCACACACTACTTATTCTTGGCATTATTGAAAACCCAAAATGCAGAACTTGTCCCAACAAAGTTCACAACAAGGAAGACACTCAAACTTGCAAATAAAGTTACCTTGACCTCTTATATTGTCCAGGTAGTTCCAAGAGTCCAAAGTAATATTTTTGCCTTGTTTCAAAATTACTAAAGTAATGGTGTTGGAGAATTTAGCAAAATGCCTAATTAAACCTCTATGAAGAAAGGTTGTCAAAAACATTTTATTTTGCAACACCAATTTTTTGTGGTGCCTCTACTGGTTATGGGGAGGCTCCCCAAATTTTTGCAGATTTCCATAAAATGTTTAACTGCCTCAAGAAATTCGAAAACAGTGAGGAGGATTTGATCCAGCACTGGAAAGGACTGATCCGTGAAGGTTTTAAAAGTTTCAGGGGCCTCTTCGTGAAGCCATCATCTTCTCTCACCTCCCGCCTCTGGCGCCATGGCCGTGCGTGTCGCTCGCGCAGAGCACGCCTCGCCTGGCCCCCCTCTCTCTGCCCCTCTCCTGCGCGGAGGAAAAGCACCCCGGGGCCCCCTCTGCTCCCCATCCCCTCGCTCTCCTGCTCCGTGCCCCACTCCTTCCTCTCCCCGAGCTCACCACCGCCGCGCCATGGCCATCGTCGCCGCCGTCGATTGAGCTCACCCCAAGCGGAACCGAGACCACCCATCGCTCCACCGCGCCGCCTTCTCCCTTTTCACCAGAGGAATCGAGCCGGGCTGCCCTACATCGCCGCCGCCGTCCTCGCTTTCCTCCGCCACCGTCGCCGTCGCCGCGGGCGATTCCCGCCGTCCCCTCCGTCTCCAACCCCGCCGCCGCTAACCACGAGCTCCTGGTGAGCTGCTGGTCCTCCCCAGTGCCTCCGTCTCTTCCCTAGCCTTCCATTTCGCCGGCGCCGCGGGTCACCGTGCGCCGCCGTGCCATCTTTCCGCCACTCGGATAATCCGACGCGGGCGCAACCGGATAATCCGAGCCAGTCCAGTGCGGGAGAGATTTCAGTCCTTAGCCGCATTTTTTTTCCATCTCCACCGATGATCGGAATTTCCGAGTTCTTCGAATTCGGATTTTCCGAAGTGAGCCAGTGCTGCCTTTGCTCTGGTCCTTAGCCGAAATTGGAGGGAGCAAATCGATCGGATTTTCCGAGTAAAGGAAATTCGGATTTTCCGATTTCTATCAGTACAAAGGAACCTTCTTTCCTTAGCCGTTTTTTCGAGTGTACAGTGAACTCGGATATTCCGATTCCAGTTTAATTCGGAAATTCCGAAATTAGTCCAGTACTTTAGATTTTGCTACTTTTTCAATTACTTGTCTTCCTATTTTGATAAGTAATTCTAGTGTGGTTTAATTCAACTTATTAAAGACAAATAATTACAAGAGGAGATAAATTATTTAAAAGAACTTATTTAATTCAGGAAATTATAAAATTAATAACTATTTATCGGTGCACCCGAAAAAGGTGTTCGATACACTAAAATGTCCGGACAGTCGTAAACGAACCTTTTAAGATGTTGTCATGCATTTTTGCTCACCGTAACCTTAATGCACCTCCGGACACTAGGAGTTTCATTAAGCTAGGATGGGGTGTTATTCGTATCCGGTTGCCGTAAATTATTTCCCACACCCCAGTTAAATTGCTAGATAGCTTATAATAAGTTCGGTGCATTAAAATGTCATATCATCATTCTCTTGTATGCATTGCACAATTGCCATGTGTTGAAGTGTTGTTCTTGTTTTCCGGTGATGTTTGCTCTCCGGTAGATCACGAGTCCGGAGTTGAGCCTCATTACTCCGACGAGCAGTTTGACTACTCCGCTCAACAAGGCAAGCGTAATCCCCCCTCTGAGCATATCTTATCCTATTTTCCGCAAATATTTTCTCCACTATAATATTGCATGCGGTTCCAAATGTCAATTTGATTCGGATTAGAGTATCCTATAGTTGCATTAAGATTCCGATGCCATTACCTGTTCCCCTCCTATTTAACCTTAGGGTTGTTTTTGTTGGCCCGAGATATCTACTACGCTATGTTGATGCTTAGCCATGCTTAGTACTTGCATAGCTGTACGGTGGTTACTTCATGTCGGAAACAGGTGAATGAGATGTGGATAATGGTGGAGAAATTGTGGTGACGGATAATAAAATGCTTAAAGGTGGGGATGAGAGGCCACATGGGATGTGGTGGGTTGTCTCGTTCTCGCCGCCTAGATGCGAGTTCTCGCCTACGAGCCAAGTTGAGCGTGCAACCATGCATGGGGTATATGGAGCCCTCGTCGACCGACTAACTTGGGCGGGACTAGCCAGGGTCCTCTAGTTTGAGCTTCCATTTGCGCGTGCGTTGAGATGGTGGCTGAGACAGATATGAGGATTGCGGTGTTTAGGAAAATGAGTGGCCACGGGGCAGGGTGCTGGGAGCACTGAACTTGTCCCGTCCTCACTGATGATCCTGGGTTAGTCTTCAACAAGGTAAAGGTGGTAACCGTTCCCACTCAGCCGGCTTTCCCCGGAAGAGAGCTACGTGTAGGCAATGAGCCGGACGGTACGTATGGATAGGAAGCTGGGAGGTCCTTCGGGAACCTGGCGTCTTTCACATTGTACACCCCTGCAGGGATAAATCTTTTCGAAAAGCCGTGTCCGCGGTTATGGACGACTTGGTGACGGATTCTGAGATCATAGAATAACTTTAACGGAATGATTAAAAACTGGGTACTAGAGGTACCATTCAAGAGTGTAAGGTGAGCTTCCTCAAGGGTGATTCGGGGAGGTGCCTTTGATGAACAGGTACAGTAGTTGATGATGGTTGTTGATGAGAAAGGTGAGGAAAGAAAGAGTTACTTCTTACCTCTTTTGAAAATATTCTAATTAGTCGATGCCTTTGAGTTATGTTTTCAGAAATAAAATCAGCTTTCTGCAAAACAGCCAGAAAACCTTGAGAGCTAATCATCGAGCATATATTAGCTCTTAATCTTGCGAGTTCGTCGAACTCAACGTCGTTTGTTTTGTTTCAGAGGAGGACTTCACCGACCTCGAAGGTGGGTTCTTTGTGGACGTCGACGAGTAGTTTGGGGTTCCCAGGTGGCAGCTTGGGACATCCCGGATCAGCTGGCGCTGTGATGTTTATCTGTAGGCCTCTTAGGCCATATTTTGGATCTTGTTGTTTAGCACAACCTATTTCGCTTCCGCATGTTGTAATGTTGGGTCTGTGACCTCTGGTTGTCTTTTGCTATCTTTCTCTATTATAAGAGTTGCTTATAATGATTTGAGTCGTAGAGTCTGTGAAGTGCCAGTTGTTCCACAAGTCTTGATCTTATTATTATGCTTTGATAGTTGTGCCCGTGTTGAGGCATCTATCGGAGTGTTGTGTTGTTGGGAGAGGTGTGCCCAACAGCGCCTGCCAAAGGTTTTGGCCGGGGATTGGTAAACCCGTAACCTCCGGTGGTATCGCTTAACCAGTGACACACAACATCACTGTATAGTAGTCGGGTCGGGGCACCACATATATAACCAATTTTTTTTCCATTGCAATCAATAACATAAACATTTTCATTCAGAGGTAAGATAACACAAACAACATGTTAAACATACTCGGAATAGCATAAAGCCAATAGGTAGATATGGTGGACTCACTGGATAACTTTGGTTGAAGGTGTTGGAAACAAGTTTTTGCTTGTTGGAGTTTTTGGGCTAGCAAAAGGGAGAAAGTTGACCATCTAGATGCATGCATGAGTGTCCATAGAACTAACTAATCCATGTTAAACCAAGTAAAATAACAATCAACACCAAAACATGAATAAGTGATAGCTCTACAAAAAGAATTTGCAAACTATTACTCATAAACAAGCTCATGAATCATGCAACTATATGTATCATTAAAAATCAAGTCAAACATCCCTTTTCCCAATCTTATAAAAGCATCCAACATATTTCAACCCATATTTCCAGTAGATCTCTCATATATAATTGATAGTGTGGTGGTCTCTCAAGACTCAAACAAAAACAAAAACGACGCTCCAAGTTTATGCGATAAAGTGTTTCGATCGAAAAACAGAAGTTGGACGTGTGCAAACCGAGAGTGTGTAGGTCCACGGGGTTGTCTTCACATCCCCAAGCTTATGGTCTTCACCATCCTTGGATAGCTCTTGGTGCATCTCCTCCAATCCCTGTGAAAAAACTTCAAAACACCGTTTCTCCCATCTCTTTTCTGTGGGGTGCATTAATAGTGATAAACAAATAGGTTCCTTGCTGCATATAATCCTTGAACAAAAATTCATATGACATGTCCAGAAAGTGTATAATGTTGTATGCCTACTCATAAACTCAATTGGATCAAAAAGATTCAACTTAAAAGCTCAAAGCATGCATCAAACAAAATGGGACAGAATCTGTCCAGAAAAACAGCAGCAGCAAAACGTATTTTTCTACCCTACCAAACTTTCTCGAAAAATTCCGAAAAATTCATGCATACAGAGGATGAAAAGTTGCAACTACAGTTCAAATATGAGCTCATTGGAGTTACAGAATAAGAATTAAAAATCATACCGTGCACTGACTTGTGCAGGAATAAAATCTCCGAACGCTATAAGCAACTTTTTCAAACCAAAAAGGGTAAAACTTGGCACTTTATTGAAAACTCCAGAACCTAAACTATAAACAAAGTCTCTTGTACAGCAAGAGGACACAAAGAAAATCACACATAAAAATAACCGGGTTGCCTCCCGCAAAGCGCTTTCTTTATAGCCATATAGCTAGGCTTCTTACTTGTTGTTTTATTGTGGACGAAGCTCATGAGGGAGCTTGAACTTTGGTGGTTCCCTCTTCCTTGGAAAGTGTTCCATGCACTTCTTGTGTGGAAACTGAAACTTTACATTCCCTTCCTTTGAATCAATGATAGCACCTGTGGTACGAAGAAAAGGTCTTCCAAGAATAATAGGACTAGAGGTTTTACTCCCCATGTCCATGATTAGAAAATCCACAGCACAAAAGTCATATGTAACTCTACCATAACATCACTTACTTTTCCCAAAGCATGTTTAATAGAGTCATCAGCAAGTGCTAGTTCAATAGAGCATTTTTCAAGATTTTTCAATTCAAGCACTTCATATAGTTCTTTAGATAAAACAGAGACACTAGATCCTAGATCAAGTATGGCATGGTGTGTCTCTTTTCCAATAGTTACTAGTACCTTAGGTATCCACATATCCCCAAGCTTAGGTGGTATCATAGCCTCTTGGTTGTACCTAGCAATCTTTTCTTTCAAGACATGATTAGCAATATAAGAACCAAAACCTGCTTGGTTAGTGTTGATGGAAGGATCACTTGCAAATTTTTGTAAGATAGATATTAATTCATGCAAGCTACAATTTTCTAAGTCAAGCAAAGGATCCTTGACTTCATTAAGCATTTTAACTTCCTCAACTTCAACCTCTTTCATTACCCCAATAGATTCTTTAGCAACTCTCTCTTGCTCATGAATGTGTTCCCAAGACTTATTGATAACCTCTTGGCAATATTTTATTGTTTCCTCATGTTTTTGGGCTGTAATGATGCTCTTTAATGATGAGACTTCCTTAGTAAGCTGATCTACCCTTTCAAACAAAGCATCTTGTTTTTCAAACTTAGAGATAAATTCCTTATTAAGCTCTTTTTGGGTAGATATAAAAGATCTAATGGTGTTTTCCAAGTCACTAGAAACATTACCACTAGAAGCATATTTATTTGGCACATATGGGGGTTTATTATAAGAGTTATAATTGTTGTTACCATACCCATTATTACCATAGTTCCTAATGAAGTTGACATCAATATTTTCAGAATTGTTTCCAACTAGTTCTTGCAAAGGAACATTTTCAACACTAGGTTTATTAAGCAAAGCAAGAATAGTATCCATCTTAGATGACAAATCATTAGTTTCTTCAATAGAGTTCACTTTCTTAGAAGGATTAGGTGCCCTATCAGTATGCCATTGACTATAGTTTTGTAAAATGCTTTCCAATATATTTTTAGCTTCTACTATAGTCTTACTCATAAAAGCACCTCCAGCAGCAGAATCAAGTATGTTTCTAGACATGTAGTTTAAACCATTGTAGAAAGAGTGTAATATGGTCCATTCATTAACTCCATGTGAGGGACAAGTTCTAAGCATAAGTTTTATCCTATCCCAAGCCATAGCAACATGTTCATTTTCATTTTGCCTAAAAGAAAGGATGTTGTTTCTATTTTGCAAAATTTTAACAGGGGGATAATATTTCTTAATGAAAGCTTCTTTTAGATCATCCCAAGAATTAATACTACCAGATGGCAAGGAATGCAACCACTCTTTAGCTTTTCCTCTAAGTGAAAAAGGAAATAACTTCAGTTTTAGGATATCACTTTCCACATTTTTAAACTTTTGCATGTCACATATTTCAACAAAGTCATGAAGATGCATAGAGGCATCCTCCATAGCACTACCACCAAATTGTTCCCTAGTTATCAAGTTCAACAAACTAGGACTTACTTCATAACTCTCAGCATTTATCTTAGGTGTGGCAATAGCTCTCGTGATAAATTGATCATTAGGAGTGTTTGTGTAGTCACACAACTTAGTTCTTTCTCCCATTTTAGCAAGTTTTTTTGGTATTTTTAATTTTTTATGCAAAACTGAAATAAATATGATATGATGATATGCAATGACACTAACAAAACAAATAAATTGCTTTGTAAGTAAAGATGGATAAGATGGTGCTCACGTAGGTGCAACCTCCCCAAGCTTAGGTGTTAGCACAAGTTGGTGACGTTGACTTTGTTGTGAGATGAATGCGATGATGCACACCCTTGGATAAATCTCTCAGCTACGATTCCCCGGCAACGGCGCCAGAAAACGTCTTGATGATCCCGAAGAGCAAGGCTTGATACCTGCAAAAGTAAACGGGATTAGGTTGAGACTCCAAGTGCAGAGTGTATAGTAAGTGGAAGACAGTTTTCCCCACGAGGGGTGACTCGAGGGTTTAATATCGAACTCTCGGGGAATCTGAAGTGGTAGATTTATCTTCTTATCCTTCTTTTGGTTACCTACAAAACAAGGTTAGATGTTTTGGTCCTCAACCTCACCTGTGGTTGTCAAGCACAAGGTGTAAGAATGATATCAGGATAGTTATGCAATGCAAACAAGAAATAAATATGCAATGATGGTGGATGCAATGATAAATGATATTTTTGGGTTTTTGAATGATGTATGCAAGATGAAAAGTATTTTTGTATTTTCGGATTTAATGATGGCTGAAAATAGAAAAGTGGTATATGGTGTTGGAAAGGTGTTTCTTATGATTAAAAATGGACTGGGGTTCATGGTTTCACAAATGCACTCTCTCTTTATAAAGTGGTAGACAATGGAACACACACAGTTAACATATGAGATTGCAACACAGGTTTGATAACAAGTTACTTAGATATATGGGCATCACGTCCTAACATAGAGATCTTTTGGTTATTAACCTCTCTTATACTCCACCAAGATGCGAACTAAATCATAACACCTCAGTAATTAAGATAACTCAGAGTATAGCATTAAGTATCATGACATGAAGTGAAAATAAGAACATGCTAGATCTAGTCATGGAGTAGTGGCAATGGTCACGCCCACATCCCCGGTAGCATGGTATTTTAGTTTATCCCTAGTGAGGCAACAAAGTAAGGTAAAGATACCAAAGTGGATCGCAGAACTTTCTCTCACGTTCACTGCACTAGCCACCCCCCGTTACTCCAACTAATGCACACGTTCCCCCACACACGCTCTCATAAACATGCTTGATCAAAACAAGTAGACAAGAACGGGGTACATAATATGCATCTATATACATAACTGAAACAAACATTGCAATCTCAAACATATATTAACTCATAAAGATCCACCACAAAGGTATTACAACGGTGACCGTAATCATGTTCAGCAGCTCATACGGTGCTAATTAGTGAAGCTCAAGAGAGGAGAGATACATAAGTTACTTCCACAAACCCATAGTCCAGAGGTGGACTACTCCCTCTTCATCATGGAGACGGTGGAGAAGTCGATGGAGAAGATGGAGACCACGCCGGCAGCGCCCCGCCGGAGTTTTCCCCTCCAATCTGCAGCTCCTGATCTCCGTTTCGGTGTTTCTGTGTTTGTGCGGCGGTCCTTCCAGAGAACGTCGGGGGACCTTTTTTATAGGCGTTTTTAGGTCAAGACGATGTCGGTGGAGAAAAGATCGAAGCAACGGAGCCACGAGGCCCAAATGGGTGGGTCCCACGTGGCTACAGTACCAGGCCGCGTGGGCCCCCCTCGTTTGGCCCTCGAGCCTCCGTTTGCTCGCTTCCTTCGCCCACAGGTCTTATTCCTTCCAAATATTGACGCCCGTAAATTTCCAGGTGATTTCGTTGACGTTTGGGTCCCTGAAACATTTAAATAAGAAAACGGGGTTTCCTGCCTGTGCAGGGTTAATTCCATAAAAATAGGAAATAAATGAATATTCCCAAAAATCATTATAAAACATTGTTATAACCCTTATATGATGCAAATATGATTGGAATATAGGCAATTAAAGTGCAAAGTTCATGTATGCATTTTACATGCATCAGTTACCCCACATACTTCCTTTCTCAAACCTTTTTGAAAACTATTAAGTTATGAGTTGAGACATTTCTTAAACATCGTCTTGTCATAATTAGGAGTGGTCACTTTTCGACAAGATAGCCTTGTGGGAATGGTGGTATGATTAATTCTTGTAGTTGATTTGTGTGGTCTTGATTGTGATGTTGATCTTGTTGTGTTTATTACTGTGTGGAAATTCTCAGTTGTGATTAACTGATGGCCCTTCACGTAGTTACCCACAACGGTGCCAGAAAAGGTCTTGACGACCCTTCGTGTGATTACCTGCGTGAAAAGTAAATGGGTTAGGTTGAGACTCCAAGTGTAGAGTGTATGTAGTAGTGGAAGACAGTTTTCCCCACGAGGGGTGACTCGAGGGTTTAATATCGAACTCTCGGGGAACCAGTATTTCAGGTGTTATCTCCTTATCCTTCTCTTGAGAACCTGCAACAAAATAAATTGTTTTGTGCCCTCAACCTCACCAAGTGGTTGTCAAGCACAAGGTGTGAGAATGATAATAAAATAATATGCAATGCAAACAATAAGTAAATATGCAATGATGGTAAAATAAATATGCAAGGATGGTGGTAGTAATGATAAATGATATTTTTGGGTTTTTTATGATGAATGCAAGATGTAAAAGTGTTTTTATATTTTCGGATTTAATAATGGCAGCAAACAAAAGTGGTGATAAAAGTGTTGGAAAGGTGTTTCTTATGATTAAAAATGGACCGGGGTTCATGGTTTCACAAATGCACTCTCTCTTGATAACGTGGTAGACAATGGAACACTAAAATTAACATGAAAGATGGCAAAACATGGTTTGACAAGTTATTAATAATATGGGCATCACGTCCTAACATAGAGATCTCAAGTATAAGTTGTTCTCTCTCTTATGCTCCACCAAGATGCGAACTAAATCATAACACCTTAGTAATTAAGATAAATCAGAGCATAGCAATAAGTTCAATGACATGAAGTTAAAATAAGAACATGCTAGATCTAGTCATGGAGATAGTGGCCAAGGTCACATCCACTCTCCGGTAGCATGGTATTTTTGTTTATCCCTAGTGAGGCAACAAAGTAAGGTAGAAAACCCAAGTGGATCGCAGAACTATCTGTCACGTTCACTGCACTAGCCACCCCCGTTACTCCAACTAATGCACACGTTCCCCCTCACATGCTCTCATAAACATGCTTGATCATGACAAGTAAATAAGAACGGGGTACATAATATGCATCTACTTTCATAACTGAAACAAAACCATTGCAATCTCAAACATGTATTAACTCATAATAAAGATCCACCACAAAGGAATTACATAGATGACCGTAATCATGTTCAGCAGCTCATACGGTACTAATTAGTGAAGCTCATAGAGAGGAGAGATACATAAGTTACTTCCACAAACCCATAGTCCAGGGGTGGACTACTCCCTCTTCATCATGGTGTCGGTGGAGATGTTGTTGGAGGGGAAGGAGACCACACCGGCAGCGCCCCGCCGGAGTTTTCCCCCTCCAATCTTCAGCTCCAGGTCTCTGTTTCGTGGTTTCTGTGTTTCGGCGGCGCTCTTTCGCGAAAGCCCTGGGGGGTCTATATATAGTCGTTTTTAGGTCAAGACGAAGCTTCGGGAAGAAAGATCGACGGCAGCGGAGGCCCGAGGGCCAGGATGGGGGTCCCACGCGGTCAGGGAATCTGGCCGCGTGGGCCCACCCTTTCTGCCTTTTGGTCTCCGTTTCTTCGATTCCTTTGCGCCTACGTTTCGTTCCTTCCAAAAAAATGATCCCCGTAAAGTTTCAGGTCATTTGGACGTCGTTTGGGTCCCTGAAACATCAAAATATAGAAAAAGGGTTTTCTGACAGCGCAGGGTTAATTCCAGAAAAATGGGGAGTTGTTAATTATCCCCAAAACTCAATATAAATCATGAATATAACCCTTATATGATGCAAATAACATGGAATAACATGTAATAAAATGTAAAGTTCATGTATGCATTTTACATGCATCAACATCCCCAAGCTTAACCCATGCTCGTCCCGAGTATGAAGGTGATAAAACTAACATGGACTTTGCATTTAATACTATCAATGGATATCAAAGGTGATTACTATTGCTACATAAGTCAAATGATTCATTCTTCAAAGGAATAACAATATGCAAGATAAATTATGAAGTGATATCAAATACTCAATGTAAAGATGTTCAATGATAAATTCACAAAGTGTAATATAGAAGAAAGTACTATGGACCAAATGTATGCATAATGAAAAGTAAAAACATCCTATGGTGGTCATAGAGTACTTCTTATGAAAACTGAATATAAAAGGTGGACACTTTGGATAGATAAATAAGTAGAGGTAAAGCATGAATAAGTTTCATCTAACTTCCAAACACTTCTACTTAAGTTAATGCTTGCAATGTGGTAGTCATTGGTGTGGAGCTCTCATTACCCCTATCATAGCATCTTGAATGATTAATGTTTAAAGTGAAAGCAAATATGAGTGGTGTGCTTGACAATGTATTGGTTGAATGTCTCATGTCCCTTGAATACAAGTACCTACACCATGTGTTACTCACTTTGGTCCACAAAGTAAATTCAAATAAAGGTCATTGCAAGTAATAATAGTATCATCAAGAACTGCACTGGGGTACCTCTTGCCCATGACATGAACAAGCCAAACAGACAATGAACAATCTCAGCACTCTTTTATTTACTATGGGTATAGCTTTTTATTATGAGGTGCATCACTGAATGAACATTATGGTTATGCTGTAAATTTCCACCATGAATGATGCATGGCTTAGATTAGCGGCCCAGGCATTTCTCTAACCATTTATACAAACTCTTTGAACTTACTAAGTATCCACATTCATTTCACCCATGATAGGCATCCATAAACAAAAGTACATGACATCAACTAAATATAAATAAGTGCAATGTTGAAAGCTTGCCATGTGACAGCACATATGGGCTAACTCCCAACCAAAACAATTGTCAAGCCCACAACTTCATAATTTTAATCACAATGGTTCATGCTTATTAAATGCAATAAAAGTAAATTGTGCATCAAGTTCGTGAGAGCTTTTAACCAATTTTTCCCATGACAATCAATAACATAAGCATTTAAATTCAGAAATGTAGATAACACAATATAACATGATAAACATACTTGGAATAGCATAAAGCTAATAGGTAGATATGGTGGACTCACTGGAAAAACTTTGGTTGAAGGTGTTGGGAAACAAGCTTTTTACTTGTTGTAATTTTTGGGCTAGCAATAGGGAGAAAGTTGACCATCTAAATGCATGCATAAGTGTCCATAGAACTAATCAATCCATGTTAAACCAAGTAAAGTTAAAATTCAACATCTAAACATGGTAAAAGATAGCTCTTGACAACACACTTGCAAATTAACATTCATTCAAAGCACATGAATTATGCAACTATATGTATCTTTTAAAATCAACTCAAACATCCCTATCCCAATATATTTAATAGCATCCAACATAATTCAACCCAAACTTCCAGTAGCTCTCTCATATATAAATGATAGTGGTGGTCTTAAGAAAATAAAAATCAAACCGAAATAACAAAAGCAAAAAAAAACAGACGCTCCAAGTTTATACGATAAAGTGCTTTGATCGAAAAACAGAAGTTAGACGTGTGCAAACCGAGAGTGTGTTGGTCAGTGGGGTTGTCTTGACATCCCCAAGCTTATGGTCTTCACCATCCTTGGATAGCTCTTGGTGCAGCTCCTCTAATCCCTGTGAAAAAACTTCAAAACACCGTTTCTCCCATTTCTTTTCTGTGGGGTGATATTAGTAGTGATAAACAAATAGGTTCCTTGCTGCATAAAATCCTTAGGAAAAATTCATATGAATGTCCAGAGAGTATATAATGTTGTATGCCTACTCATAAACTCAATTGAATCAAAAAGATTCAAGCAAAAAGCTCAAAGAATGCATCAAACAATATCAAGACAGAATCTGTCCAGAAAAACAGCAGCAGCAAAACGCATTTTTCTACCCTACTTAAACTCGTCAGAAAAATCTGCAAAAAATCACGTATACAGAGGATGAAAAGTTGAAGCTACAGTTCAAATTACAGCTCAATCGGAGTTACAGATAAAAAAATGAAAAATCAAACCGTGCACAGACTTCGTGCAGGCAGAAAACTCTCCGAAAATGAATAGCAACTTTTCAAACCCAAAATAGGTAAAACTTGGTTCTTTATTAAAAATCCCAGAAACAAAACTAACAAACTACTCTCTTGTTACAGCAAGAGGACTCAAAGAAAATCTCAAACAAAAACAACCGGGTTGCCTCCCGTAAAGCGCTTTCTTTATAGCCATATAGCTAGGCTTACTTACTTGATAATCAAAGGGGACGTAGCTCATGAGGGAGCTTGAACCTTGGTGTGTCCCTCTTCCTTGGGAAGTGTTCCATGCTCTTCTTGTGTGGAAACTGAAACTTCACATTCCCTTCCTTTGAATCAATAATGGCACCTGTAGTACGAAGAAAAGGTCTTCCCAAAATAATAGGACTAGAGGTTTTATTCCCCATGTCCATGATTAGAAAATCAACAGGCACAAAAGTCATGTGTAACTCTACCATAACATCACTTACTTTTCCTAGAGCATGTCTAATGGAATCATCAGCAAGTGCAAGTTCAATAGAGCATTTCTCAATATTTTTAAGTTCAAGGACTTCATATAGTTCTTTAGATAATATAGAGACACTAGATCCTAGATCTAAAATGGCATGGTGTGTCTCTTTTCCAATGGTTACTAGGACTTGGGATCCATATATCCCCAAGCTTAGGTGGTATCATAGCTCTTGATTGTACCTAGCAATCTTTTCTTTTAAGACATGATTAGCAATATAGGAACCAAAACCAGCCTGGTTAATATTAACAGAAGGATCACTTGCAAATTTTTGTAAGATAGAAATTAATTCATGCAAGCTACACTTCTCTAAATCAACAAATGGTTCCTTAACTTCACTAAGCATTTTAACTTCCTCAACTTTTTTTCTAACTCGACTAACATAAGGATTCATCATTTTTAGTTTCATTAACTTCTTCCTTTAAACCAACAAGTTGAGACATAAATGGCAACAAATATTCAGGATATTCAAGCAGTTCATTAAGAGTTCCCTCCAAAGTAGAAGGGACACTTTCAGCAATATTAATAGAATTCATCCCAACCGTGGGTGGTGCTTGTGGTTTCCCTGCAGACATACTCAATAAAGTGGCTTGATTATCAGCTAGTTTTGACAAGGCTTTGTCTAGTCCTGCAGCTTGGAGTTGTAAACCTCTAATATCAGAACTAATAGAAGCAACAGATTTATTCAACTCTTGTATCATGGTATTATGACTAGCAACTTGTTCAATAAGAATTTTATTTGCTTCGAAATTATCATTGCTTGATGACATAGGCTTCCATTTATCATTAGCATTAGGATATGGCACTAAAGGACGGTTGTTAGGAACATATGGGGGTTTATTATAAGAGTTATAATTGTTATTACCATACCCATTATTACCATAGTTCCTAATGAAGTTGACATCAACATTTTCAGGATTATTACCAACTAGTTCTTGCAAAGGCATATTTTCAAAATTTTGTTTATTAATAAAAGCAAGAATGGTGTCCATTTTAGATGACAAATCATTTGTTTCTTCTATAGAGTTCACTTTCTTAGATGAACTAGGTGCTCTATCAGTATGCCATTGACTATAATTTTGCAAGATACTTTCCAAAATGTTCTTAGCTTCTAATATAGTTTTTCCCATGAAAGCACCTCCAGCAGCTGAATCAAGTATATTTCTAGACATGTAATTTAGACCATTGTAAAAAGAGTGTAAAATGGTCCATTCATTAACCCCATGTGATGGACAAGTTCTAAGCATGAGTTTAATCCTATCCCAAGCCATGGCAACATGTTCATTTTCATTTTGCCTAAAAGAGAGGATATTGTTTCTATTTTGCAGTATTTTAACAGGGGGATAATATTTCTTAATGAAAGCTTCTTTTAAATCATCCCAAGAATTAATACTACCAGTAGGTAATGAATGTAGCCACTCTTTAGCTTTTCCTCTAAGTGAGAAAGGAAATAACTTCAGTTTTAAGACATTACTTTCAACATTTTTAAACTTTTGCATGTCACAGATTTCAATAAAATCATGAAGATGCATAGAGGCATCCTCAACAGCACTACCACCAAATTGTTCCCTAGTTATCAAGTTTAACAAACTAGGACTAACTTCATAGCTCTCAGCAGTAATCTCAGGTGTGGTGATAGGCTTAGCAATAAATTGATCATTAGGAGTGTTTGTGTAGTCACACAATTTAGTTCTATCTCCCATTTCAACAAGTTTTTATGTGTTTTTAATTTTTATGCAAAACTAAAGTAAAATGACACTAATGCAACTTGAAATAACAAATGCAACACAAAAATGCAAAACTGAATATAATATGCAAACCGAAATATAAAGATGATATGCAAGACAAGAACAAAACAAAATAAAATGATTGTAGGTAAAGATGGATAAGATGATGATGCATCCAAAATGCATCTACTTTTCCAAGTACTTTGCCTCATAATTTGCTCCGGAATCTTCTCATATTTGAATAAAACTGCTGAATCTGACGCTGTTTTTAGCAAAGTCTCTTTTCTGGCTATTTTGCAGGAAATAAATCGGGGAAAAATACCACGTCAATTTTTATGGAAAAGGAAGGCAATGGACAAAGATGGACACAAGGAAGCGCTCGAGGGCCAAAAGGGGGGTCCCACGCGGCCCCTGTACCTGGCCGCGTGGGCCCACCCAAATGGGCCTCGGGCACCGCCTCGCCTTCGGTCTTCGACGTACCCCTCATATATACGAAAAGTGCTTGCCCTAGAGGAGAGGAGTTTTCGCGAAACAGAACGCCGCCACCATCACGATCTTCGTTTCGGGGACAGATTGATCCAGGATTTCTCCTCCGGTGGAGGGATCCGGAGGCCGTCTTCACCGCCTTCATCACCGCCTTCATCTCCATCGACCATGAGCCCCTTCACCATCACCATGTGTGAGTAGTCCGCTGTAGGCATGTGAGGTGGATGGGGATTGGATGAGATTGATCATGTAATGCTACCCGTTGTTCGGGATTTTAGGGTTTTATCTTGAGGATACTTTTGTATTGTGTTGATGCACTCTTGCTATGTTTAATGCTTGCTACTAGGGCCCGAGTGGCATGATTTCAGTACTGAACTTATATTGCCCCATCATATATTTGAGTTTGGTATTTATCTGCAAAGTGTATCACCTGCTATTATGTTGAACCTGCGAACCCTAAACGTGACATATAGGGAAAACAAGGGGGAGATGTTTTAGTTTGAGGATTCTATGTGTTCATGAAGTGTTAATGCATTGTTCCGGTCTATTCGAAAGGGTAGACCTTAATTACCTGTAGTTCCAAGTTGGCCCCGGTGAAATGGGCAGGTTGGACAATAGATGTTGTGCAAATTCTCTTGGTTAGTACGCACAACTAAATATGGAACACATACCTACATATATCGGAGTTAGAGATAGGTCCCATTGTTATTTGTTTCTTATTATATGATCAATCTCATTCTTGCAACACCCCGCTATCACCTCATGCCTACGTTTTAAATCTCTGAGTTACACTTTCACTTTTCCGGTGAAAACTGGGAAACACTTGTTCACTGCTACTGTTCTGCTTGTTACTTGAATCATACTACTGCCATCACTATTACTGCTGCAAGTTATTGATATACAGGTGTGGTTGAGAGTGACGCCTCAATTGCCAAGGTCTTATTGATATTCTTGTGTTCCCATCGAGTCGAACTATAAATTTGGGTAATACTTCCCAACGAAGACTTCAGCGATCCCCTATACTTGTGGGTATCAAGACGTTTTCTGGCGCCGTTGCCGGGGAACCTAGCTTTATTGGTAAGACAACTTGTTATCATCTATTTGCTGCTTTTGCTTGTTCCTAACCATGGGAAAGGAAAAGACTACTCTGAAGGAAGTGAGGCCTTCAACTACTCGCAGAGGTACGGATTTGCCAAGTAGGCCAAACTTTTCACCTAATGTTGCTTCTGCTGTTGCTCCTAAGAAAAAGGAAAGGTTTTATCTAGTTCACCATTGTCTAAAATGTCTACTAGTAATGAAAATGATTTATTATGTGGTAGCATAGACAAAGAAGTGACACCTGAAACATCTGAGATAACTGAAACACCTGAAAATCTGGAATCTTCTACTAATGAAAATGTGGAATCTGAGTTAGAAGATAATGAATACTGTGATGATGAATTTGAAACTTCTTCTGAGGAAGAGGAGGCATTTACTATGGCTTTTATGAATTCTGACTTTGATAAATTGGATAAACTTGATAGCTATAAAAATTCTCCTCTTGATGGATATTTTCCTATTACTGAGAAAATGAATGCTCCTGCTATTAAAATTAAAGATAAAGATTATGAGTTTAGTGTTGATCCTGAAATAATTGAAAAAGCTGAAAAATATAAGTTTTATGGTAGAGAGGATGAGTTTCCTTTTGAACACATTGCTGTCTTGCATGACTTATCTGTGTTATTTGGTAAAGATGAAATCCATCAACGCTACTATTTCTTAAAGCTGTTTCCTTTTACTTTGGGAGGAAGTGCTAAAACTTGGTATAATCGTTTAGAACCTGGATGTATTACTAGCAAGGAAGAATGTTTGCAGGTATTCTATAATAAGTATTTCCCTGCTGATAAGATTCATGGTTTGACTGTTGCGATTAGCAGCTTTTCACAGAAAGAGAAGGAGGATTTACCCCAAGCTTGGGGGAGGTATAGTAAGATGGTTAGGAAATGTCCTACCCATGGCTTCAAGAGTAATGAAATACTTGATATATTTTACAATGGTCTAACCGAAAACACCAGAGGCTATCTTGATGGTATTGCAGGTAATGTTTTCAGGGAAAGGACCGTTGATGAAGCAACTGAGCTATTGGAGACTATCTCTAGGAATTATGAAGACTGGAATATTGAAGAGATATTTCCGGAGAAGAAAGGAGGCATGCTCAAATTGGATAACGAAACAATGAAAGAAGCTTCCAAGGCTATTAAAGAGAAGGGAATTAAAACCTCTCATCTTAAGGAATTATCTGAAATGGGTGTTAAACTTCCTGATGATCAACCATGTTTTCCAATTCAAGTCAATGCTATTAGCTCCATAAAAGGTAATGAAAAGGTAACACCTCCTGTTGATGTATCCTACATGAATGATTTTGCTTATCATCATAATCCTGAGGAGCATAATATTAGAATGACTATTATGGAGAACTCTCACAAAATTAAATCTCTTCGAGAAAGTTTACATGCTAGTGTGGGAGAGGTAAAAAGAATTGTTAAACACTGTGAGATGATGAATAATCAAGTTGAACAAATGGTTTCTCTTCAAAATCAATTGTATGAAAGTCTTATGGTGAAGAAACAGGTTTGTGGAGTTAACACTAGGGGAGGTGCAAGTACTCAGGATCCTGATTTTCCTGAAGGCCATCCCAAGAGAAAAGAACAAGAAGCTCTCAAGAAGAAATCTTCTGCAGGAAAATCTCCCAATGAAAACAAGGACATTGATGACTCTGAAGAGCAAGATAAGGATATTTCTATTTCTGATGCTGAGACTGAAGATAATAATAATGAAGAAGAAGAATCACCTTCACCTGAAGAAGAGCCACAAGAGGATGAAAATATTGAAGAACCTGAACCTAATGATAAAGAAGACCCTCCACCATCTACTGAGAAGAATAAGAAGAAGAGCCATCCTAATCCACAAAGAGGTAAAGATAGGGATCCGTGGGTACAAAAACCCATACCATATCCCCAAGAGGTAATAAAAACTTTGGATGATGCTAGATTTGAGAAATTCTTTGAGTTGATTAAGTCTTTGTGTTTGCAAATTCCTCTTGTTGATGCTATTAAAATCCCTCCATATTCCAAATACATGAAAGACATTGTGACTAATAAAAGAAAGATTCCTACTGATGCAATAACTGCTATGCTTGCTGAATATTCCTTTAAAGGGAAAATGCCTGAAAAACGTGGTGATCCTGGTATTCCAACTATTCCTTGTCATATTAAAGAAACTTACGTGAAATATGCTCTATGTGACTTAGGAGCTGGTGTTAGTGTTATGCCTTTTTCTTTATATAAGAAACTTAACCTAAACAAATTGGTTCCAACTGAAGTATCATTACAAATGGCTGATAAATCAACTGCTGTGCCTATAGGAATATGTGAGGATGTCCCTATCTCTATTGCTAATGTGTTAATCCCTACAGACTTTGTTGTGTTAGAAATGCCTGAAGATGATAATTTGTCTATTATTCTTGGAAGACCCTTTTTAAACACTGCAGGGGCTGTTATAAATTGCACTGAGAGCAAGGTAACATTCAATGTCAAGGGAAATGAGCACACTATCTATTTTCCTAAGAAGAAATCTGTTACTATGGTAAGCCAGAGTGTGAACTCCATTAAAAGGAATACTCTTATAATAGGAAGCTTTGAGTTTGCATTGCCACCTCCTGAACCAAAATATGCTATCTTAATGATTGGAACTATTCCAATCAAATATGAGGTGACTTGAAATTGCTCAGAAACATATAAAATAAAGAATCATGTATTATATCTTTTGCATATTATTAATGAGACTTGATCAACCTCATTACTAATATGAAAATGATGCAAACTTGATTCCCATAAAAATTTTTGAATTTTATTTATTCATTATAGAATTTTTAGATTATTTGCATGATATAATTATTTCAAAGTGCAGAAATTCCAGAAATGTAGTTTGAAAAATTCTGTTCAGAAAATTTCTCGAAAAATTCCAGAAAAATTTGGAGGTAAGTTATTTTACCAGAGGAACTAACAGCCAAAAGGGAGACACCAGAGGGCCACCAGGGCCCAAAAGGGGTGTCCCACGCGGCCACAGTACCTGGCCGCGTGGGACCCACTATTTTGGCCCACAGAGGGGGTTAGGTGAGTATCCAGTGCCCATCTCCTTCCCCTCGACAGGAAACCAGCCCCAGGTATTTTTCCCAAATTTTCTCGAGCTCTCTTCCTGCTATCCTTGGATCTCCAAGTTTAGGGCAGATTTTTCAAATCTGTTTGGTGGGATTGCTCATTGGTATGTGACTCCTCCACTCATCCAATTACTTTTTGTTCTTATGCCTCATGCATGAAGTATTTTGCTGCACTAGGTGTCACCCTTTTATGCTTAGGAAATCCATAGATTCAAGTTTTTAGTTGATATTGATGCATGATATTGATGTGGAGACTATTTATGGATGGCTTAATGTTGTTTTAAGGTGTTACATCTTGATTTTTGTTGAATATTGTTTTTGGGCAGCAAGGTATCATGTTTAGCAAGGGCAAAGCTTTGGTTGGGATGAGCTCAAGACCAAGAAGAAGAGTGCAAAGTCTCCCTCAATTATGATGACCACCATCTTGGGAGGATGATGCATTCTTTGTAGGGGAGAAGCTGAAAATACATACAACAAGATGGCAAGATCCCTATGTTCTTGAGCAGTGGGGGATCAAAGAGGACTTCGACACCTTCGTCTACAACTGGTTTGCTTAGGTTCTCAGAACCCCAAGATACATATGAAGAACTCTCTCGGGAATTCCTCTCTACTTCAGATTTGAGGGCCCGGAGCCCCAAAAGCACAGGAAGAAAGTAAGGCACCCTCTTACCTTTGTTTGCAAATTTACTATGAGAGGTGAGCGCCTTGTTATGTCTCTAGGGAATTTTGCAATGCTATTGGTGTAGAAAATTCAGGGAGTTGGAGTGAAACTCGTGCTGATACCAACCATGAGCTTGTTGAGTTTTGGCATACTATATCTGTAAACTCTCATGATAGATTAAATAGGGGTAAATTTACTCATATACAGCACCCAAGTTTGAGATATTTTGCGTTGTTTCTTGCTAGGGATAACAATTCTGCTTGCACTGGACCAATGGTTTATCTACTAAAATGTGCAAAAGAAAATACACCGTGTGAATATAACTTGGGAGTCATACTTGCTAGATCTTTGCATACTGCTGTGAGTAGAAATATTACTGATCAAACTCCTATTTATGCTGGTGCTATTGCTACTATGGTGTACAATTACATTAAAAACGAGAGAGGATATGGTGATAACATGGGTACTCTAGTGCGAGAGTCCAAATTACTTGATTTTGCTTTGACTACTCGCATGGATATAAGTACGTTGTATGGGGACATTATCTGTATAACTATTTGAGCACTAGTGGGCAGCGAGTGTCCATTAGGCTCCCCCGTACTGACTTTTTGACAGGAGTACCGGAAAATGGATAGTGGAAGAGGCGCCGCCTCAGGAGGAGCCACAAGCTCCAGAGACACAGGGGTACATACCTCAGGCGGAGCCCCTGTACCCAAGCATGCAAGGCTACCCATATAGTTACTACCCTGGAAGTGGAAGTGGATACGGCAACTACCCAGGATACTAGCTTGATCGCAAGCTTGGGGGAGTACTTCTCTTACTCTCCATTCATTGTTTTATATCACCGTTATATTGCTATGATAAGTTTCTTGAAAACACAAAAACACAAAAAGATTTTATTTGTTTCTTTTACTTCTGGTTGTTTGTCTTTTGTTTCTTAGAACGAAAAATAACAAAAATATTTTCGTTTTCTTGAAACAAACGCAAAAACGGAGGTGCAGAAATTGCTGAAATCTGCTCGCTGTTTTATTTTTCATTTTTTCTCTGTAACTCCGATTGAGCTGAAATTTTAACCACTGCTGCAACACATCATAACCTACACACACGTAAAATATGAGATTTTTCTGAGGTGTCTAGGTAGGGTAAAAACAGTACTGTATGCAGTGACATTTTCTGGCAGATTTGAGTTTTTATTGTGCAGTTCAAGTTGGGAGAGGAGAACAACGATGATGAGTTGATGGTGCATGAAGTGGATGAAAGGTATGACACCTTTGCCGTGTTTATGTGGACTTTTAATAACAGCAAGTGAGCACATCATAGTTTCTTTACATCTAGAAAGTGGTAGCAAATGTTTATCTTCTCCATGTTCTAGTATGTTATATGATGATGCAAGTGAAATTATTTAGTGACAATACTTGGTTGTGGATTGAATAATTGTGGCTCTAAACAAAGGTCTACGCATCCCATTGTGCTTACTAAACTTGCCAATAAAAGAGAGTAAAAAATTTTCAAATTAAACATGAAGTTATGCTTGACAGGTTTAGTGGTTGGGAGTTAGCTGAAATGTGCTGACACATGTAAAGCTTTCAACATTGCACTAAAATATATTCAGTTGATATCATGTACTTTTGTTATGGATGCTTATCATGTGCGAAATGAAAGGAAACTTAGCAAGTTTGATGAGTGAGAATAATTGGCTAGAGAGACGCCTGGGCCGCCAACTTAAGCCATGCATCATTCATGGTGGAAATTTACAGCACCATAGTGACATTCAGTGATGCACTTCATAATAAAAAGCTAC
This sequence comes from Poa pratensis, assembly GCA_947311845.1. NCBI lineage: Eukaryota > Viridiplantae > Streptophyta > Magnoliopsida > Poales > Poaceae > Poa > Poa pratensis. The sequence goes on from CAMZMU010000088.1 coordinate 5,380,471, forward strand.
AAATGGTAAATAAAAGAGTGCTGAGATTGTTCATTGTCTGTTTGTCTTGTTGTTTGGACATGGGCTTGTCCATGTCCTGGGACAAGAGGTACCCCAGTTGACGCTCTTGATGACGCTTTTATTACTTGCAATGACTGAAAATTTCGAACTTGCTAGTGACCCAAGTTGAGTAGCCATGGTGTAGGTACTCGTATTCACGGGGCATGAGGTTTTCAACCATTAGTGGTCAAGCATATGAGTCATATTAATATCAAATGGTTTGCTAAAACTAAGAGCAAGGTTGTAAGCACAATGATTTCACCAGTAACAAAAGAAAGAATCAAAAGACTCAAAAGTCTTGTCATGATTCAATCATAGCGATGCAAGAACCTTTGTTTATTTCTACAGTTGAGCAAACTCATCCAAGTATTGACACTACATGTATTCTCTTGCAACAAATATAAATGCTTTAACATTGATTAGATATACCTTTGCTAGCATCTTTTATTTGTTGTTGAAGCTATGCTTTGAATGCTTGTTGATATTAAATTGTGTTACATATGCAATGCAAAGTTCTTGTCAAAGTCTTTTATCGCTTCTGCACTACGTTTGAGTTGTTCGAGGACAAACAACGAGCTAAGCTTGGGGGAGCTGATGCATCCAAAATGCATCTACTTTTCCAAGCACTTTGCCTCATAATTTGCTCCGGAATCTTCCCATATTTGAATAAAACTGCTGAATCTGACGCTGTTTTTAGCAAAGTCTCTTTCTGGCTATTTTGCAGGAAATAAAATCGGGGAAAATTACCACGTCAATTTTTATGGAAAAGGAAGGACAATGGACAAAGATGGACACGAGGAAGCGCTCGAGGGCCAAATGGGGGGTCCCACGCGGCCCCTGTACCTGGCCGCGTGGGCCCAGCCCAAATGGGCCTCGGGCGCCGCCTCGCCTTCGGTCTTCGACGTACCCCCTCATATATACGAAAAGTGCTTGCCCTAGAGGAGAGGAGCTTTCGCGAAACAGAACGCCGCCACCATCACGATCTTCGTTTCGGGGACAGATTGATCCAGGATTTCTCCTCCGGTGGAGGGATCCAGAGGCCGTCTTCACCGCCTTCATCACCGCCTTCATCTCCATCGACCATGAGCCCCTTCACCATCACCATGTGTGAGTAGTCCGCTGTAGGCATGTGAGGTGGATGGGGATTGGATGAGATTGATCATGTAATGCTACCCGTTGTTCGGGATTTTAGGGTTTTATCTTGAGGATACTTTTGTATTGTGTTGATGCACTCTTGCTATGTTTAATGCTTGCTACTAGGGCCCGAGTGGCATGATTTCAGTACTGAACTTATATTGCCCCATCATATATTTGAGTTTGGTATTTATCTGCAAAGTGTATCACCTGCTATTATGTTGAACCTGCGAACCCTAAACGTGACATATAGGGAAAACAAGGGGGAGATGTTTTAGTTTGAGGATTCTATGTGTTCATGAAGTGTTAATGCATTGTTCCGGTCTATTCGAAAGGGTAGACCTTAATTACCTGTAGTTCCAAGTTGGCCCCGGTGAAATGGGCAGGTTGGACAATAGATGTTGTGCAAATTCTCTTGGTTAGTACGCACAACTAAATATGGAACACATACCTACATATATCGGAGTTAGAGATAGGTCCCATTGTTATTTGTTTCTTATTATATGATCAATCTCATTCTTGCAACACCCCGCTATCACCTCATGCCTACGTTTTAAATCTCTGAGTTACACTTTCACTTTTCCGGTGAAAACTGGGAAACACTTGTTCACTGCTACTGTTCTGCTTGTTACTTGAATCATACTACTGCCATCACTATTACTGCTGCAAGTTATTGATATACAGGTGTGGTTGAGAGTGACGCCTCAATTGCCAAGGTCTTATTGATATTCTTGTGTTCCCATCGAGTCGAACTATAAATTTGGGTAATACTTCCCAACGAAGACTTCAGCGATCCCCTATACTTGTGGGTATCAGATGATGCTCACGTAGGTGCAACTTCCCCAAGCTTAGGTTGTTACACAAGTTGGTGATGAAGTTGACTTGATGTGAGTGATCCTTGGATAAACCTTTCAGCTATGGTTCCCCGGCAACGGCGCCAGAAAACGTCTTGATGGCCCTTCACGTAGTTACCCCACAACGGTGCCAGAAAAGGTCTTGACGGCCCTTCGTGTGATTACCTGCGTGAAAAGTAAATGGGTTAGGTTGAGACTCCAAGTGCAGAGTGTATGTAGTAGTGGAAGACAGTTTTCCCCACGAGGGTGACTCGAGGGTTTAATATCGAACTCTCGGGGAACCAGTATTTTAGGTGTTATCTCCTTATCCTTCTCTTGAGAACCTGCAACAAAATAAATTGTTTTGTGCCCTCAACCTCACCAAGTGGTTGTCAAGCACAAGGTGTGAGAATGACAATAAAATAATATGCAATGCAAACAATAAGTAAATATGCAATGATGGTAAATAAATATGCAAGGATGGTGGTAGTAATGATAAATGATATTTTTGGGTTTTTTATGATGAATGCAAGATGTAAAAGTGTTTTTGTATTTTCGGATTGAATAATGGCAGCAAACAAAAGTGGTGATAAACGTGTTGGAAAGGTGTTTCTTATGATTAAAAATGGACCGGGGTTCATGGTTTCACAAATGCACTCTCTCTTGATAACGTGGTAGACAATGGAACACTAAAATTAACATGAAAGATGGCAAAGCATGGTTTGACAAGTTATTAATAATATGGGCATCACGTCCTAACATAGAGATCTCAAGTATAAGTTGTTCTCTCTCTTATGCTCCACCAAGATGTGAACTAAATCATAACACCTTAGTAATTAAGATAAATCAGAGCATAGCAATAAGTTCAATGACATGAAGTTAAAATAAGAACATGCTAGATCTAGTCATGGAGATAGTGGCCAAGGTCACATCCACTCTCCGGTAGCATGGTATTTTTGTTTATCCCTAGTGAGGCAACAAAGTAAGGTAGAAAACCCAAGTGGATCGCAGAACTATCTGTCACGTTCACTGCACTAGCCACCCCCCGTTACTCCAACTAATGCACACGTTCCCCCTCACATGCTCTCATAAACATGCTTGATCATGACAAGTAAATAAGAACGGGGTACATAATATGCATCTACTTTCATAACTGAAACAAAACCATTGCAATCTCAAACATGTATTAACTCATAATAAAGATCCACCACAAAGGAATTACATAGATGACCGTAATCATGTTCAGCAGCTCATACGGTACTAATTAGTGAAGCTCATAGAGAGGAGAGATACATAAGTTACTTCCACAAACCCATAGTCCAGGGGTGGACTACTCCCTCTTCATCATGGTGTCGGTGGAGATGTTGTTGGAGGGGAAGGAGACCACACCGGCAACGCCCCGCCGGAGTTTTCCCCCTCCAATCTTCAGCTCCAGGTCTCTGTTTCGTGGTTTCTGTGTTTCGGCGGCGCTCTGTTTCGCGAAAGCCCTGGGGGGGGGGTCTATATATAGTCGTTTTTAGGTCAAGACGAAGCTTCGGGAAGAAAGATCGACGGCAGCGGAGGCCCGAGGGCCAGGATGGGGGACCCCACGCGGTCAGGGAATCTGGCCGCGTGGGCCCACCCCTTTCTGCCTTCTGGTCTCCATTTCTTTGATTCCTTTGCGCCTACGTTTCGTTCCTTCCAAAAAAAATGACCCGCGTAAAGTTTCAGGTCATTTGGGCGTCGTTTGGGTCCCTGAAACATCAAAATATAGAAAAAGGGGTTTTCTGACAGCGCAGGGTTAATTCCAGAAAAATGGGGGAGTTGTTAATTATCCCTAAAACTTAATATAAATCATCAATATAACCCTTATATGATGCAAATAACATGGAATAACATGTAATAAAATGTAAAGTTCATGTATGCATTTTACATGCATCATTAACACTAAAATAAAACACACTTGACAACAAATTTGGAATGTGACTTGAATAAAAACAAACCCCTAAAGATATTCAAGGACTTGAATTAAAGGCAAAATTTAAAATAAGTAATCTGGTTTAATTTCCCTCTCTACCTATTTCTCCATTTTGTTATAACAATTATTTTATCTTATAAAATCCAGGAATGAGTTGATAACCATCTCATTATCATATTACTCTCTCCTCAAAATATTTAATCTGCAATTACAAAGATGTTTCAATTTGTCATATTGGTTTTTCGAAAAATAACATATCAAAACCCTATGAACAAATGTGATTCCAAACATTTTATTTTGCAACACCAATTTTTGTGGAGCTTCAACATGTTATGAGGAGGCTACATGAATATTTTCAAATTTTTATAAAATGTTTTACTGCCTCAATTAAATCTCTAAAAAGCTACTGGATTTAAAAGGAATCAAAAGAAAAGGAAGAAAGAAATCAGGCAGGGGGTTTTCTGCAAATGTCGCATCGTGTTCCTGTAGCCGCAGCACGGCATGGCGCCAGTGCCGCCGTGCTCCTCGTCCTCGCTCCCGCGCGTCGCACGCACCGGACCCCCCTCCTCTCCGCTGCCCTGCGAGGAGGATAAGGACGCAACGACGCCGCCGCACCTCTGCTCTCCCTCACTTGCCTGCCCCCTCGCTCTCCTTCCTTCCTCTCTCTGCTCCTCTCCATGACCGAACCCTAGCCTGAGCTTCGCCGCCGCATCACCGCCGTTCCAGAGCTCCCCGAGCAAATCGAAGACCGCCATCGACACCGCCGCGTCGTCCTCTGCATCCCCGTCCAAGGAATCGAGCTGTGAAGCCGTGAAACGAGCGGCCGTCTGCATCCTCTTCCACACCGGCCGCCACCTTGCCGGAAGCTCACGAGCTGCACAGACCACCATTCCCCGCCATTTTTGTCTCCCTGAGATCCCCTCCTCGCGAGCTAACTCGGGGACATCCCCCTTTCTTCTCAGGTTCACCGGAGTCGCCGCGCCGTCCTCGCCCTGCTCCCTGCTCTCCACCCAGTGCCTCTGTGCGTGTTGAGGAAGAAGGAGAAGACCGTACTGTCGGGGGAATACTTTCTGGATTAACCCGCGGCCCAGTGTGACTTAACTTACTCGCACAGATGAAGGCCCACTTGGGAACAAGCCCAATATTGAACCGCCATAAGGAGAAAGATCTAGAAGACAAATCCCGGAGGACGTGAAGACCAAGTAGTCTCCGAGTAGGCCTCTGCGGATGTATTCCTTATGGGGAAGTTTCCTTTTGTAACCTAGCGAGCCTCTGTGTATATAAAGAGGACTCGCAGGACTTAGAGCGGGTCAAGCTATCAAGCCCAAAACCCTAGCTCATACGGCGAGTACCAGATCGGATCGCCTCCATTGTAACACCTCGATTATCATATCAATACCAATCTAGGGTAGGCAGGAAGTAGGTCTTTTACCTCACATTGAGGGGGCCGAACCTGGGTAAATCTGTGTTGATCTTTGTTCCTGCGATCCCAAGCTCGGAGATGCTTGACTCGCGTAATCTCACACCTACGAAGTCATCTATGACACCTGACGTGACAAACCCACGACAGTTGGCGCCCACCGTGGGGCCTGCGGTCAAGAGCGTCACGTTCCGCGCAGGATCCATGAAGGGAGCTGAAGATCTTGTTGTTGGCCGTATCATCACGGTCAATGGCACACCCCTCATCGACGATTCAAGCTGGGGGCCGGAAGCAGATTACTTGGAGACCGGCCACGTCATCCCCTTTGGATCCATCAACGTCTTCGTCGGCTTCATTGGCGGCGAGTCAGAGGATCCATCGCAGCATGGCGACTCAGAAGAAGGAGTCGCGGTAACAGTGGACCAAGAAGAAGGATCTATCAACCACGAGTCGCTGCCTCTCGAAGACGAAGAAGGCCAATCCATTGAGTATGTCCTTGAGGAAAGGCTATGCGGAGGCCCTGTGGACAGTGGCTCGCCCTCTGTAGAAGATCGGCACGTGGAAGGGGTCTACAGGACCACAGAAGCAGACGAAGGGCTGGGCATGCCACCAGGCAGCTTAGCCCCCACACCGCCGGAAGCAGCAGAACAAGCCGCGCTAGATGCATCAGGAGTCGCGGCATCCGCTGCGATGACGCCAGGAGTCGCGGCCTCAGGAGTCGCAAACAGAGAGACTCCACCTGGAGTCGCGCCTGCGGAATCAGGGTCAAGGGTAACCCCCAGCGCAGCGGTCACGCCGCCACAGGGAAGCGTGTTGTTTACACCAATATCTGCGGTTAACGCGGCTGCTAGGGTGACAGAATTGGAGGCTACCAGGATCGGGCTATATGATGAAGTCCAGAGAATCGCAGATGAGAGAGCCAGGCTGGCGCGTGAGGAACAGCGCCTCCAACAGGAACAACTGCGACTCATCGAGGAAACCAATTCTCTGCAAGGAATACAGGCCACCTTGCCGCATAGACGTCACGCGAGTCGCCTGCAGCCAGGAACAGTAAACCCTATGGAGCTGTTCCAATCACCCGCTGAACCAGCAATTGCGGTCCCATCAGTCACCACCAACACGACGCACCCGGTCGCATGGTCAGGGGTCGCACAACCTTCAGTCGCGGTACCCGCACGCATGGCACCATCTGCCATGGTTATGCGGTCCGTGGCCCCGTTAGCTGCGCCGCGGTTCAAGCAATCGCTGTACCATCAATCGTACCAGCGGTTCCATCTTTCGCAGCACCAAGAGTAGCAGAGATACCTGGATCAAGGGCCATAGTACCGGCTAACAACAGGGCCATGATGCCCCCGCCATTGACGCAGCCAACCTTTGTTCAGCAGTCGCCACAGCAGCCTCAAAGGTTCCACACGCCGCAAGGGCATTATGTTAGCCCAGTGGAGAATCTCTTTGCAGCCACAAACATCTTGGCCAGATTAGCGCCAGCAGGAAACACGCCAATGGACAGAGAGGCACGGCTGCCATTGAGATGCTGAGCACAGCAGTAATACAGCAGGCGAATATGTCCGAACACGCAGGACGGCTGCACTCCACCCCTTACAATAGCAGAGCAACGGCGGAGAGAAGCATCCACGCGGAGTCGCCACACGTTGCGACTCAAGCTCGGCTAGGCGACAAAGGGAAGATCAACCTGCGGCTCAAAATCAACCTCAGCAAGTTCAACCCATAGAGATTGTGCAGCCGCGCCGGCGGCCAATCCAATAGGAAGGCCAGCTTCGTCCAACCTATCGTCGCGACTCAAAGGCCCAGTCTGTTTCAGCGAAAGAATCAGGTCTGAACCGTTTCCTGCAGATTTCAAAGGACCTCGCAAGGTCGCCAACTACAACGCAGCATGGACCCTGTTACTTGGCTCAACAATTACGAGATGGGCATGAGCATCCTAAATGCATCCGAAGAGATCTGCGCACGTTACCTAAACATGATGTTAGAAGGCGCAGCCCACATATGGCTACAAAATTTGCCACCAAATTCAATAAACTCTTGGGATGAGATGAAGGAAGCTTTTATCAAGAATTTCCAAGGAACATGCAAGCGACTCTGCAGCATAGAGGACCTAGAGCGTTGTGTACAGAAGGAAGGCGAGTCGAGTCGCCACTGGATGAGAAGGGTCGCAGAGATCATACATTCCTCAGACAATATACCACCCAGTTCAGCAGTCCTTGTCATGGAGAAAAATTGCAAATTTGAGCCGCTAGTCCACAAACTAGGTCGCATGAAGGATAAAGTCAAGAGCCTAAGCGAGGTAATGGCGGCGGCCAACAAGTATGCTAGCTCGGATAAAACCAGGGACGCATCTGATGGGGAGGAAGAGGAAAACACTGGCAAGGGAAAGAAGGCCAGTAGCAAGCCTCAACAACAGCAAGCTAGCAATGCCAATGCGAGTTATAACAAGCGCAAAAACGAGGAAGGAAATCAGGGTTAGTCGCAAATACGAATACTCGTTACAAACAAAGCAGCAGCAGAGGAAGGAATTTTCACCCAGTTAATTTGGAAGAGGTTTTCAACCGCCCCTGCGACATCCATATAGGAAAAGATGGGAAACCACCCAACCACACGAAGGCACAGTGTTATCATTACAAAAAGTGGAAGGATGGACAGCCACTCAACACAAACTTCAATCATCAAAACAACGAGGAAGGTAAACATGGCGGAGGCAACAACAGCAACAACGCCGTCCCAAATCCGCAGCCAGATCAGCCACAGTTCCCAAAACAGTTGGGTCAGTATCATACCATTGTGGTGAATACTTCAAGGAGGGAACAAAACTGCGACGACGCAATCAGGCTGTTAACGCCATAGTACCAGCCGTCCCACAGTGGCTAAAGTGGTCCGAGCAACCAGTATTTGGAGCCGCGAGGATCACCCAGGAGAAATAAATGAAGAGGGAAAACTCGCGCTGGTGGTTGCCCCTCAAGTCGCAGGGTACAAGTTGAGCAAAGTACTGATGGATGGAGGCAGCAGTATCAACATATTATACTATGAAACCTTCAAAAGAATGAACCTTCAAGAAAAGCAGCTACACCCATCAAGAACAACGTTTCATGGTGTCGTGCCAGGCATATCAGCTCAGCCATTGGGGCGAGTTAACTTGGAGGTCGCCTTTGGGACACAAAGCAACTTCAGGAGCGAGTACATTTGGTTCGAGGTTGTAGATTTCCAGAGCCCATATCATGCGCTGTTTGGCAGAGAAGCATTCGCAAAGTTTATGGCTAGGCCGTGCTATGTGTACCTAAAGCTTAAAATACCAGGCCCTAGGGTGTCATCACCATCAATGGCGACAAAAGAATAGCTCAAGAATGTGAAGAAGGCGACAAGGCCATAGCCAGAGCAGCTTGCATCGCAGAGAGCGCGCCATGCACGAGTCGCAGGAGAATTTTGATGACATCGTGAAGGCCAAGAGGCACCTGCCTGACTTGCGACTTCAGATTACGGCCGCAAGGGAGGCAAGGAAGTCAAAGGCTACAGCCATTGCCAATAAGGACACATCCCAAGCGTGCGAGTTGCCATCAGCAGCCGCAGCAAAATTATTAAGAGTTTACATCATCAAGCTGGCCACTCAGGGCTAAAAATTTCAATTCTGGTCGCCACCTAGGCGCAACCGACCCAATTCTGGTCGCCACTCAGGCGCGACCGACCCATGTAACATTCTGGTTGCCACCTAGGCGCAACCGACCCAATTCTGGTCGCCACTCAGGCGCGACCGACCCATGTAACATTCTGGTTGCCACCTAGGCGCAACCGACCCAATTCTGGTCGCCACTCAGGCGCGACCGACCCATGTAACATCTCTGGTTGCCACCTAGGCGCAACCGACCCAAGCATCACTTCTGGTCGCCACCTAGGCGCGACCGACCCTATGTATCATATAATGATTCTGAAATAAAGCATCTCAAACTACCAATTGAGCTGTGAGTCTTTTATTTTTTAATCATTGGTCCCTTGGGGGTGCGGCAGCTTTTTAGCGCGGCCTATTCCTTGGGATCGCCAAACAAGTGGCATTTATCGTGATTATACTCAACCTCTCTTGGATGCGACTTGCACTATGCGGCCAAAGTACTGGGGGTGCGGCGTCAATCGAGTTTGATTGCCTATCATGGCCGCTCTCGACCCTGAACACGCACTTTTTACCTGGGAAATACTGAGCCGCGCAAGGGCCTAAGTGAGGAAAAACCGAGACAAATCATAAGGACCAGCCTATTGGTCGAAACATGTACTGCCAAGAGTACTTAAGCAAACCATAATATTGTCTTATGACACATAAATTCTAACAATTATTACAGACCGCTAAGGGCCAAGCATCAAACCATTGTTTTCTCTTCTTCACTTGTGCGCAGCTTTTGGCCGGTGGGAAGGAGGAACAGGCGGCTTACCAAGCTTGCCAGAAGGAGCAATCGCAGGCTCGCTGGAGGGCTCTTCAGTCGCGGGCTTGGGGGCTGCAGAGCTGGATACGCCTGGAGAGGGGTTCTTTTCCTGCGGAATCACGCGCTGGATGACGGAGCGGGTAACTTCTCCCATCTGCTTCCATCTGCATTATACTTGCCCATATAGGTCGCAAGATCAATCCCCTCCACCAGTTCAGTCGCATGGCCGCGCATATCCTTCCAAGTCGTCGCATATTCTGAGGCCGTCAGTTCGGTGCCATCCACCTTCTTCGAGGGCCTACCTTTTGCAACCTTGGCAGCATCAAAAGAAGGATAGTACGTCTTGGCCAAAGCAAGAACATGAGCCGCGCCGGTGCGAGCTGAGGACTCTTCCAGTCCAAAAAGAACTGAGGCGCCCTAAGCAGTCTTTTCAGCAGCCCTTCAGAATCACCGGGACTGGCTTGGTCGGCAGCAGGCACTTAGACAGTGATTTCATGGCGTCACAAGCTTCGCGAAAAATCGCGGATATACTCCAGCTGCTTGAGTACTGCCGCGCTGCTCCTTGGCATCTTCACCTACATCAAGGCATGTCTCCGTCAGCTCTACAACATACAGGCAAAGATAGTAGAAAAAAGATGCAGATATAGTCGCAATACATACCAGTTAACTCTTGAGTCATGATGCACACTTTGGCGTGGACAAGGTTATGGGCATCAGAAACTTTCTTCAACTTTTTCTCAAGCTCGCCAATGGAAACAGCCTTAAGCCTTGCGTCCTCATTGACATCAGCAATGGCGTCTTTCTGAGCACTGACTTGGAGCTCCAGCTGCTGGACCCTCTCTGGAACTTCTCTTCAACAGTTTTAAGCCGCAGCTCGGTATTTTTGGCTTGCTCAGATAACTTGAAGCTTTCATCAGATAGCTCGCCCATCCTGGTTTCCCTCTTCTTTAGCTCAGCGTCACGCTGGCCAAGGAGCTCGCGTAGCCTCTCCAGTTCAGAGGGAGTATCCCCCAGCTGCTTTTCCAAGGCAATTTTGGCAGCTGTTATGGAGCTTAGTTCCTCCTATGAAGGGAACATCAGTCAGTAAGTATATATCAACAGCTAAAAGAGAAGCATCAAGTCTCCCTTTACAGTCAAAGAAGAAACTTGATCCTTGGGGGCTAGAGACAGATAACTGGAGATAGAAGTTTACCTTATAAGCCGCAGACAGGTCAGATAGTGCCTTGCGGAGCTCCATGGCTTGCTTGTCATTTGAGGCAATGATAGCCTCTGACAGTTTCTCAGCGCGGCTTGTGGAGGAGGAAGAAGCAACCTCAGCATGTAGAATTGGCGACCGCAGATTGTCCGCCGCTGGCGACTCAACCACTGGCGTATCAGCATCCTTGGCCATTACATCTATGGAGGAGGGGTTGACCTTCTCCACGTCCTGGATCATAAGGGGATCCGTTCTATCCTCCAGAGCCACCTCTTGGGTGGCTGTGTCAAGAACAGGGACCGTGGCCAGGTCATCAGTGGTGGCCACGCCCTCTACCATGGCGGTATGAGCCGCAGGTGATAAATGCGGCTCAACCGCGGTTCCAGGCTCAGTCGCGGGTTTAGCCGCACTTCTGAAAAAGCAAGGGCATTGTGTGAAGAAGAAGAACATAAGCCAGAATAAAAGTATTGAAAGCACAGGGAAAAGTTACTAACTCTGGAGCCATCTTCACAAAGGCCATAAGTTCACCACTTGATGGTGAGGACAGGCCTTGGGTCCCAGAATCTACGAGTAGAAGTTTTACGTGTCAGTAGAGGAAAAAGAATAAGCATTCAAGATGACAAGACAGCAGAAATTACCAGAGTGGGGACCCATGTCTTCTTCAGCAGAGGCGGTGGCTTTGAAAGCACGCCTGGCAACGAAGGAGATCGCGCCCGTAGCAGGTTTGCGACGCTTCGTGGCCTCGGGTTTTCCAGAGCATCAACCTCTGGTTCTTCACGAGATAGCCTCTTGGAGGCTCTACGGGGAGTTGGTTCAGCCGCGGCAACAGAACTCGCGGCTGGCACTGGACTCTCGTCCTCGTCCAGTTCGGTCTCTTCATCATCTGAGGCCGCAGAGGCAACAGAAGGGATATCAGCAGTCTCGCTGCCCTCTAGAGTGGGCAGCAACTTCTTTCGTGCGGCACGCTTGGGAGCAGCAGTGCCGGCGACAGTCGCAGGCAGCGACCAGTAGTTCTCGTCAGCCTGGATGAGAGAAATAAAGTTGCAGTATTAAGAAAAGGAATGCGACTCAACTACGAAGGCGAAAAGACAGAGAAGAGGAGTTACCTCAAAAGGCTTGTTGTTAACACTGAAAGGGGCAAGCCCCACCTTATCGAAGGAGATGTCCTTCTCCTCAGTCACGCGGGTGACAAATTCCACCCAATCCTCAGGCCTCCAGTCCGAAGCCTTGATACGATCAACGTCAGCAGAGGTGCCTGTGCACTCAAGGAAGGATCGCTGTCGTGGACTCACGGGCTGAATGCGCCATTTGGTCCAGCAAGAGAGAAGATCAAGGCCAGTAAGACCATGACCTATTAAGGCGCGGACTTTGATCAGCGACTCATTGATGAAGGACATGGACGAGTCGCGGGGTTTTGATTTCAGTGCCTCGGTAGGCACGAAGAGGGTGTTAGACCAGGAGGGAAGGCGAGTTTCGCCCTCCGGTGAAGTATCTTGGCAATAAAGAAAGATTTTTGCCAAGCCCTGGGTCGATTCGCCAGGGCTAGCTTGGGAAGGCAAGAATTCCTATGGCGCTGAAGAGAGATGGCGCCGACCTGAACGTAGGCGCCACCCTTGGAGACAAGTTGGCTGTTGCAGGTGAAAGAGGCCAGCCACAGATCGATGTTGGGGGCTATGCCAAGGTAATCCTCGCACAGCACGTGAAAATTGCTCACCTGGAGCATTGAGTTGGGCCCGATGTCGTGAAGACGGAGGCCTAGGCGTTGCAGCAAATTGCGGAAGAAGGGAGAACCTGGCGGCGTGAATCCACGCTCCACGTGCTCCACGAACATCACCAGCTCGTTGGGCTTGGGGCGCGGCTCGATTTCATCGCCTGGCGCCCGCCAGACGCCGTCCCCTTCGGCGGCAAGAAGCCAGCCTCGGCCAGATCCGCAAGAGTTTCCTCTGTTACCCAGGATCCTTCCCAGTTGCAGGAGATCTGGCGCCTATTGTCAGATGGCTTCGCCTTGGGCGCCATTGCGAGGGGGAGATTGAATTGGGGAACTAGGCTCGGGTCGAGGAAGAAGACGGCGCGGCTAGGGATGAGAAGATTGCAAGGGCAAATGGATAATGACCTAGGTGGCCGCAGCTTATAACTGAAGGGGCCCGCAACTAACGGCATTATCTGTGCTCGCAACCAACGGCACAATTTGCGCCCGCAAAAAGAGTAACGGTCCGCAATTAAAGGAAACAGAATATTTCCAGAAGAAGAGATGAGTCGCGCGATGAGTCACAGCTCTGAATCGCATGAGTCAGGAGATTGGTCAGAACGTTTACAGTGCGGCTCAGAGACCATTTCAAGAGGCCAGAAGATTCTCACCGTAAAGTCCTAACCAATCTTGGGGGCTAATGTCGGGGGAATACTTTCTGGATTAACCCGCGGCCCAGTGCGACTTAACTTACTCGCACGGATGAAGGCCCACTTGGGAACAAGCCCAATATTGAACCGCCATAAGGAGAAAGATCTAGAAGACAAATCCCGGAGGACGTGAAGACCAAGTAGTCTCCGAGTAGGCCTCTGTGGATGTATTCCTTATGGGGAAGTTTCCTTTTGTAACCTAGCGAGCCTCTGTGTATATAAAGAGGACTCGCAGGACTTAGAGCGGGTCAAGCTATCAAGCCCAAAACCCTAGCTCATACGGCGAGTACCAGATCGGATCGCCTCCATTGTAACACCTCGATTATCATATCAATACCAATCTAGGGTAGGCAGGAAGTAGGTCTTTTACCTCACATTGAGGGGGCCGAACCTGGGTAAATCTGTGTTGATCTTTGTTCCTGCGATCCCAAGCTCGGAGATGCTTGACTCGCGTAATCCCACACCTACGAAGTCATCTATGACACCTGACGTGACAAACCCACGACACGTACCGCTTCGTGACGGGCTTGGGCCGTTGGCTGGGCCACGATCTGCGCTGCTCGGTGATGACTCCCAAGTGCAGGAGATCAATTGTAGTACCTTTCGAATAGAAAAGGTTGTCGAACCCATGAGGAGCTGAATGTATTGGTTAGTAAGAATGATAAATTGACAATAAAAGATGCAAGTGTTTTTGGTGTTTTCAGTTGTATAATTGCAAGATAGTAAAAATGCAGCAGACAAATAGTAGCGGGTGACAGCTCTCAAAGAGAGAAAAGCCCAATCCTCTATGCAGCAAGAGGACAAGCTCAAGTGTGTGTTTCTTATAAGTGGAGAACATTCCCAGGGGCTACCTAGATTTCATGGCATAAATATTTCTAGAACAACAAGGTAGCATTTTGTCAAGTTTTAATCTTCTTCGGACGGAGCCATTATTAGGTATAGCTAAATAAATATACTAAACCCCTTATGATGGATCTTGTGGCCAAGTAAATGACTGCACAAGAGTTATTAAGATATAAAATCCCACCATAGCATTACACTCTAAGGTCCCCGATATTAATCCCCTCATAAAGTAACTTCATAATTCGGTCTCAGGTTTACATGTCCTCCCAAGTCTCCCTCACTCCATTACACTACGGTGTTCCCTATGAGCCCATCTAGGTGAAGTGATGTGCAGTCGACGTTCGCACAACACCATCATAGAATTACATAAAAAGATAAACACTAGACAAAATACCAACACATGTTATATAAAGATCATTGCCAATCCATCCTATGCCCCCAGGAACATGAGAGAACTACTCACAACGTGAAGACATGATGTGATTCAGTGGTATAAATGATACAACACAATCTGAAAATATAGTCTCACCACAAAACAATGACAAGTAGCTAATCATGCACAGGTAGAATAGCTCTTAAACAATAGCTAGGGTTCAACAATCTCAAACTATGAGGGGGATGAAGTGGATCACGAAGATGGTGATGGAGATGGTGCTGGTCTTGACGTTGGTGTTGATGGAGACTCTGGAGGGGGATGAAGGAGCCTACCGGAGGTGATTCCGGCAGCGTTTCCCCCCTCCGATCTTCTCCGGCGGCAGATTTCTGTCTTCTGTTTCGTGTGTTTCGTGTTTCTCCGCCGCCTCCTTTCGCGAAAGCCCTAGGGGGTCTATATATAGTCGTTTTTAGGTCAAGACGAAGCTTCGGGAAGAAAGATCGATGGCAGCGGAGGCCCGAGGGCCAGTTTGGTGGGTCTCACGCGGTCAGGGAATCTGGCCGCGTGGGCCCACCCCTTTCGGCCTTCTGGTCTCCGTTTCTTCGATTCCTTTGCGCCTACGTTTCGTTCCTTCCAAAAAAGTGATCCCCGTAAAATCTCAGGTCATTTGGACGTCGTTTGGGTCCCTGAAACATCAAAATATAGAAAAAGGGGTTTTCTGACAGCGCAGGGTTAATTCCAAAAAAATGGGGAAGTTGTTAATTATCCCCAAAACTCAATATAAATCATGAATATAACCCTTATATGATGCAAATAACATGGAATAACATGTAATAAAATGTAAAGTTCATGTATGCATTTTACATGCATCAACATCCCCAAGCTTAACCCATGCTCGTCCCGAGTATGAAGGTGATAAAACTAACATGGACTTTGCATTTTAATACTATCAATGGATATCAAAGATGATTATTATTGCTACATAGAGTCAAATGATTCATTCTTCAAAGGAATAAAATATGCAAGATAAATTATGAAGTGATATCAAATACTCAATGTAAAGATGTTCAATGATAAATTCACAAAGTGTAATATAGAAGAAAGTACTATGGACCAAATGTATGCATAATGAAAAGTAAAAACATCCTATGGTGGTCATAGAGTACTTCTTATGAAAACTGAATATAAAAGGTGGACACTTTGGATAGATAAATAAGTAGAGGTAAAGCATGAATAAGTTTCATCTAACTTCCAAACACTTCTACTTAAGTTAATGCTTGCAATGTGGTAGTCATTGGTGTGGAGCTCTCATTACCCCTATCATAGCATCTTGAATGATTAATGTTTAAAGTGAAAGCAAATATGAGTGGTGTGCTTGACAATGTATTGGTTGAATGTCTCATGTCCCTTGAATACAAGTACCTACACCATGTGTTACTCACTTTGGTCCACAAAGTAAATTCAAATAAAGGTCATTGCAAGTAATAATAGTATCATCAAGAACTGCACTGGGGTACCTCTTGCCCCTTGACATGAACAAGCCCATGTCAAAACAACAAGACAAACAGACAATGAACAATCTCAGCACTCTTTTATTTACTATGGGTATAGCTTTTTATTATGAGGTGCATCACTGAATGAACATTATGGTTATGCTGTAAATTTCCACCATGAATGATGCATGGCTTAGATTAGCGGCCCAGCATTTCTCTAACCATTTATACAAACTCTTTGAACTTACTAAGTATCCACATTCATTTCACCCATGATAGGCATCCATAAACAAAAGTACATGACATCAACTAAATATAAATAAGTGCAATGTTGAAAGCTTGCCATGTGACAGCACATATGGGCTAACTCCCAACCAAAACAATTGTCAAGCCCACAACTTCATAATTTTAATCACAATGGTTCATGCTTATTAAATGCAATAAAAGTAAATTGTGCATCAAGTTCGTGAGAGCTTTTAACCAATTTTTCCCATGACAATCAATAACATAAGCATTTAAATTCAGAAATGTAGATAACACAATATAACATGATAAACATACTTGGAATAGCATAAAGCTAATAGGTAGATATGGTGGACTCACTGGAAAAACTTTGGTTGAAGGTGTTGGGAAACAAGCTTTTTACTTGTTGTAATTTTTGGGCTAGCAATAGGGAGAAAGTTGACCATCTAAATGCATGCATAAGTGTCCATAGAACTAATCAATCCATGTTAAACCAAGTAAAGTTAAAATTCAACATCTAAACATGGTAAAAGATAGCTCTTGACAAACACTTGCAAATTAACATTCATTAAAGCACATGAATTATGCAACTATATGTATCTTTTAATCAACTCAAACATCCCTATCCCAATATATTTAATAGCATCCAACATAATTCAACCCAAACTTTCCAGTAGCTCTCTCATATATAAATATAGTGGTGGTCTTATTAACAAACCGAAATAACAAAAGCAAAAAAAAAGACGCTCCAAGTTTATACGATAAAGTGCATTGATCGAAAAACAGAAGTTAGACGTGTGCAAACCGAGAGTGTGTTGGTCCAGTGGGGTTGTCTTCACATCCCCAAGCTTATGGTCTTCACCATCCTTGGATAGCTCTTGGTGCATCTCCTCTAATCCCTGTGAAAAAACTTCAAAACACCGTTTCTCCCATTTCTTTTCTGTGGGGTGACATTAGTAGTGATAGACAAATGAATTGCTTGCTGCATAAAATCCTTAAACAAAAATTCATATGAATGTCCAGAAAGTGTATAATGTTGTATGCCTACTTATAAACTCAATTGGATCAAAAAGATTCAAGTTAAAAGTTCAAAGAATGCATCAAACAAAATGGGACAGAATCTGTCCAGAAAAACAGCAGCAGCAAAACGCATTTTTCTACCCTACTTAAATATGTCGAAAAATTCTGAAAAATTCATGATTACAGAGGATGAAAAGTTGCAACTACAGTTAAAATATCAGCTCATTCGGAGTTACAGAATAGAAATGAAAAATCATACCGTGCACAGATTCGTGCTGGAATAAAATCTCCGAATACAAATAGCAACTTTTTCAAACCAAAACGGGTAAAACTTGGCACTTTATTAAAAATTCCAGAAACAAAACTAAAAACTAAGTCTCTTGTTACAGCAAGAGGACACAAAGAAAATCAAAAATAAAACAACCGGGTTGCCTCCCGTAAAGCGCTTTCTTTATAGCCATATAGCTAGGCTTACTTACTTGGTATCAAGATGGTTGGAGTGAGGTGGCTTGGCATCCCCAAGCTTGAGTTCTTGTACTTATTTGATACATGTAGGGTGAGCCTAGGGGTAACATCCCCAAGCTTGAGTGTTTGTCCCTCTTGATCTTTGTTCATCACCCTCAACTCTTCCACTTGACAATTCTCTTCACACAAAACTCATCATAAAACTTGATTAGAGGGGTTAGTGTCTCCATAAATTAAATCCACATAGGTACAGCAAAGACATATCATGATTTGATTCTAAACATTAACTATTGTTACTATGGTTGTGTATTGTTCATTGATCAAAAGAACCACACAAAACACAAGTAATGAGGCTAATGCAAAATAAAGACAGAATCTGTCAAAAACTGGACAGCCCGTAAAGAGTGAATTTTCAGAGTCACTTACGTTGCTCAAATCAGAAAACTTTTAACTAATGAAATGCGTAATAATAACTGAAGATTGCTGTCGTAAAATTTCAGGTCAAAATTCCTTTTCTGTGATTTTTAACATTTTCCGCAGTGAAGCTAAGGAATCTGTTTTCTGGACAGCAAATCACTATTGTCTGATCCCACCTCTCAAAAGAGGTTATTCTTGCCATAAAGATGAAAAATAAGATACAAAGGTGATGTTACAGTAGTAAACAAGCACCTTGACTCAAAAACCAAAACTGAAACTGAAGATAAAAATCAAAAAGAAGCAAAAAGAACCAAGAAAGAATTCAAGAGAAACAAACAAGGAAGAAAGAAAATATTTTTGTTGTTTTTGATTTAGCACAAAGGCAAAAGAAGAAGCAAATATATACAACATAAACACTCTTTTTATTTGGTTTTAGCTTTGGGAAAAGTTTTAATGATAGAGACTTTGCAATGGTTCCATTGGCATGAACAACACATGTTCAAGGTCGACCCCAACATCTCCATTACTCATCCTTCTCATTTACTTTCCCAAATTTTATATAAAGTGAAAATCTTAAACTAGCAATTAGATAACAGTAGGTAAAGTTGTTTCACATGTTTTCATGATATAAAGGTGTGCCCAAACTGAATAGGAAATGAAAGCATAAGGAGCACACCACAAAACATTAAACCATTAACTTTTAAGTCTAACCCACTTCCTATGCATTGGCATTTTATATATGAATAAATAGCAGCAATTTTGTGGTAACCAATGCATGTGGTGATCAGTAGGTTGCATTTTAAATAACATAGAAACATAAAGACAAGTCTTTCTTCCTCTCTCATAATAGTTACAAGTAGTGGAAGCAAATTTGATAAAAGAACTATTAGATTGGTGCAACTTTGCAAACTTAGGAACATATAGAGGATTATTAAAACTATTATGTGAGCTATTAGTGTGTTTTCCTCTCTCAAAATAATTGCAAGAAGCACTATCAACATGATGGTTATGGGTGAAATGGTCATTGGTGTAAGATAATTTCAGCCCACATAAGTACTTTTCAACATATAAAAGCTTCTCCTCCACGGTGTGAATAGGAGAGTTCAAAAATAAAGTAGGACTCTCATAAGTAAGAGTATTTTTACCAACAGCAAGTATATCATTTTTATCCTCACATGAAGTAGTAACAAGTTCTAAACATGGAGAATTATCAATAGGCATAGGACCATCATCTAAAGCATTATCATATAGCATGTCTAAACCATACTCCTCATCATTTTTAAAATTATTATCAATAATGTTCTCATTAGGCATAGGTTGATAGTCCTCCTCATCATCAGAATCATAAAAGCAAAGTTTATCATCAACAAGATTTTGAGTGTTACCCTCATCCATAGGTGGTGAAGGTGGATGTTTCTTCTCTTCATTCTCTAGTTGTTCATCATTTTCATCATCTCCTTGGGGTTGCACGGGCATCCCCAAGCTTAGGTTTTTATCCTCCTCTTCCTGCAAAATATTAGTACTTTTCGTGGCAGCAATAATTCTTTCTTTAGGAGTAAAATATTTAAGAAAAACCTTCCTCAAACTACTCCATACAATAGTAACTTCTTCATCCAAAGACTTGAACCAAATACGAGCATTACCAGATAAAGACAAATATAATAGCTTCCTTTTTATCTGATCATCAGAAATACCAGGAAGCCTAAATAAACCACATATGTCTTCAATTGTCTCCACGTGTTCACGTGCAGACTTAGTTCCATCTCCTGTAAATAGATTTTTCATAACTCTTTTAACATGATCAACGGGAATTTTAATTCCCACTTTAGGTACCTCAGCACAGTAGTTTCAACCACTTTAGGAGCATTAGCATAAGCACTTTCATATAAAGCAAGATGCAGCGAAGCACGATTCATAAATGCCATAGTAATGAGACAAAACAGTAAATAAAATTCACCTTTCAAGTTTCCTTACCAAACTTCTTACCAATAGCGCTACGCTCCCCGGCAACGGCGCCAGAAAAGTATCTTGATGACTCCCAAGTGCAGGAGATCAATTGTAGTACCTTTCGAATAGAAAAGGTTGTCGAACCCACGAGGAGCTGAAGGTATTGGTTAGTAAGAATGATAAATTGACAATAAAAGATGCAAGTGTTTTTGGTGTTTTCGGTTGTATAATTGCAAGACAGTAAAAATGCAGCAGACAAATAGTAGCAGGTGACAGCTCTCAAAGAGAGAAAAGCCCAATCCTCTATGCAGCAAGAGGACAAGCTCAAGTGTGTGTTTCTTATAAGTGGAGAACGTTCCCAAGGGCTACCTAGACTTCATGGCATAAATATTTCTAGAACAACAAAGTAGCATTTTGTCAAGTTTTAATCTTCTTAGGACGGAGCCATTATTAGGTATAGCTAAATAAATATACTAAACCTCTTATGATGGATCTTGTGGCCAAGTAAATGACTGCACAAGAGTTATTAAGATATAAAATCCCACCATAGCATTACACTCTAAGGTCCCCGATATTAATCCCCTCATAAAGTAACTTCATAATTCGGTCTCAGGTTTACATGTCCTCCCAAGTCTCCCTCACTCCATTACACTACGGTGTTCTCCTATGAGCCCATCTAGGTGAAGTGATGTGCAGTCGACGTTCGCACAACACCATCATAGAATTACATAAAAAGATAAACACTAGACAAAATACCAACACATGTTATATATAGATCATTGCCAATCCATCCTATGCCCCCAGGAACATGAGAGAACTACTCACAACGTGAAGACATGATGTGATTCAGTGGTATAAATGATACAACACAATCTGAAAATATAGTCTCACCACAAAACAATGACAAGTAGCTAATCATACACAGGTAGAATAGCACTTAAACAATAGCTAGGGTTCAACAATCTCAAACTATGAGGGGGATGAAGTGGATCACGAAGATGGTGATGGAGATGGTGCTGGTCTTGACGTTGGTGTTGATGGAGACTCCGGAGGGGGGATGGAGGAGCCTTCCGGAGGTGATTCGGCAGCGTTTCCCCCCTCCGATCTTCTCCGGCGGCAGCCTTCTGTCTTCTGTTTCGTGTGTTTCGTGTTTCTCCGCCGCCTCCTTTCGCGAAAGCCCTGGGGGGTCTATATATAGTCGTTTTTAGGTCAAGACGAAGCTTCGGGAAGAAAGATCGACGGCAGCGGAGGCTCGAGGGGCAGTTTGGTGGGTCCCACGCGGTCAGGGAATCTGGCCGCGTGGGCCCACCCCTTTCGGCCTTCTGGTCTCCGTTTCTTCGATTCCTTTGCGCCTACGTTTCGTTTCTTCCAAAAAAGTGATCCCCGTAAAATCTTAGGTCATTTGGACGTCGTTTGGGACCCTAAAACATCAAAATATAGAAAAAGGGGTTTTCTGACAGCGCAGGGTTAATTCCAGAGAAAATGGGGAAGTTGTTAATTATCCCCAAAACTCAATATAAATCATGAATATAACCCTTATATGATGCAAATAACATGGAATAACATGTAATAAAATGTAAAGTTCATGTATGCATTTTACATGCATCACTCGGCCAGATCTGGGCTGGATTTGGCCCATTCATGTTTTTCCCTAATACATCTATTTTCTGTTTTAGTTTCCTGTTTAATTGCAGTGTAGGTTTAATTCATTTGTGGTTGATGTGTGCTAGCAATTTGAGTGATTTAAATTTTGTATTGTTCTCATGTGTTTTCTTAAACATCCAGAACTGGCTGTTTGCTAAAATATATTTTTAAGTGTTGTGTAAGACCCCTCAGATTTACCAGTCCGAGGTGCCCACGTTATGTAAACAGATCACGATCCCAATGATCAGTGCATCGCGATCACATAACCAACATGGTATACAGAGTTACATCATCCAACTCGATTAGTACAAGACTTACATAAATGGTGGTCACACGACCAAGCCTACAACCATCGTCACGCAGGACGGAATTAACTATGATATAGCGGAAGCTTTCGGCTAGCGTCGGCCCTCGTCACAATCGGACGCATTTCCAGGTTTAGCTATTTTAATTCGGTTTAAACTAACAGATCAAAACAGCTAATTTCAGAAATTAATAAACACTCAGGAAAAAAAAAGGTAAACGGGCCAGATCTGGACAGAGATGGGCTGATCAGTGCCAGCTGGCCCAACATCGCACGCGCTCCTCTTCTTCTCACGAACACGAACAGAAGTTACAGCACAGGGGCGGAGGCAAGCCATGGCGGCGAGCTCGGGCAGCTCACCTAGGGCGCTTGAAAGATGAATCGGAGCGTCTGGATGGAACATGGAGGCCGTGGGGAGGCCGCGGGTGGCTGAAGATCATGGCGGCGAGCTCCAAAACGGCGGCGGCGCTGAGGTAGTCCGCGGCGGGCACGGCGGGGTCACGGTGGCTCCAGTGTTCCTAAAAACCAAAGGATATGTCTCAGAGGTAGATCACAGAATGAGGAGAAATATGGTACAAAAATGGAGGGCATAGGTTAACGGAGAGGGCGTCAATCTTCTCTGCACCATGCGGTGGTGGACGGCGAGTTCACGCCTCTACTCGCTCACAGAGAGCAGGAGGAGCGGAGAGAGCTATGGGGGATGGAGAGGTAGGTATGGTAGTGTGTAATGGCGAGCTGGTGTGCGGTGGTGTGGCCTCAATACACCGGGGCAAGGAAGAGATAGGGTGGCTGGCTCGGGTGAGGCAATGGAGCGGTCTTGCTGGCCAGGGAGTGGTCGAGCTGGGTGGTAGCGATGCCGCGTGCGTGCTCTGCAGACAGGGCAGTGTAGTCATGTCGGGCAGGGGTGGAAACGAGGGAGAAGGCGGGCGGTTTGAGGCAATCATGACGTGTGCGTCCTCGGGTTGGCCAAGCTTGTCTCGGCCGTTCCAGGCCTTCTTGCGTGCGCGGACTGCAGGGGTGTGGTGCAGATGCTGGTGCGATGCACCGTGACAGGGTTGGCGAGGCCAGGGTTGTGTGTGCGTGCGGGGTGAGTGAGTGGTGTTCACGGTGGACACCGAGCTGGCACGCTCGAGTACGCCCTCCTGGCACGCCACCAGTGCACACAATGCACAAGGATAGATAGGATAACAAGGGGTCAGGTTAGGTGGAGCTTTGGGTGAGTTTTAAACCACGTTTTGAACCAATTTGGAGTTAGCCGAACTGCAGTTTTCAGCAAGATGCAGAGAAGTTCAGAAATTCAGACTTAGTGAAAATTCTTCTAAGTCCCAGAAAACTGTTATCACGAGGGTAACAAAACCATCATGGAAATGTGACCATATAGCCAATAGCATCAATAACAAAGGTACAGGGATGATGTGCTATCTATGGTGATCACATTTCTCACAAATGCACGTCTGAAAAAGAAGGTTTGAATGGTTTTGTAAGGAGGTAGAAAGAGAATAAAATAACAGGTTCAGGAAACTGTTATTTTGATGACAATAAAAGCAACATGAAATAATGACTTTTAAAACAATAAAAACTCACAACAAACAATGTAAGGATAGTAGAGATGACAAGTATGGATGAGGTGGTGGTGCATTTCCAAAATAAACACCACAAAGGTAAAGATGATGTTCTAAAGATGCAATCTTTTAACAGAAAAGAAGGTAGGTCCAGAGATGGTTTTACCAAGTTTTCTTCAAGAGTTTTAATAGTATTTGAAAATATTTTTGAATAAAATAGTCACATATGCTCATAGGAATGTTGGGTAATTTTTCTAAGAATTTTTGAAATACTTTTATTCATAAAACATTTTAAAATCCATTTATGGTCTTTTGGTAAGTAAATTATTATAAATAAGAAAAAGCTTCCAAAACAAATATTTTTGAATTGAGATGAGAGGGGATATAATATGGATCATATAAGTGATTTTTAATAAATAACTCCATTGAAAAGTATTTGAGATTCTTTTGTAAAAGCAAGGAAAACAAGAGGCTTTTTAGTAGAGACCATAATTTGGAGAAAAAAAGGGGTTTATCGGCCAAGGAAAGAACATTGGCCATAGTAGATGTGAAACACAAGCCATGAGGATGGGAGAAGAAGATTTGGTTGATCTCATAAAGAATAAAGAGTGATTATAGAAATGTTGCCAGGATGTTTCAAGTGGAAGAAGGTAGGGTCAAAGATTTGCATAGCCTCCAAAGTTGAAAGATTTTAATAGCTAGGAAGATGTCTTAAGATAGGATTTGAATCTGATCCTTTTTATATAGTACTATTATTTGTAGGTTTCAAATTATTTAGATCCACTCACAACCACAAACAACAAGTATATACATTCCAAGATAAACATAGAAAATGATCACAACTCTAGCAAGTCACAACAAGCCAATAAGTTTCACTCAAACAATTGTGTTTACAAACCAACTTCCCAAGTGTTTTTGTGAGTTGGTGATCAAGCAA
Organism: Poa pratensis; assembly: GCA_947311845.1. Lineage (NCBI taxonomy): Eukaryota > Viridiplantae > Streptophyta > Magnoliopsida > Poales > Poaceae > Poa > Poa pratensis. The sequence goes on from CAMZMU010000088.1 coordinate 5,405,118, forward strand.
GATCATGACATTGTCACCAAGAGGTAGGGTTTAAGTAGGTTGTGCTCACAAGGTTACTAACAGGTGTTAACAAACACAACCAACAAAGTGCCCAAAGTCAAACAAAGCAATGGGAAGTGAATCACAAGCATTAGTGAAGCATTTAAAAAAAAGTTTTTGTTTCCCCTGATTTTTGGCTATCTAACAACTGGGTTATTCTGACTTCCCAAAAGTGGGGCGATACAGATCTTCCCCCCTTAAAAGAATCTCGTCCCGAGATTCCCAAGCGGGTACTAAGAGAGCGCAAGGTTAGGGGGTTCGACGCTCCTTCCTCTTCCGAGGTTGCTGATCCCCAACAGTTTCCTTGCCGATAACGCGTCTGTTTCCTTCTCGAAGACTTTGGTATTGACTGAAGTTGTTGACATGTGGGTCGTCGCTGATCGGTGTTCTTGTCGGTTTGACTCCAAATACTCCAGAGTTAGGGTGCAAAGGATAGCTTGTCAAACTCCCTAATAAAACTAGCGTATGTCTTCCCCGCTTAAAAAAGGGCCATGAAGGGTAGCTGTTGAAGGTATAAGTTGTTGTCGACTTCAATATGTTGTTGTTCTTGGGTATCACTACGATCTTCCTCTTAATCGTGGCGTCTTGGTGCTGGGGGTTGATGTAGACACTTGTACTTATATTGCCGCCTTGAGGGGTTAGCAGTTCAACATGCGTCAACAGTTTTAAGCCTCACAGGGGTGCCAGGTTCATAGACTTGACTCTCTCTGGTTTTCCAACTAAGTCAGAGGGGCTTCGAGCGACTAAGGATGTCTAAACTAGCTTAGTGGTAAAGGTTGACAACTGCAACAGTCTTCTGCTTTTCGTCGTTCTTGGCGTCTTGCTGGATATGACGACTTCATGATGGCTTCTAATGTGTCCACCTTCGGTTCAGCAAACGAAGAGAGTTGATGAAGACTTCCTTGGTTCTTGGGCCTCATGATGCTTCGCAAAAGTCTACAGAGGTCAGTCGGACCTAAGTTAGCCTAAAAGATAAGTAAAGGTACTTCTCGCTATACGTCTCTAGTCGGGGCCAGTTGAGTGGATAAGGTTGGCGCATAGAAGGCACTTATGACTCTTGCTTTGGGGGTTCATCTTGATGTAGACGATCTTCAGTGCTGGTTGTCTTCGTTGTTGCTGGCCTCAATCTCCTTCAGACTTCACGACTTGAGGCTTCACAAAAATCTTCAAAAAGTGGTGGCTCTTGCCGATCTTTGAGTCCTTCCTGTTGTCGCTTGTGGGTCCCGAAGAGGTAAGCTGGTAGCAAGTCACTGGTGTTATATGTTACTCTAAAGTTAGATACGCTAAGTTAGTGATGGTATACTGGTAATTCGAAAAGTTAATTAAACTAGGCAAGGCTCGTCACATCACGGGGAGGGGCTTTCTCGGGGTGGTCTTCTGTATCAGGTGCAGTTAAAATCTCTCACGTGTCGAAGTTTAGATCAGAGGCAAAACATTTTCAGAGAGGTTTTCTAAACAAGTTTTGAAAAGCATCACGATGCATCTAACGCTTAAAAGGCCAAAAAGGTGTTTTGTGTAGAGGCAAAAAGATGTTTAAACAAAAGGGAAGTATGTGCCTAATATGTGTTGCAGGCGTGCTTGTGAAACATACCAGAAAACAACACACCAACAACAAACACACAAACAAGACACACACAAGCAAAAGCATACCAGCAAAACAACACACGAAACACCTATAGTACCAAAAGGGCACTCAACAATCGTGATAGTCGGGTAATCCAACCAAGGGTCATATCCTACTTCATCCTATGGGATTTTGGTGTCACATGGTTACTGAAGTCCTCATTTGATCACCTTGGGTTCTTGCCGAAAAGTTTGAGATTGCCCGGTTTGCTGATGGAGTAACATTGTTGGGGTTGAGTCGAGGGAGCGAAGGTGATTTTGCATTCTTGTCCTGCATTCTGCACATCCGAGGTATTTGGAGGTCATGGCTTTGCTGTCATCAACGATTTTGGTCTTGTGGACTATGCATCTGAGGACTCCTGTCTCCGTCTTGGCTCTAGCTACTTAGGTCTCACTTGGGTCCATCGTCAAGCGTAAACAAGTTTTGAATAGGGACAAGAGAGTAGAGAAAACTCTTTTGAAATACTTTGAAATTAGAAAGGTAAGATCAAGATATTTTTGAGAATAGGTGAGGAGTGGAAACCATACTAGGCTTACCTTGAAGAAAATAGATTTCTGTAGAAATAAGTTTTAGCAAAATATTTCCTTCCTAAACTAACGACCATGCTAACTAAGGCCTCCTAAGGTCAACGATGGCTCTGATACCAAGTCTGTAAGGACCCCTCAGATTTACCAGTCCGAGGTGCCCACGTTATGTAAACAGATCACGATCCCAATGATCAGTGCATCGCGATCACATAACCAACATGGTATACAGAGTTACATCATCCAACTCGATTAGTACAAGACTTACATAAATGGTGGTCACACGACCAAGCCTACAACCATCGTCACGCAGGACGGAATTAACTATGATATAGCGGAAGCTTTCGGCTAGCGTCGGCCCTCGTCACAATCGGACGCATTTCCACAGAGCAGTTGACCGGTGACACTCAGTTGGCGTAGTCGTCGGCGTACTCCTCATCTTCGGCGTTGGTCTTCTCATTGAAAACCTGGACATTGGAATATCCAGGGACACAGCCATGAGTACAATTACGTACTCGCAAGACCACCACCAGGCTTAAGTTTTCTGCAATAGAAGCGTTTTCGAAAACTGGGATGGTTGCTATATATGACTATAGGGCTTAATTTTCGCAAACGATGCTTTTAGACATAGAGAATACAACATCTCTATACCTTTGTTGAAAAAGGCATTTGGAGATATAATTCTCCTTCTTTTAGAAATGACAGAAAACATTTCCACGTTCGAAAACACTTTTGTAAAACTTTTTCAAAACACTAGGATAGGGATGCCCCTTTTTCCTTTCCGGGTTCCGACTGGTTGACTCCCCGAGACCAACCATCTTCTCCCAAAATCCATACCTCCCAGGTACCTCCTTGATGCCTCCTTTTTCTTTGCCGAAAACAATTTCTTTTAAAAGCATAAAAGTGCCCATACGCCTAGATCGGTGGCCTTTCCAACCGTCCATGACCGAGGACTCGGCTATTCGAATAGATTTACACTCTGCAGAGGTGGTACACTTTCACCACAAGATTCGGATGGTCTGCCGTGGATCAACCACGGACTGTACAGAGACAGCATGCACACATCAGACGGCCGATCCTAACTTCCACTATGTCAGCGCTAGTATAAGAATATCCTCTTCGAGTGGGTTTGTTCTCCCCGGCACCGAGTGAGCTAGCCGTATCGATCCGGTTTCCCCTAGTCTCACACCGCCATGACAGGAGACCCACCGTTGCTTCCCGGTGGCACACGAAGTCCACACTTTGTATGCCCATATCCAGCATTCGGTTCCGGGGACTCTAACCCCTTCTAGCCAATTGAGGAGTATTCGAATACTAACACCAACAAGCTTCCGCTAAGCCCGTGCCCATTTTGGGGTAATGTGGTTGTACGGGTTAATTGTTCGGGCGGCCGCTAGGGCAGTACTTTGTTTTCAAAAACATCTCCACCTCCGACTGCTCCCAGCAGCTCGGGTTTTCGTAATCATCTCCGATTGCTCCCAGCAACTCGGGTTTTCGTAAACATCTCCGATTGCTCACAGCAACTCGGGTTTTATAGAACACTTTCTCACCGATTGCTCCCAGCAACTCGGGTTTTTCCTTTGAAAACTTGTTAACAAAAACCAGGCTCCATCCTATAATTTTGAGGTAAGAATATAAGGGTATACTACTAGAAAATATAATTTTCTTGATAGCGCCTTCAGTAAAAGGCTTCTGAAGTGAAGTCCTATTTTTATAACACCTATTATATACTAGTAGATATCTTTGGCCAAACAATAATTTTGTAAAATAGTTTTTGGGTGACAAAATGCCACAAAGGAAATAAAACATGCATTATTTTATTTTGAAAACAAAACATGCTTGTAAAAATAATAGGATTTCAGTATAGTGGTGAGGTGGCTTGCCTGGTTTCAACAATATGTCCCTGGACTTCTTCTGTTGATCAATATAATAAACTCTGATCCTTCTTCAGTAAATCCTCTCCAAAGACCTTTCCGGCAACGTTAATATCTAGCGTCGCAAACAGGAAAGATAACACTCAATACACCAAACAATACCACAAGGATTTACAAACAAACCATAAATGTAAAACAAATCATTCAAGGAAACAAATAAAGCTACACTTACAAGGGCATTATACTAACTAGTAGCATAACACCACACACAAGCTAGGAACATAGATCACAAAACTAGCTTAGGCAAAGATGAACAACAAGCACTTTTATTTGATGAGGAAATACTTCAGACAAAAGTTAAGTTACCAATTATTCTCTGTTGTTAAATTATTTCACCAAGCTAAGGTAGATATATTAACAAGATGCTCATTCCAGTTCTCAACTTAAAGACAAACAAGTTTAACAAGCAAGGCAAACATATTAATCGCACAAACATGCTTGGCCTCCATATAACAATTAATTTCTCATAAGAGGTTAAGGTTGTGACTAAGTAAATAGTTTCAATGCCCAAATTCAATCAAGCAATACTAAGCGCCACTAGGATGATTACACAACTAGATGCTAAGATGCAAGGACCCACTAACAAACTCATAATAAAACTAGCAACACAAAGGCATGCATAAACCAAGTTTTAATAATGCTCACTACTACCAAACAACACATGCTTAACCCACCAACATATCTAACATAAACCACTAACAGTACTAACATAATAAGAATAACATTAACTCAAGAACTACAGTACCACAACACACATCCAATAGTACTAGTATCTTTTATAAAGAAGTACTACAATTTTACTTATTACTTTACTTAGGCAGAAACACTACTTTTAGTGATTAAATCACCTAGGCAGTTCTGTTGATCAAACTTTTACACAAAGCAAGGTAAATGATCCTCATAAGTATTATGAACTAAAGCAATTGGATTCAGTCCAAAATTTTATTCACAGAAAATCAATTAAATGCTAGAAAACCCTACTGGTCTAAACTACAAACACAAGCCATTTTAAATCTAAGCATCACAAACATGTGAGGTTAATTTCTAAAGAACGCTACACTCACAAGAATTCCAAAACAGTTGGATTCACAAATTTTAGTTTCCTAAAACTCTAGTTAAAAAGGATTCTTTGTTTTAGACCAGTGGCAGAAAAAAGATTATCTAGCACACACAAATTAATATTTCCAGATCTGCAAGTTGCATGCGGTTCTAAACTCATTAGGCTACCACTGTGATTTTTAGTTTGGACAAATTCCAGGTTTAGCTATTTTAATTCGGTTTACACTAACAGATCAAAACAGCTAATTTCAGAAATTAATAAACACTCAGGAAAAAAAAAGGTAAACGGGCCAGATCTGGACAGAGATGGGCTGATCAGTGCCAGCTGGCCCAACATCGCACGCGCTCCTCTTCTTCTTCTCACGAACACGAACAGAAGTTACAGCACAGGGGCGGAGGCAAGCCATGGCGGCGAGCTCGGGCAGCTCACCTAGGGCGCTTGAAAGATGAATCGGAGCGTCTGGATGGAACATGGAGGCCGTGGGGAGGCCGCGGGTGGCTGAAGATCATGGCGGCGAGCTCCAAAACGGCGGCGGCGCTGAGGTAGTCCGCGGCGGGCACGGCGGGGTCACGGTGGCTCCAGTGTTCCTAAAAACCAAAGGATATGTCTCAGAGGTAGATCACAGAATGAGGAGAAATATGGTACAAAAATGGAGGGCAGAGGTTAACGGAGAGGGCGTCAATCTTCTCTGCACCATGCGGTGGTGGACGGCGAGTTCACGTCTCTACTCGCTCACAGAGAGCTGGAGGAGCGGAGAGAGCTATGGGGGATGGAGAGGTAGGTATGTTAGTGTGTAATGGCGAGCTGGTGTGCGGTGGTGTGGCCTCAATACACCGGGGCAAGGAAGAGATAGGGTGGCTGGCTCGGGTGAGGCAATGGAGCGGTCTTGCTGGCCAGGGAGTGGTCGAGCTGGGTGGTAGCGATGCCGCGTGCGTGATCTGCAGACAGGGAAGTGTACTCATGTCGGGGAGGGGTGGAAACGAGGGAGAAGGCGGGCGGTTTGAGGCAATCATGACCGTGTGAGTCCTCGGGTTGGCCAAGCTTGTCTCGGCCGTTCCAGGCCTTCTCGCGTGCGCGGACTGCAGGGGTGTGGTGCAGATGCTGGTGCGATGCACCGTGACAGGGTTGGCGAGGCCAGGGTTGTGTGTGCGTGCGGGGTGAGTGAGTGGTGTTCACGGTGGATACCGAGCTGGCACGCTCGAGTACGCCCTCCTGGCACGCCACCAGTGCACACAATGCACAAGGATAGATAGGATAACAAGGGGTCAGGTTAGGTGGAGCTTTGGGTGAGTTTTAAACCACGTTTTGAACCAATTTGGAGTTAGCCGAACTGCAGTTTTCAGCAAGATGCAGAGAAGTTCAGAAATTCAGACTTAGTGAAAATTCTTCTAAGTCCCAGAAAACTGTTATCACGAGGGTAACAAAACCATCATGGAAATGTGACATATAGCCAATAGCATCAATAACAAAGGTACAGGGATGATGTGCTATCTATGGTGATCACATTTCTCACAAATGTACGTCTGAAAAAGAAGGTTTGAATGGTTTTGTAAGGAGGTAGAAAGAGAATAAAATAACAGGTTCAGGAAACTGTTATTTTGATGACACCAAAAGCAACATGAAATAATGACTTTTAAAACAATAAAAACTCACAACAAACAATGTAAGGATAGTAGAGATGACAAGTATGGATGAGGTGGTGGTGCATTTCCAAAATAAACACCACAAAGGTAAAGATGATGTTCTAAAGATGCAATCTTTTAACAGAAAAGAAGGTAGGTCCAGAGATGGTTTTACCAAGTTTTCTTCAAGAGTTTTAATAGTATTTGAAAATATTTTTGAATAAACTAGTCACATATGCTCATAGTAATGTTGGGTAATTTTTCTAAGAATTTTTGAAATACTTTTATTCATAAAACATTTTAAAATCCATTTATGGTCTTTTGGTAAGTAAATTATTATAAATAAGAAAAAGCTTCCAAAACAAATATTTTTGAATTGAGATGAGAGGGGATATAATATGGATCATATAAGTGATTTTTAATAAATAACTCCGTTGAAAAGTATTTGAGATTCTTTTGTAAAAGCAAGGAAAACAAGAGGCTTTTTAGTAGAGACCATAATTTGGAGAAAAAAGGGGTTTATCGGCCAAGGAAAGAACATTGGCCATAGTAGATGTGAAACACAAGCCATGAGGATGGGAGAAGAAGATTTGGTTGATCTCATAAAGAATAAAGAGTGATTATAGAAATGTTGCCAGGATGTTTCAAGTGGAAGAAGGTAGGGTCAAAGATTTGCATAGCCTCCAAAGTTGAAAGATTTTAATAGCTAGGAAGATGTCTTAAGATAGGATTTGAATCTGATCCTTTTTATATAGTCCTATTATTTGTAGGTTTCAAATTATTTAGATCCACTCACAACCACAAACAACAAGTATATACATTCCAAGATAAACATAGAAAATGATCACACCTCTAGCAAGTCACAACAAGCCAATAAGTTTCACTCAAACAATTGTGTTTACAAACCAACTTCCCAAGTGTTTTTGTGAGTTGGTGATCAAGCAAGATCATGACATTATCACCAAGAGGTAGGGTTTAAGTAGGTTGTGCTCACAAGGTTACTAACAGGTGTTAACAAACACAACCAACAAAGTGCCCAAAGTCAAACAAAGCAATGGGAAGTGAATCACAAGCATTAGTGAAGCATTTTAAAAAAAAAGTTTTTGTTGCCCCTGATTTTTGGCTATCTAACAACTGGGTTATTCTGACTTCCCAAAAGTGGGGCGTTACATGCTGTCTAGATTTAATCTTGTAAAAAGTATCTTTTTCACTAAATATTTAATATCTAGAGTTTTATAACTCCAAAATTTGTAAACTAAAATTCTATGTAAAGCCTGAAGTGATACCTTTCCAGATCGGTTGGCCTTGCTTGCAAATGAAACCTAAAACAAAAGTTCTATTCATTCTTGTAAACACACCAGTGGCTCTTTGGTGATTTTTGTGGATTTTTGTGTGAGGATTTTTGGAGTAAATCCAATTGGTTTGTCTTCTATATGTGTAGGTGAACATATCGCTAGCTTGGTTTGAATTTAGGAGTCACTGATTGACTGTGGTGCTAATTATAAGGTTTAGGCCTTTTCTGCCTATTTTTATTGGACCTTTATAAATTGTTGTGTTATAACTTTATTGTTATAAATGGGTTTCCTAGCATGTGTAGGGTGGTAATCCACTGTTGTGATGTGTTCCCTTATTTTTGCTAGCATGTTAGGAGAGCTACTTGTGAGTCATGTATTTGTTAGGGTTTTAGTCCCTATATAACTTTCCCCTAGTAATTAGGAAGTGGTTAAGCTTGTTTATTTTTTATGTTGGAATATTTTGTGTGATTAATATGTTTGCCTTGCTTGTTAAACTTGGTTGTCTCTAAGTTGAATAATAGCTTGAGTGTCTTGTTAATGTCTCTACCTTAGCTTGGTAAAATATTTTGCAATACAGAGGATAGTTGGTGACTTAACTTTTGTCTGAAGTATTTTCTGTTTAGGGAAAAGAGTTTGTTAGGTACCTTTAATAGGGGATGCCTTTGTGCCCTTTTGTTTTGGCATGTGTATGGTGTTATACTCCTGCTAGTATAATGCCTTTATAATTTTGTCGGAGTAAATGGGCTTGTTAAGTAAATTGTTTTGTTAAGCATAGAGTTAAACATGTGGTTATGTGTTGTTTTGCTTGATTGGGTTAATTACTTGATAGCATCTAGCTAAGTGTGGTGATTGTTGTTTAGTGTTTGTTTTTAGTTTAACTTGTATCTTTATTTATGATTGTTGTAGCTTTAGTAAATAAATTGTGCTAGGCTTGTCATTAAGGCAGTTTTTCTTGAAGTATTCTTAGAGTAGATTTTAGTTTGTTGCTTGATTAAACTAGTGCTATGTTGTGGTTTGATTACTTTTTTGTATACCACTTGTGGTTTGGCTTTCTTATTGTGTGTTGTTTTATTTTCATGTTCGCGACGCTAGATATAAACGCTACCGGAGTGATATTTGGAGAGGATTTATTGAAGGGGAATCAGAGTTTATTTCTTGATCAGTGAGGAGAAGTCCAGGGACATTATTCTGGAATCAGGCAAGCTACTTCTCTGAGCTTGCACCTATATACATCTATTTTGATTCACATGTTTTACTTATAAAGAGCATAAGTGATTTATGTGGTGTTTACCACTAAAGCTATGATTTTGAAAACCCTTTTTCCAAAATACAAGTATATTATTTTGACACCCTATATGGAGATATTAGATGGAAATTCTTTTTCAAACTATAGGATGGGAAAAATATTGTTTACTCAAAACTCCTTTGAAAATACTTGTGTGTGGATATGGAATGCCGAGATGTCGGTGTTGAAGTGGAGAAATGGAGAATGGGGATGTTTATGAAAAATGCACATTGTGTCTTTGTACTATGACGACCAGCCGATAATCTGTGCGACCACATCTACCCACATATGGGCAAGGGCGTAGTCATATAATTTGCTCATATTAGTATGGGATGCCTCAACAACGGAGATGACTCCGTTCCATGAGGGGATGGTTGGGTGACCTACCCCTGACCCGGGTCCTCAAGAAAAGGAGAATACCGACGGACTGGTATGAGAGAAGGGAGAAAGAGGATTGAAGGTTCCACCATAAACCGCCGGGCAAAACTATGAGTCCTCACACTTAGATTCCGACGGGCTGGGTTAAGTGTTGATGGAAAGTGTCATATGGGCAGGGTCCTATACTAGCATGAGCAAAGGACAGGCTATGGTCGGTGACTCAACTTCGCATACACCTGGTATGGCGGGACGTGGCTGACACGATGAGTTGCCGGATGGATGTGGGAAAAGCGTGCTACCTCAGCAGAGGGTAAAACTATTCGAATAGCCGAGTCCTCGGATATGGACAGTTGGGAGGCTGTCCTCTGACCATGTGCAAGTTTTGCAAAGTTTTGAGATTTGAAAATAAAATGGAGATGTGTTGTATCTGCAACTCTACCGACGGGCTGGTATGTGGTTGCTGGAGAATGATTTGACCATGACAGGCTATGGTCGAGAAGTGAAGAGTTTTGTAATTTGAAAGTGGAAAATGTTTTAGGCAACTATACCGAAGGGCTGGTATAAGGTTGTTGGAAAATGATTTGACCATGAAGGGACTTGGTCGAAAAAGGAGGAGTTTTGGGAGAAATAAGCAAAATGGTGATTTTCCGGGAAAATGTTTTAAAAGAAACTTCTTACCTGTTTCAACAAAGATATATTTTCGGGAAAAAGTTTTAAAAGAGACTTCTTACAAAGACGGAGTTATGGGAAAAGTTCTAAAAGCCTTCTTTCTTTTTCAATAAAGATATAGAGATTTCAAAACAAAGTTTTATTAAACAAAAGTCTATCCTTCTCTTTTTTTAATAAGGATGTAGAGTTTTCAAAGCAAAGAAAGTTTTATTTAAACAATAAAAAGAGTAATGCATGCTCATTTTGGGGGTAGTTTGCGAGTACATTCAAATGTACTCATATTGGTTTCGTCCCTGGCTATTGTCTTAGCCAGGTTTTGAAGAGGAGCAGTTCGAAGAGAAAAAGGGCATTCACTGACGTCAATGCGAACTAGGGAGCTTCCCAGTCAGCTGCCTGTAGGGTTGGCAAATGACTTGGGCTCCACGTTGTTCTGGTGATTTCCGCTGCAAGTACCTGATGGAGTTATGGCTTCAATCAAGTAAGTAATTTCATTCGGTATTTATGGATGTTCTTTTGATACCAGTTTGATTGTGCTCAGCGACAGACTGATCATGGGATCGCTGATGTTGTAGGCACAAGGGTATTTCGGATGGCTAGTCCGGGGTCCCCACATGTTTGCTCGACACCTTGCTAAGCCTAAAAACTCTGTACTGAGAGGGAATGCTTCTCGTGCATCCAAAACCTTGAGCCAAATATCCATGCCATTCGTGTCCACCATACCTACCTACATGTGGTATTTCCTAGCCACTCCATGTAAATTTTTCGTGTGCTACCTTTAAATATTCAAAACGTTATTACTCCTTTTTGTGCCACTACTACTAAGCTCATGAGGAAGTAGTGGGTGGTCTTTATTGCATTTGTTGGACAGACTTCTTTCAGGACATGTATGCTTCATCAACTTGTCCATTAATTTTGCAAAAAGAGCTGGCAACGGGGTGCCTAGCCCCATAAAAGATAAATTACAACTTTCACCAAAAACTCTCCTCACATTTTGTTCCTGTGAATTCAGTCAAACATCTGCATGTGTAAACAAAGGAGATAAAGAGGAATGATATGCTTGCTGCAGAAATAACGTTCCTCATGGAAGCCGCTCTTATAAGTCTGTCTAGCAAATGTAGTAATGCATTGCTCACTATCATTCGTTGACCATAGCATGCACCTCTCAAAAATATATTTTTATGTCTCTATATGCTTTCAAAAACTAAAAAGCTCTAGCCGACGATTAATCTCTGCTTCCCTCTGCGAAGGGCCTTTCTTTTACTTTTATGTTGAGTCAGTTTTCCTTTCCAATCTTTATCTCTCAAGCAAACGCATAGTATCAATTGCAGTACAAGTCTACTACATTTTATCTTTATGTTTAACTGTGAAAACTTTATATTGACATTATCATGAGATAAGTATGTTACAAGTTGAAACTCTTGCTGAAAACTTAAATCTTCCTTTGTGTTGGTTGAATACATTTGCCGAAAGTATATTGCTTTGTGAACTATCAAGCTTGACGAGTTTTATAATTTTCAAGTCACCAAAGTACTATCCATGAAAGATTCTTGTTTAGATGTTACACATGGTTAATCATTATTTGCTTTATGTCAACTATAGACCATTGTCTTGAATCACTTCATTCAGTTCATATGCTTTACATTACTTGATCATAATCATGTTGGTAGCATGTCACTACCAAAAATTATTTTGTTATCATTTACCTACTCGAGGACGGGCAGGAATTAAGCTTGGGGATGCTGATATGTCTCAAACGTATCTATAATTTTTGTATGTTCCATGCTTATTATATATCATTGCCACATGCTTTTATAATGTTTTTATATCATTTTGGCACATTTTATGGAACTAACCTATTAACAAGATGCCCAGTGCCAGTTCCTGTTTTTGCTGTCTTTTTGTTTCCGAAAAGCTAGTCGGGGAACTTTCTCGGAATAAGCTGTCAATTTACATGATTTATTTTTACGAAGAAACAAAGACTGCGCCAGAAGGAGACCTGCAGGGGGGCCAGACGACCCCCAGGCCCGGTCCAGGGTGGACCGCGGCTGGGCCCCACATGGGCGGCTCCGAGACCTCCTCGAATTTCCCTTTCGCCTATAAATTGCCTTCATCCCAGAAACCCTTGATACCCGATCATATTTTTCAGAAAAGTTCCGAGGCCGCCGCCGTCGCCAACCCTAGAACGGGAGGGTTCTGAATCTCTTCCCGGCACCCTGCCACAGGTGGAGATCGTCACCGGAGGCATCTACACCACCATGCCTGCCTCCGGAGTGATGCGTGAGTAGTGCACCACGGGACTACGGGTCCATGACAGTAGCCAGATGGTTGTCGCTCTTCCTTGTGCTCCATTATTTAGATCTTATGAGCTGCCCTACATGATTAAGATCATCTTTATGTAATGCTATGTGTTGTGTTTGCGGGGATCCGATGAATTATGGAGTCATGACATTATTGTTCAGTTTATCTATGATATGTTTTATTTATGATCTTGCATGCTCTCTGATGCTTGTGTATGCTTTGGCCGAAGTAATTACTTGTGTCAGTAGAGGGGGTATTTATGCTAGATAGTGGGTTCATGCCTCTCTTGTCTGAGCTCGATTGACAGAAACGATTAAGACTTGAGATGCGTTGTTGCTACTAGGGACAAAACATCGGTGTTTATTGCTTTATGTTGCAACCATTGCTTACATTACGCACCATGCTTATTGCAATTATCCGTTGCTTGCAACTTAATACTTTCGGGAGACATGCTGGATAGCGATCCCGGGGTGGATGTTGTGTTTGCTGGGATCCGATGAATTGTGAAGTTATGATCAAGTTGTTTATCTATTTATCTACTGTTTTATTTATGTTCTTGCATGCTCTTCGATGCTAGTAGATGCTTTGGCCAAGTAGATGCTAGTGTCTCCAAGAGGGAGATTTATGCTAGATAGTGGGTTCATGCCTCCAGTAATCTGGGCTCGAATGACAGAAACGACTAAGGTTGTGGATGTGCTGTTGCCACTAGGGAGAAAATAACTTTGCTTTGCTTATATGCGTTGCTTATATGTCATATGCATTGTTTACATTACACACCTTGCTTAATGCAATTATCTCTTGCTTGCAACTTAATACTCGCGAGAGACATGGATGTTATCTCGGGAGTGTATTATTAGTCATAGATGCAGCTGGTAAGCGGTCTATGTAAAATGTTGTAATGCCCAATAAATACTACATTGAACATCTTGTCATAATATGCATTGTCATGCTCTTGCCATTTGTCTATTGCACAGCTGTAATTTGTTTACCCAACATGCATGCTATCTTTTATGGAGAGACACCACTAGTGAACTGTGGACCCCGGTCCATTCTTTTACACTGATAAAACCACCGTTTCCACCACGCTCTACAATCACTTGTTCGCTGTTCCTTTTTGCATTTATATTTATTCTCCACGCCATACGTTTAATCCTTTGTATTCAGCAAGCCGGGGAGATTGACAATCTTCCTGTTTCGTTGGGGCAAAGTACTTTGATTATTTGTGTGCAGGTCCGCGTTAATCTACAAGCGCCAGAGTAGATTGACACCATGTTGTAGCTTTTCCACCTCCTACTGGTTCGATAACCTTGGTAGATTTTAAGGGAAAATTGCTGCTGCACTACTTCATACCTTCCTCTTGGGGTCTCCCACCTGCATGTGTTTTCACGTCATCAAGCATATTTTCTGGCGACGTTGCCGGGGAGTTGGAAGCTACAGCAAGGGGAGTTACACGCCATCAATCTCATTACTTTGTTTTTGTCTTGCTCGTTTTATTTTATTTTATTTTGTTTGCACTAAAAATCAAAAACCACAATAAATAAATTAATTTCAGCACCTAGTTTATTTTGGTTTGTTATTATGTCTAGTTGTTTACTTGCTATCAATGGCTTCTTTCTTTGAATTTTTTATTGGCAAGGTGGGTTCACGGAGGATCAACAAAATTATTATAAGGAATACCGCTTGTCACAAAAAGAAAAATATTTATGGGAACAAATAGATAGATTGAAAAGTCTAGCTAGAAACTTGTGCTCTACATATGATGAATCCTGGTGCTTTAATGAATCTTTTTGCTGTAGGAGGCATAAGCACCTCCCTTTCCAGTGCGATTATAATGATGATGAGACCTTGGCTTCTTATGCCAAAGGAAACTATGACTTTGATAATCTTGAACAAATTGAAGAATTTGTTGTTTTTAAGGGTGCCTATGAAATTACTGCTTTGCTTAAGAATACTTATGATGCTCCTTATAAATCTGAGAATTTTGCTATACTTGGATATTGCCTTGAGTATTACAATGAAAATTCTTATATTACTGAATATCTTGAGAAAACTTATTCTCAAGAAGAACTGGTTGTCTTTCAGGAACCTGTGGAAGAAGAAATAGCTGAAACTATGAGCTCATTGGATGAAAAAAGGAGGAGAGTGAATGACAAAAGGAGGATCTACTTTCTAATGATAGTAACTCTTTAACTCTTACATTATATGATTATCCTCCATGCTTACCTAAGGAGGAAGAATGCTATATTGTTGAATGTGATGATTCTATTGAAATATCTCCTTTTGATGAATTTGAAGTAACAAATTCCTTGACTCAAGAAAGAGAAGAAATAACAGAAATTAAAAATGTGCTCCCTACTGTTATATATGATAATTCTCTTGATGATGGTCCTATATTGCCTGATGATATTAATTATACTGCTATTGTCAAAAGTGGATTTAATGACCCCACTGTTTTTGAGCTTAATAAAAACTATGTGTTTGTAGATCATGAAAAGCATGCTTTATGTGATAGTTATATTGTTGAGTTTGTTCATGATGCTACTGAAAGTTATTATGAGAGAGGAAAATATGGTTGTAAAAGTTTTCAAGTCACTAAAACACCTCCCTTTATGTTGAAAGTTTTGAAGTTGCATTTGTTTCATCTTCCTATGCTAGTTGCTTTATGCTTCAATAATTTATTTTATTATAAGATTCCTTTGCATAGGAAGTGGGTTAGATTTAAATGTGTTTGATACTTGCCTCTTGATGCTCTCTTTTGTTTTTCAACTCTTATTCTTATGAGAGCATCATTAAAATCTTCTAGCCTAGCTAAAAGGCATTAAAGAAAGCGCTTTTGGGAGGCAACCTATTATCTTTTGTTTTCAGTATTTATTAGTCAAGGAACTTGTTGCTACTGTAACAATTCCTTTGTATCTTTTTATTTTCGTTTGTTGTGCCAAGAAGAGCCTCCAATAGCAAGAAAGTGTTAAAGTTTGGTTTGCTGTCCAGAAACAGATTTCTGAGCTTCATCGTAAAATTCGTGAAACATTCACAGAATATCTTTTTGATCTGTGATTTTTTGTGCAGAAGCCTGAGCTTTATATCTATCTTTTGTTATATCACCATTTTCTTATTTGAGCAACGTAAGTGCCTCGAAAAAATTCGTCTTTACGGACTGTTCTGGTTTTGACAGATTCTGTCTTTGTTTCGCATTCTCTCTTTTACGAGTGTTAAGTGAAATTATTTAAGGGTGGAAGAGCTTCACATAAGGCTAGTAAACAGTAGCTAATGTTTAAAATAAATGGTTATAATGTGTCTTTACAGAACCAAGTAAACTTATGTTTTGATGCACTAACCCTCTAACGAAGTTTATGTTGAGTTTGATGTGAAGGAAGTTTTCAAGTATTAAGAGAGAAGAGTTATAAAAGAAGATTAAGAAGGGAGAAGAGCTTAAGCTTGGGGAGGCTCCATGGACCTCCCCTGCATATTTTAAGAAGACTCAAGCGTCTAAGCTTGGGGATGCCCAAGGCATCCCCTTCTTCATCGACAAATTATCGGGTCATTTCTAGTGAGACTATATTTTTATTTCTTCACATTTTAAGTGTTGTTCTTGGAGCGTCTGTGTGTTTTTATTTTCAGTTTGTTTATGTTTTGTTCTCTGGTCATAACTAAGGTGGACCCTACCATTCTTGTTTGGGAGAGAGACACGCTCCGCTTTTTCATGGAATACTCTTGTTCTTCAATTATACTTGTTCAGTATTCTGTTCTACACTGCTATGTTTTTAGCTCTTGTTTTTCATGTATCTCTTGTTCAGAGCTATTAGTTCTTTTGAAGAAAGTACTCTCTTGCTTCACTTATACTTGTTTGAGAGTTTATTAAATAAGTTGATTGGCGTTTGGTTGGAACAGAAAATGTTATGCATGTGGTAATGGTATGATAAAAAATGCATAGTCTTGTAGATCATTGAACTTTGACAACTTGATTCCTTGCAAATGTTTTGAGGTATTAATTAATAGATGTAAATGCTTGCTATTTACTTAAGTTAAAATCATTATTGGATTGTTGTCTTTAAGCTTGTGCCGTACTACAAACTCTGCTAAAATTGTTGAAGGTGTAGTTGGTCTTGATAGTTTTTCATGTCTAAAAGTAATTTGTAGTTAAGATAGTTGCGTGCTAAGGTCGAGGGATCTAACGGGGTACTTGTACTGTGGTGAACGGCCCTCCTTGGAGTAAAATTAATCATGCTCTTAATGTTGAACCTGCTAGTCGTTTGCAATAAATTTGTGAGTTCTTTTTGAGTAATGTTAAGCTACGGTTTTGGCACTTTCACCATCCAAATTTTGCTAGCCTCTTCCGTGCTGTGCATTGGCCTCTTCTCACCTTGAGAGTTGGTTCATACTTCGCCAGTACATCCAAATCCCGTGGGAGGACTTCCTCTTGTTCTCCTACGCATAAGACTATACATCTTCCTCAAAACAGCCACCATATCTACCTATCACAGTATTTCCATAGTTGTTCCGAGATATATTGCCATGCAACTTCCATCATACATTACATGACTTGTTGTCATTCATCACTGTTATATATTGCTTTGCATGATTCTATACAGCTGACGTGTGGTTTATCCATGTTACTCTAGATCATCGTACATCCTGCTACACTGGCAGAGTCATTCAGTTTCATACATCATCATCTGTTCATTATGGGTTATTTGTACAAAAAGTGTGTTGTCATATTAGGATGTTGCCCCTGCAGTGAGGGAGAGAAAAGTGAAAAGAGCCATGGAGGCCATCGAAAAGAGAAACAGAAAAAAAAGGAAAGAAAAAAAAGAAATAAAGAGAGGGGCAACATTACTATCCTTTATGCACACTTGTGCTCATCTTTAGCACCTATGTTTCATTACAGAGAGTTATCATGTTTCATTAGTATAACTATGTGGGGAATTTACACTATAGAACTTGGGTTGTATATTCCAATGATGGGCCTCCTCAAAAGTGCTCTAGGTCTTCGTGAGCAACCAAGTTGGATGCACCCCCACTAGTTCCATTGGAGAGCTTTCATACACATATAGCTCTATGTGCATCTGTTGCATGGCAATCACTAGTCCTCACATAGCTTTGATTATAAGACTTCCTCTTGTCTAATGATCATGTAGCGGACCTGCACTTAAAATTTGGCAAGATCTCTGTGTATAGTGCAAACCCCTGGATCGATTCATTTGCACACACAGTTTAAGATGAAATATCACAACAAAGTATCAAATATTACACGTGGATCCAGTACATAGGAAAATATCCATTACAAATTGCATAGCACGAAGCTAGCTTTGAAAAAGTAAAGCAGCAGAAATAAACGTAGCAGTGAGTCTCCATCATCTTCATGTGCCACAGGCGAAACATGTTGGTTGCAGACTCGAAACCATTAACGTAAACTCACTCGTCGTCAGAACAATCTGCAACAAATAAAATTTTGCAACAGAGTGGGTCAGAACCATTAAAAATGGAACTGGAAAGTGACACTATGTGGACACTTAGTGGCATAACTCTAATAACCTATATGCATATTTGGCTGGTGGAGTTCAAGGCTATTTTGCAAAAAGCCAATTTTTCCTAACACTTTGTAAAACATTTTCTTCAAATTAAGACAAGTATGGCATGAAAACCATAGTCTCCTCTACCCTTGTTCACCCTTCAAATTTTACTTCAGAAGTTGGAATGTTGGGAGCCTCCGTTGACGTCCTTGATCAGCTGCTCAGAATCGTCCGTAACCGGGGACACGGCTAAGTACTTAGTTTTACACTCTCGAGAGGTTGTGCACGTTCACCATTAGACCCAATCCGCCCAAACTATCCTCTACACTCAAATTGTGCTAAGGAAAAGGAGAAGATTGAGACGAGACTTTTCAGAAGCATTTTCCCCATCCCATACAGGCTTGACCCGTTCCACCTACATCCTTCTACATCTGCTTGTCAAGCCGGGAGGAGTCCACGCAACTTAATCCATCTAGCCAGAGCCCATATGACTAATGGCTGCACTGGAAGCAATCTTCACTTGGAGTTCTTCAGATCCCTTTGTTCCTGGGTGGCCATCCACAAGTGAATATCCCTCAGGTAAAACCCCTGGGGACAACACTCAACTCAAACATCTTCTTATCAAAACCAATTCCACCCAGGTGTTTCATTTTAACTTAGTAGAATTTAGCTTTATCATCAAAACATCATTTGCATAGCACTTCAATAATCTACTAAGTTAAACATGGGATTCTAGACCATCTAGTAGAAGGATGCTAATCTAAACAGTTTTAACATAGCAAATCTACTAAGTCCTACACATGCTTAAGAAAATATACTAGTCATGCATAGACAAAATACTTAGGAAATTTTATGAGTGTGCCACTTGCCTTGGCAACAAGGAGAGCAGTAGTAGCAGTTGCAAAAGTCTTCGTTTCCCTCCGAAAATTCTAACACATAAAACACAACAAATAAACAAACAAGCATAAAAAAACACTAAGGAAAAATATGACATGCATGAGATGCAATTAAAATCACAAGTCAATATTTTTCTAACTTCTCTAATTTTAATAAATCATGCGTGAGTCAAAAATGCATTTAAAACACATTTTTTACTTAGACAAAATAATTAAAACAATTCCCAAAAAGGGAATAAACACTATGTCGAAAATAATCCTAAACAAAATACTTAGCAAAATAAGAGAGAGGTTTTCCTAGGAGGAGTATAACTATACAAATCCAATGCAATTGGATTCACTCAAAAATAATTTTTATAATAAAAGATATGCCAAATTTATTCAAATAACACATTTGTAATTTGAATAAATTTAAATTTGGCAAAATATAAAACTAATTCAGCCAAACTTTTCTAAAAGTCAAGGGCTTTCCAAAAGGATTTTATTTGCAAAATTTGGACTTATAGATTTAAAGTTATGCCAAAAATACTCAAATCACTCATTTGAAATTTGAATATTTTAAACATGGCAAAACATAAAATTAATACAGCCAAACGATTCTACACGTCGAGAGCTTTCCAAAAATATTTTATTTGTAAAATAAGGATAAACCAATAAAAATTAATGATAGATCTAAGTTACAAGGACTTTTCTGCAAAACCGCCAATTAAAAATAAAACAGAAAAAAATCTCCTCCACGCTGGCGCTGACGAGGCGTTGACCGCTGACGATGCTGATGACGAGGCTTCGACGTGGCTGCTGACTCGGCGTCGACGTGGCTTGCTCCGATTCGCCCGTACCCCTTCGCATAAGTCATCTAATCTACACCGTACGCTTACGATCTAACGGCCTAGATCAAACTGACCAAAGGAGAGCGGCGCGGCCGACCGGAGTTGCTCGGGTGACCTAGCTTTGCGGCGGCGCCATGGCCGGCGATGGCGTTCTAGCGCAAAGAGAGGAGGAGGAAGGGGCTTTCGTTACCACGCGTTGTAGGACGTTGAGGCGAGCAAGATGACGGGGTTGCGGATGGTGCGGGCGCTGTGGGTGGTCGTCGATCCCTCGCCGGAGTTGATGGGGCGGCGGCAAGCTCCTCTCGAGCACGGCCTCGTCGACCGGCTGCGAAAGAAAATTCGGCACCAATTTAGAACGATGCGCAAGGAAAATTAAAGACTAAAGGAAGAGGTGGGAGGGCTCGGAGTCGACGACAACCACCGAAGTTCGAGAAAAACGGCCGGCGGCAATGGCGGACGGCGGCGGCGGATTGTGGGCAGCCTGGGGGCTCTCAGGCTAGGGTTTTTTTAGGGGAAACGGAGAGGAGTTCGTGGGGTATATATGGGGCACGAGGGAACAGATAAAATCGGTTTAAACGTGACGAATTTGATTTGGGGATTGAGATGGATTCAGGGAAGAAATCTCGGGCTGGAGGTTGGGGATGATGACGTCACCGCTTGCGTCATGTGTGGGACCCGCATGGTAGCGAGAGAGGGGGTTTGCTGGACCTGGGCTGCTGCGCGTTGCTCCGGGCGGTAGATAGCTGAGTTACCCTTTTTTTTTGTTCAAACCTTTTCTAAAACTTTTATAACTTTTGATTTATAAATCCAAATGGATTCAAACCAATTTATATAAGTTTGTAAAACAAAAACTTCCTTTCAACACCAGCAACACACTTTGCCAAAACATTTTATAATTTGAATTTTCAAACTATGTTTAATACAAATTTGACACTTAATGTCAAGTTTAAAATAGTTTTTTTTAAACAAAACAAATGTGGCTTAAGTAAAATAAAATACCACGACTGTAACCATTTGAAAATACTTATTTTCCAATAAATACAACAAATCACAACCAAACATTAAACAGACAATTAAAACCATAAAGGTTAAAAATAATATATGGAGCATAATTTGCTCTTCTATTTTAACATTTTTCAAATATGTTTTTAAGTGGAAATAATATTCCAACTTTTGAAATTTTCAAGTGCAAACAATACCAGAAGATGATGAATGCATGCATGATTTTATTTTTCAGATCAAAGTATATATAGTTTTCAAAAAGTTTTTGATTTTTCTGATTTTTCGAAATTTAAAAAAAAACTTGGAATGTTACAGATCACTTATAGCTTTGTGAGCCTTTCTTCAGTTGGCCTTCCAAACCCCCATTATTATTCTCTTTTCCATAACATCCTGGTGCCAAAACCAAATGCTTACGCTCACCGGTTGAGTAAAACTTCGAAACAGTTGATTCATGACGTTCATGTTTATTTTTACTTGACTAGATCCTTTCCATGTTGTGAAAAATTGCTTGATGCTTGGATTGAAGGATAGAACTTCTACACTGAATACTTAAAAGATCTATAATGAACCCTGTACGGTTTCATGTCTCTAAAGCATCATTCATGAAATGTTTTAGCTTGTTTAACTATCTTGCTTTATTATCTTTTATTTAATATCAATTATAGACATTTGCTTTGAATGATTTAATATCAGTTCACATGCTGTACATTACTATTTGATCAAGATTATGTTGGTAGCATGTCACTCTAAAAATTATATTTGTTATCTTTTACCTACTCGGGACGAGTAGGAACTAAGCTTGGGGATGCTGATACGTCTCAAACGTATCTATAATTTTTGATGTTCCATGCATGTCTTATACCAATTGCTACATGTTTTATATACACTTCATATCATTTTTATGCATTTTCTGGTACCAACCTATTAACAAGATGCCACAGTGCCAGCTCTTGTTTTCTGCTGTCTTTTTGTTCCAGAAAAGCAAGTCGGGAAATATTCTCGGATTTGGACGAAAATCAACGAGGTGGAGTATTACACCGATATGAAGACGAAGTCCGAAGGGCGATCGAAGAGGCGCCCCGAGGGGCCCAGATGCCACCTCGGTGCGGACCCACCTGGCGGCACGCCGAGGGGTTGTGTGGCGCCCTCGGGTGCCTCCTCACGCCGCCCTTTCATCTATATATTTTCCTCCTCCCGAAAACCCTAAATACCCGAGCATTATTCCACGAAAAGTTCCGTCGCCTCCGCCGTCGTCAACCCTAGTTCGGGAGGGTTCTGAAGCTCTTCCCGGCACCCTGCCGGAGGAGAAGATCATCGCCGGAGGGCTCTACACCACCATGCCCGCCTCCGGACAGATGCGTGAGTAGTTCATCCTTGGACTATGGGACCATAGCAGTAGCTAGATGGTTGTCTCTCCACTTTGTGCTATCATGTTTAGATCTTGTGAGCTGCCTAACATGATCAAGATCATCTTATTGTAATGCTGCATGTTGTGTTTGGTGGGATCCGATGAATTGTGAAGTTATGATCAAGTTGTTTATCTATTTATCTACTGTTTTATTTATATTCTTGCATGCTCTCCGATGCTAGTAGATGCTTTGGCCAAGTAGATGCTAGTGTCTCCAAGAGGGAGTATTTATGCTAGATAGTGGGTTCATGCCTCCAGTAATCTGGGCTCGAATGACAGAAACGACTAAGGTTGTGGATGTGCTGTTGCCACTAGGGAGAAAATAACTTTGCTTTGCTTATATGCGTTGCTTATATGTCATATGCATTGTTTACATTACACACCTTGCTTGCAACTTAATACTCGTGAGAGACACGGATGTTATCTCGGGAGTGTATTATTAGTCATAGATGCAGCTGGTAAGCCGTCTATGTAAAATGTTGTAATGCCCAATAAATACTACATTGAACATCTTGTCATAATATGCATAGTCATGCTCTTGCCATTTGTCTATTGCCCAGCTGTAATTTGTTTACCCAACATGCATGCTATCTTTTATGGAGAGACACCACTAGTGAACTGTGGACCCCGGTCCATTCTTTTACACTGATAAAACCACCGTTTCCACCACGCTCTACAATCACTTGTTCGCTGTTCCTTTTTGTATTTGTATTTATTCTCCACGCCATACGGGTAATCCTTTGTATTCAGCAAGCCGGGGAGATTGGCAACCTACCTGTTTCGTTGGGGCAAAGTACTTTGATTATTTGTGTGCAGGTCCGCGTTAATCTACAACCGCCAGAGTAGATTGACACCGTGTTGAAGCTCTTCCACCTCCTACTGGTTCGATAAACTTGGTAGATTTCAAGGGAAAATTGCTGCTGCACTACTTCATACCTTCCTCTTGGGGTCTTCCAACGAGCGTGTGTTTTCACGTCATCAGTCTCCCAGTGAACGTCCATCACACGTCATCAACTGGCAACCCCAAATGGCCTCCTATCCTTTTTTTCTTAATTTGAGTGAATTTCCATCTAATTTTTATAAAATGAATGCATAGTCCAATAAATTGTTCAAACTTAGGAAAAATATAGTTATTACAACCATTGAAATTCAAATTCAAATTCTCTGCCAAGCGAATGGGCAATTCTTCCATCTCCAGTGCATGTAATCGATGCTCCCAAGCATCCCAGGAAATCCTCTTGCTTCGCCTTGTGCCATGAGCCGAGCGTGTCTTCTGCATTTGGTTCTCTCAGATACTTCTATCTGAACACTACATTCACCGCCTTGCAAAACCTGTAGGTTGCTTCAACGGCTGCGGATTCGGACATACGGAGGTAATCATCCACAGAATCTGCCGAACATCCATAAGCAAGACACCGTATAGCAGCAGTGCATTTCTGGATGGATGGGAACCCAAGTAGACCAGTGCAATCCTTCTTCAGCTCGAAATAGTCATCGTAGTCTCAAACACCATGCACAATGTTCATGAACACCTTCCGGCTCATCCTAAAGCGCCGGCGAAAGTCATATGCATTGTTTGCTGGGTTCTCAACAAAGTAGTCATTGTAAAGTAGCACATGACCTGTTGTGAAGTGGCGGTTCTTGTTGGCCCTCTTCCCTTTCACCGACCCGCCACGTTTTGGGTTGGCCTATAGCACAGCCTGTGCCGCCTGAAGGACGGCGAGAACAAGCTGATTCTCTTCATCATCAAAAAGACTCTCCTCTTCCATCATTTGGAAAAACATGGTTTCATCGTCGCTATCTATTCCTATTGACAATATCCAATGAATAATGGAGCTATGAAAAGAAATGGAAAACAAAGAGAAAGACTTGGCAAACAGCCAAACACCTTGCGGGTGGGTGAGAGGGGATGGCGCCGGCATGTTGACCTGTGGTGTCGCTGACGGTCGAAACGCGATGGCGGCGGCCGGCGGTGACTCGAGGAGGGGCGGTGGGTCAGGGGAGGGGAAGGTGGCAAGGGAATCGGGGGACGACGGGTCAGGGCGGTGGCAGTTGTGTCGCGAATCGCCGGTGTCGGGGGAATACCTAATGGATTTAACCCACGGCTCACCGAGTGAAATGCGGCTTATCATAAGTTCACGTTCGCACCGTTGACGGGCTTGCACGAAGATGGGCCGACCCAAGATCATGGCATAATGAGGGAAAGATCTAGAAGATAGGAGATGACTTGGCTTGGAAGACACGAAGATGTTTAGTCTCCAAGTAGGATTCCGGCGTAAGCTTTCCTAAGGA
This sequence comes from Poa pratensis, assembly GCA_947311845.1. Classification (NCBI taxonomy): domain Eukaryota; kingdom Viridiplantae; phylum Streptophyta; class Magnoliopsida; order Poales; family Poaceae; genus Poa; species Poa pratensis. Next base: position 5,429,784 of record CAMZMU010000088.1, read on the forward strand.
AAAAAGCTTTCCTTGTAAACTAGCGAGCCTTCGGGTATATAAGGAGGACTCACAAGGGGGAAAACCCTAAGCTCTCAAGTTCCAAACCCTAGAACTAGAAGCGATTCGACACAAGATCGCAACCCTTGTAACACCAGATACATATCAATTCCAATCTAGGATTGGCAGGAAGTAGGTCTTTACCTCGCATCGAGGGGCCGAACCTGGGTAAACATTGTCTTCCTCGTGCCCTACGATCTTAAGCTCGGAGACTAATACGTCTCAAACGTATCTATAATTTTTGATGTTCCATGCTTGTTTTATACTAATTGCTACATGTTTTGCATCTACTTTATATCACTTTTATACATTTTTTGGGACTAACCTATTAACAAGATGCTGAAGTGCCAGTTCCTGTTTTCTGCTGTTTTTGTATTCCAGAAAAGCTAGTCTGGAAATATTCTCGGAATTGGACGAAACTACACGGGGGTGCCTATTTTTTCAGAACACGCCTGACGGAGCGAAGGAGCAGCAGAGGAGGGCCACCAGGAGGCCACACGCACCTAGGGCGCGGGCCCCCCCTCTGCCGCGCCCTAGGGTGGTGTGGGCCCCTCGGGGGTCCGCAGCCGCCGCCCTTTCGCCTACTTATTCCCCCCGACGCGAAAACCCTAAGTATCTGAGCAAATATCCACGAAAAGATCCAGAGACGCCGCCGTCGTCAACCCTAGCTCGGGAGGGTTCAGAACCTCTTCCCGGCACCCTGCCGGAGAGGGGAATCGTCACCGGAGGCTTCTACATCGCCATGCCTGCCTCCGGAGTGATGCGTGAGTAGTTCATCCTTGGACTACGGGTCCATAGCAGTAGCTAGATGGTTGTCTCTCCACTTTGTGCCATCATGTTTAGATCTTGTGAGCTGCCCTACATGATCAACATCATATTATTGTAATGCTACATGTTGTGTTTGCTGGGATCCGATGAATATTGAATATTATGTCAAGTTGATTATCAATCTATTTTATATGTTATTTAAGATCTTACATGCTTTCCGTTACTCGTAGATGCTTTGGCCAAGTAGATGCTTGTAACTCCAAGAGAGAGTATTTATGCTAGATAGTGGGTTCATGTCTCCGTTTAACCTGGGACAGTGACAGAAAGTTCTAAGGTTGTGGATGTGCTGTTGCCACTAGGGATAACCTAACGATTCTATGTCCACGGGCATATGTGTTTGTTTACATTACGCACTTTACTTAATGCAATTATCCGTTGCTTGCAACTTAATACCAACGGGGGACTCGGATGACAACCCGGCGGTGGATTATTAGTCATAGATGCTGTTGGATAACGGTCTATGTATTATGTCGTAATGCCCAATTAAATATCATAGTAGTCAACATGTCATGTATATGCATTGTCATGCGCTCACTATTCGTAAATTGCCCAGCTGTAATTTGTTCACCCAACATGTTAGTTATCTTTTATGGAGAGACACCACTAGTGAACTGTGGACCCCGGTCCATTCTTTTAAACTGATTAAACAACCACAAACTGCAAACTGTTCCTTTTTCATTCTCTGCAATTTAATACTCATTTTCCACACCATACGTTTAATCCTTTGTTTTCAGCAAGCCAGTGAGATTGACAATCTCACTGTTTCGTTGGGGCAAAGTAGTTTGATTATGTTGTGTGCAGATTCCACGTCAACAGTCCAGACTCCCTTCGACAGCTATTTTTCTGGCGCCGTTGACAACCTTCTGAAGAGTTGCTGCTCCTACTGGTTCGATAACCTTGGTTTCTTTCTGAGGGAAAACTTGCTGCTGACTACATCATACCTTCCTCTTGGGGTCTCCCAACGAACGTGTGTTTCACATCATCAGAGACGCTTGACTCGCGCAAATCCCACACCTACAAAGTCATTGCTATGACATCTGCCGAGATAACCCACGACAGTTGGCGCCCACCGTGGGGCCTGCGGTTAAGAGTGTCATGTTCCGCGCTGGATCTATGCTAGGGATGGAGAATCTCGTTGTTGGTCAAGTGAAGATGGTCAACGACGTCCCTTTGATCGATGATTCAGAGTGGGGGCCGGAAGCAGATTATGTGCAAACTGGTCACGTGATCCGTTCGGCAACATCCATGTTTTCGTCGGCTACATCTTCAATTCACCAGCAGGTTCAGATCGGGAAAGCGACTCAGAAGAAGAAGTTGCCGGGACTCTAAGTGGAGAAGAAGAAGGATCGATGGAAAGTACAGATCAGCAAGGGTTTGGATCTATCATCCCCACCTTCGAAGAAGACTACATGAGTCACACCCCAGAAACCACCTCAGCTTCAGATCAGGAAACAATCCTAACTGGGATATACGTGGCTAGAGGAGCAGGCGTGTCAGGAACCGCGAGAGAAGTCGAAAGACCAGTGCCGCCCAACAACCCGTTGCTCGTTCCGGTGTCGGCCGAAAATGCCGCCATACGGGCAACAGAGATCGAAGCCGCTAGGACTGAACTCCTGTACGAAGTCCAAAGAATGGAAGATGAGCGCAATCGGCTCACCCGGGAAGACCAAAGGATTCAGGAGGAGCGCCAAAGGATAACAGCCAACGTTACGCACACCGCAGCTCAAACGGAAGAAGTTAACTCGCGAGCTCGGGCTCGCGCGACTCATCCTACGGTGGAATTTCCACCTACGCCTGTCGCCATCGGTTTGCCGGCAGAAGGAGAGATAGTCCCGGCTGTCGGGGAATACCTAATTGAGTATGAGCCGACGTACGAACTTATCAAGACGTAAGCTGGTGGAGACTTAACAGGCGCAGACTTAACAGGCACGGCTTAACAGGCGCGGCTTAACTGGCGCGGCTTAACTGGCGCAGACTTAACTGGCGCAGGCTTATCTGGCAGGAGAAGACATAACTTGGAAGACACGAAATTACAATACTTAGTCTCCAAGTAGGACTCCGGCTCATACTTTCCTTGGGAGAGAAGTTTCCTTGTAACCTTGCGAGCCATCGTCCTTATAAGGTGGACTCCAAGGACCTAGAACCCCAAGCTAAAAAAAGCTCCAAACCCTAGATCTCATACATCCAGAGATAGGCGACTCGACACATCGATCGCCAACCCCTTGTAAAACCATATTCATATCAATACCAATCTAGGATAGGCAGGACGTAGGTCTTTACCACACATTGAGGGGCCGAACCTGGGTAAAAAACATTGTCTTCCTCGTGCCCTGCGATCTTTAGCTCGGAGACGCTCGATCGCTTAATCCCCAACTCTACGAAGTCATCTCCATGACCTCTGCGTGACAATCCCACGACAGTTGGCGCCCACCGTGGGGCCTGCGGTCAAGAGCGTCATGTTCCGCGCTGGATCTGTGCCAGGGACGGAGGATCTCATCGTCGAACATCTACGTCAAGATCTAGCTCAAGCTCGAGGAGAAAGTATGGAAAAATTAGACCGCGACTCAACTTCGACAACGTCCCTCACGCGCGGGTTGTAGGACAGCAGCAACGTCCGTGTTGCGGATACCACCGACGGCGACTCGGAACTCATCTCGACGATCCCTTCGGTGGAAAGATGCGCAATCGAGTTTCCTAGCATCTGTCCAAAGCGTATCGGATTCCAACAGTTAGATCTCCATGGGCGACTCAAACACTGAAGCCCTGTCGAAAGCTGACGGAACTCTGCGCGACTTTGGGAAATAATTATCGAGGTCGACTCGGACATCAATTCGAAGATCCCTCCGGTGAAACCCTGCGGAATACAATCCCGAAGACCTCCAACAAGTTTGAGACAATTCCAACGGTTAGATCTCCGCCGGCGACTCATGCACTGCAACGAGTTTTGTATGTAGGCGAGTTCGCGAATCCTCCGCTGGCGACATCTCCAACATCGGCGACTCGCTGCACCACGTTCTGTGTCCAGGGGCTCGACATCAACATCGTCCTCATGCGCGGTTGACCAGGCAGCAGCTAGTAGTACCTTGGGTCGCACATGGATCGTGGAAAGTTATCAAACGAAGGGGAGAAGCAAATTGGTTTGCTAGCTCGTCATGGAAGGGCAGCCAAGGCTACGTACAAACCCATGTTGGTTCACGTTCCGAGAAAGGAAAAGGAAAAATCAGCTACGGCGCCGGACAAATTGATTTGTTACCAAGTGGTATACGTTTTGGAAATCACCAAAGCATGGAAAAGAAAAAGTATTTGTGCTGTCACATGAAGACCTGCCAACTTTGACTCGTATACGGATTGGGGAAAGTAAGCAAGGAAGGAGAAAAACAAATCAAGTTGCCCACTTTGATTGGCGTGATGGATTCCTCCAAAGAAATCAAGTGCTAGCTAGAAGGAAACACACCAGCCGTATCAAAGTCATGAGCCGTAGAATCACAGCTTCCTGCAGAGATATGACTATGCGACCAGGATACAGAGGGCAAAAGAAAAAAAATTCGCAGATACCCAAGGCAGGGGCATGAATATTTTGCAGCTGCGTCTGAGATTTTGCCGCTGCGACTTACCGCTGCATGTCAATACGTACCAGCTCACCAACTCAAGGGCCTGGATTTTTGCGCAGCAGCGCTCAGCACATGCATGATGATTCACTCGTCGTAGAATGTTACTAGCACCATGGATGTCAAGCCAGACGCCGAGCCTCGACTCAGTGACTGGACACATGCTGCCGGTCGATAAAAATAATTCGGCAGGCTTCATCCCTGGAAGTCGCCGCGGCTAGAAGAAATTTCAGAAGTCGCTGGCAAGATCGCGAACGGCGAGTCGCACGTGGACGTATTCGTCTAGGACCTGAAGTTCTAGTCCGCCACAATTTTGCATGAAGCCAGCTCCAACTCGCTTATTTGACCTAATGAGGGGGCTCATTCAAGAACCTAGGAGAGAAAAAGCTCGCATGTGAAGAAGAAAACAGAAGAGAGACATTGAGGAAGGCGACTCGCAAAGCTGGCAACTGAACAAGCACATCAGTTGCCCTGACAGCTCTCGCCCGGCAGCTTGGCAGCTGGATGACCGGGACACTCCGGCTGAATGACATAAGTACGATCTGCAACGACCACGGTTTGCGGCTTACATTACGTCAACTAGGAGCATAAAAATAAGCTAAGTTGCTATCATGCTCAACTTCGCAGCCTTTTACTTTTGTCAATAAGATTAAGTTCACCTTCGAGTTTACCTCGGGGCTGCTTATCTATTTTATCAAACTTATTATTAATGTCTTTGCGATTCAAAATATATCATGTCGCAGACTTTAATTCATATCAGTTTTTTAGATTTAATTACATCTACTTCTAAAAGTCGGGTTTCTTGCAACCCGCGATGCAATTATCAAATTAGAGTTCTTTATAACTCGCATTACATTTATCAAAGTCTAGCTATTTACAGCTTGCATTGGGTTTTATTTGCACCTGCAAGCGGCATCTTTACATACAAAGATCACCATTACATGCTTAGCCATAAATATTCCATGACTTGTCATTATATCATTTATGACTTACCATTATATAATTTCATGATTTATCATTATATCACTTTATTAATCATCATCGACTTATTGTCATATTATTTTATGAGTCGCATAGCGATTTACCCCCATATCATTTTATGAGTCGCAAACAGCTCATCATTACATCAGTTTATGAGTCATTAATGATCATTATCTTATCAAATATTTGAATTAAAACAGTGACTCGCTGTACCACATCTACAGCTAATCAGAGCTGGTTATCATCAAAACTAATTAGAGCTCGTCACGGCTATTGCAGCCGATAAAAGCAATAATCCTGGTTATACTCGCCTTAAGTCAGAAGTATCTTTGCACTATGCCGCTCTCGACCCTGAACACGCGTTTTTACCTGGAAATACTGAGCCGCGCGAAGACCTACTTAACGGTAATAGAGATAATTCAGAAGGACTAAAGTACCCGCGTGTGGCGTCAATCGAGTCTGAATGCCTATCATGGCTGCCTATCATGGCCGTTCTCGACCCTGAACACACATTAGATCTGGGAAATACTGAATCAAGTACCATATGCTATCATGCATCGTACAATATGCTATCATGCATCTTACCAGTTGCTATCATGCAACTAAGTTGTTATTATGCAACCATTTGCTATCATGCAGATTACAACATGCTATCATGCGACATACCATTTGCTATCATGCAGATTATACTATGCTATCATGCAGGGTACCATATGATATTATGCGGAGTACTAAATTTTTATCATAATTATTACCAGCCACCAAGGCTAACATATTGTCATCAAGTTAATATCATTGCTTCTCGGGGGCTTTGCCCTTTGAATTTCAGGAACATATAACTCGGCCAAATGAGTTTGAACTGGCATGACCAGATTTTTTAATGATTGGGATAATCATTCCCTGATATCGGCTGTTGAAGCCACCATTATCTTTTATCTACAGCCACATTAAGTGGAATTTTTAAGGATGATTCTTTCATCTATATCTAGAGTTTGATTGGGATTATCTTTTTTCCTGACAGCTCTACTAATATTTCACAGTTCGGAGTTTATAAGCGGCTTTGCCCGACTCCAAATATTATGTTTAATTGCGGCAACAATATTTGCTCAATCTGTTGCAGGATCAAAATTGCAACGATATGCCATCAAGCAGGATAATGAATCATGCTTGCTTAACGCCTGGGGGCTAGGACAATTAAGTTTTTGTCTAAGTTGAGATATTTTTTGAGTCACGAGCAGCATGATCAAGCATGCAACCCAGCCCTCGGGGGCTACACATCCACCATGCATATCTGGCGGTCTTTATTATACTCATATACCATGATTATATGTAGATTTAATTTTTTGCAGCACATGAGAATATACATATCCATTTGCGAGTCAAACTAGCGACTCAGAAATCTTTTAATACAGGCTGTGGCTATATACCCTTGATCCGCCATGATTCAACATGTGCTCAAATGGCTCGTCATGATAACATGACATATTATTATTCTAATGATTGCCCAGCTTATTTATGTCTATGGTCTTTTCTACTTCGATGTCTATGACTTAGCACCATATACATATTTGGCTAATATATCTTGATGCTCATAAGTTATTATTCTTATGATTTCAGCTCAGTCTTACATCCAACAGGAAAAAGTGGTTTTCACCAAAGGCTTCGCCGACACCTTATATAATTTTCGTGGAGAACTTATCGCGATTCTGCAGCTTCAATGCGACTAAACAGAAGTGTTCAAATAGCAAGTGAGGAAGACTTGTGCATGGCCTCGAATGCCTTGGTAGTACATCAACAAACATATGCGAGTCAGCGCTTCTACATCAGCAGCTCAATAAGCCGCTACGCTCGCGCCTCATCATCAGTAAGTCACCAAGCTCTACATACTCAAGTCGGCAAAATCATCAACATCAAGTCAAGATCTTCCGCCTGACTCTACGAATCACCCGGAAGCTTGGGGGCTAATGTCGGGGGAATACCTAATTGAGTATGAGCCGACGTAGAACTTATCAAGACGTAAGCTAGTGGAGACTTAACTGGCGCAGACTTAACAGGCGCGGCTTAACTGACGCAGCTTAACAGGCGCGGCTTAACTGGCGCAGACTTAACTGGCGCAGGCTTATCTGGCAGGAGAAGACATAACTTGGAAGACACGAAATTACATTACTTAGTCTCCAAGTAGGACTCCGGCTTATACTTTCCTTGGGAGAGAAGTTTCCTTGTAACCTTGCGAGCCATCGTCCTTATAAGGTGGACTCCAAGGACCTAGAACCCCAAGCTAAAAAAAGCTCCAAACCCTAGATCTCATACATCCAGAGATAGGCGACTCGACACATCGATCGCCAACCCCTTGTAACACCATATTCATATCAATACCAATCTAGGATAGGCAGGACATAGGTCTTTACCTCACATTGAGGGGCCGAACCTGGGTAAAAAACATTGTCTTCCTCGTGCCCTGCGATCTTTAGCTCGGAGACGCTCGATCGCTTAATCCCCAACTCTACGAAGTCATCTCCATGACCTCTGCGTGACAATCCCACGACACCGGCCACAAGGACTTTAGGACCATTAGCCAATGAAGGGGCATGTCATCACCATCGCCGCGACCTAGTAGATTCCACACTCCACAAGGACATTACTCCAGTCCTGTGGATAATGTGTATGCAGCGACCAGTATTTTAGCCCAGATAATGCCAGTCGGGAGTGACCCAGTCAACACCGAGGCACGGCGTGCCATAGAGATGCTGGGCACCGCCGTCTTACAACAGGCCAATATGATAGAATGTGGAGGACGGTTGCACTCCGCCCCGTATCATAACAGGGCAGCAACAGAAGGAAGCATCCGCAGTAGGCCGCTGGCAAATAGCTCAAATACTACGCAACGCCAACAAGCGCAAGCTAACGCGCAACGGGATACAAGTCGTAGAAGCCCAAGGCACCACGCCGAGAGAACAGGCGCGGCCCGTAAGGCTACCCCCTCGGCAAACACATCGACGGTCTTGTCATCACGACTTAAGGGGCCAGTGTGTTTTAGTGAAAGGATTAGGTCAGAACCTTTCTCGGAAGATTTTAATGGGCCACGCAAGGTGGCAAATTACAACGCAAGCATGGATCCTACCACATGGTTGAATAATTACGAGATGGGGATGAGCATCCTGAACGACTCAGAGGAAATATGCGCAAAATATCTGAATATGATGCTGGAAGGTGTGGCTCATATCTGGCTACAGAACCTGCCTCCCAACTCCATAAATACGTGGGAAGAGATGAAGGAAGCATTTATCAAAAATTTCCAGGGAACGTGCAAGCGACTCTGCACCATTGAAGACTTGGAAAGATGCGTCCGGAAAGAAGGGGAGTCAAGTCGCCACTGGATGAGGGGAATAACAGAGATAATCCATTCATCAGACAACATACCAGCGAGTTCTGCGGTACTGGTGCTAGAAAAGAATTGTAAATTTGAGCCACTCGTTCACAAACTGGGACGCATGAAAGACAAGGTCAAGAGCATGGGAGAACTTATGGATGCAGCAATAGTGATGGCAACAGTAATAAAAGAAAAAACTACTCAGATAAAACTAAAGATGCCTCCAACGACGAGGTGGAAAGCAGCATAGCAAAGAGCAAGAGGAACGGGGGCAAGACCCAGCAGCAGAACAACACTAGTGATGGCAACAGTAATAAAAGAAAAAATGAAGAAGCAGGCTCAGGACTCGTTGCTAACACCAATGACAGATTCAAAAGCCATCGAGGAAGGACCCGCGGTAGAGGCTTCCGTCCAATCAATTTAGAGGAGGTCTTTAAACGACCATGCGATCTTCATACAGGAAGCGACGGACGACCGGCGGATCACACCAAAGCACAGTGCAATTACTATAAAAGGTGGAAAGATGAAAGCCAGCCTAATGGAGGGAACTCGGGCCAACATAATGCAGACAATCGCAATAGCGCGACTCAGAATTCGGGTGTCGGGCAGAATAACGCGGGAAACCCCAGGCAGGTGGGACAGTATCATACCATAGACATTAACACCTCCAAGCGAGTGGAAAAGTTAAGTCGCAGGAGCCAACAAGTGAACGCCGTGGTTCCAGCGACTCCCCAATGGCTCAGGTGGTCCGATCACTCAGTGACGTGGAGTCGCGAAGATCATCCACCACAGGTCCGAGAGCCCGGGAAGCTCTCGTTGGTCGTGGCTCCCTATGTAGCCGGGTACAAACTAACAAAGGTGCTCATGGATGGGGGAAGCAGTATAAACATCATGTACTACGACACGTTCAGACGCTTGGGGCTTTCAGATTCTAGCTTGCAGCGTACGTCGACGATATTTCACGGAATTGTCCCAGGAAAATCTGCCCAGCCAGTGGGAAAGATAACCCTGGAAGTAACTTTCGAAACGGAAGAAAATTTCCGTAGCGAGTTCATATGTTTTGAGGTGGTAAAATTTCAGAGCCCGTATCACACCCTTTTCTGACAAACAGCATTCGCCAAGTTTATGGCCAGGCCCTGCTACGTATACCTACAGTTAAAAATACCAGGACCCAAAGGGGTCATCACGGTGCATGGAGATAGAGAAAAGGCGATTGAGTGCGAAGAGGGGGATGCGGCTTTCGCAGAGTCGGCCTGCGCTGCGAAGAACTCAAAACATATAAGTCGCAAATCGACCCAAACGATATGAGCATCGTTAGGACACCCGTAGTTGAGTCGCAGATCAAGTTTAAAGCGGCACAAGATACAAAACAAATAGATCTTGTTCCTGGTGACCCGTCCAAGCAAGCGAGCATTGGAGCGCATATGGAGGGGGAACAAGAACAGGCCTTGGTTGCTTTCCTTCGAGAAACAAAGATATCTTCGCATGGAAGCCATCAGATATGCCAGGGGTACCAAGAGAGTTGGCAGAGCACAGTCTTAACGTGGATCCAATGGCTAGGCCAGTAAAACAACCATTACGGCGATTTCACGATGATAGAAGGAAAGCAATAGGAGAAGAGATCGCTCGACTGCTAGCCGCAGGATTCATCACCGAGGTATTTCATCCTAAGTGGGTAGCGAACCCGGTCTTGGTCATGAAGAAGAATGGCATATGGCGTATGTGTATCGACTACACTAGTCTCAACAAAGCCTGCCCAAAGGACCCGTTCGCTCTACCACGAATCGATCAGTTGATCGACTCAACAGCTGGATGTGAGCTATTATGCTTCTTGGATGCCTATTCAGGTTATCACCAGATCAAAATGAAGGAGGAGGATCAAGAGAAGACGTCCTTCATTTCTCCTTTTGGAGCCTTCTGTTATGTCAGCATGCCCTTCGGGTTGAAGAACTGATGCATGTAAAATGCATACATGAACTTTGCACTTTAATTGCTTATATTCCAATCATATTTGCATCATATAAGGGTTATATCAATGTTTTATAATGATTTTTGGGAATATTCATTTATTTCCTATTTTTATGGAATTAACCCTGCACAGGCAGAAAACCCCGTTTTCTTATTTTAATGTTTCAGGGACCCAAACGTCAACGAAATCACCTGGAAATTTACGGGCGTCAATATTTGGAAGGAAGAAGACCTGTGGGCGAAGGAAGCGAGCAAACGGAGGCTCGAGGGCCAAACGAGGGGGGCCCACGCGGCCAGGTACTGTAGCCGCGTGGGACCCACCCATTTGGGCCTCGTGGCTCCGTTGCCTTCGATCTTTCTCCACCGACATCGTCTTGACCTAAAAACGCCTATAAAAAAGGTCCCCCGACGTTCTCTGGAAGGAGCGCCGCACAAACACAGAAACACCGAAACGGAGATCAGGAGCTGCAGATTGGAGGGGGAAAACTCCGGCGGGGCGCTGCCGGCGTGGTCTCCATCTTCTCCATCGACTTCTCCACCGTCTCCATGATGAAGAGGGAGTAGTCCACCTCTGGACTATGGGTTTGTGGAAGTAACTTATGTATCTCTCCTCTCTTGAGCTTCACTAATTAGCACCGTATGAGCTGCTGAACATGATTACGGTCACCGTTGTAATACCTTTGTGGTGGATCTTTATGAGTTAATATATGTTTGAGATTGCAATGTTTGTTTCAGTTATGAGTATAGATGCATATTATGTACCCCGTTCTTGTCTACTTGTTTTGATCAAGCATGTTTATGAGAGCGTGTGTGGGGGAACGTGTGCATTAGTTGGAGTAACGGGGGTGGCTAGTGCAGTGAACGTGAGAGAAAGTTCTGCGATCCACTTTGGTATCTTTACCTTACTTTGTTGCCTCACTAGGGATAAACTAAAATACCATGCTACCGGGGATGTGGGCGTGACCATTGCCACTACTCCATGACTAGATCTAGCATGTTCTTATTTTCACTTCATGTCATGATACTTAATGCTATACTCTGAGTTATCTTAATTACTGAGGTGTTATGATTTAGTTCGCATCTTGGTGGAGTATAAGAGAGGTTAATAACCAAAAGATCTCTATGTTAGGACGTGATGCCCATATATCTAAGTAACTTGTTATCAAACCCTGTGTTGCAATCTCATATGTTAACTGTGTGTGTTCCATTGTCTACCACTTTATAAAGAGAGAGTGCATTTGTGAAACCATGAACCCCAGTCCATTTTTAATCATAAGAAACACCATATACCACTTTTCTATTTTCAGCCATCATTAAATCCGAAAATACAAAAATACTTTTCATCTTGCATACATCATTCAAAAACCCAAAAATATCATTTATCATTGCATCCACCATCATTGCATATTTATTTCTTGTTTGCATTGCATAACTATCCTGATATCATTCTTACACCTTGTGCTTGACAACCACAGGTGAGGTTGAGGACCAAAACATCTAACCTTGTTTTGTAGGTAACCAAAAGAAGGATAAGAAGATAAATCTACCACTTCAGATTCCCCGAGAGTTCGATATTAAACCCTCGAGTCACCCCTCGTGGGGAAAACTGTCTTCCACTTACTATACACTCTGCACTTGGAGTCTCAACCTAATCCCGTTTATTTTGCAGGTATCAAGCCTTGCTCTTCGGGTCATCAAGACGTTTTCTGGCGCCGTTGCCGGGGAATCGTAGCTGAGAGATTTATCCAAGGGTGTGCATCATCGCATTCATCTCACAACAAAGTCAACGTCACCAACTTGTGCTAACACCTAAGCTTGGGGAGGTTGCACCTACGTGAGCACCATCTTATCCATCTTTACTTACAAAGCAATTTATTTGTTTTGTTAGTGTCATTGCATATCATATCATATTTATTTCAGTTTTGCATAAAAAATTAAAAATACCAAAAAAAACTTGCTAAAATGGGAGAAAGAACTAAGCTGTGTGACTACACAAACACTCCTAATGATCAATTTATCACGAGAGCTATTGCCACACCTAAGATAAATGCTGAGAGTTATGAAGTAAGTCCTAGTTTGTTGAACTTGATAACTAGGGAACAATTTGGTGGTAGTGCTATGGAGGATGCCTCTATGCATCTTCATGACTTTGTTGAAATATGTGACATGCAAAAGTTTAAAAATGTGGAAAGTGATATCCTAAAACTGAAGTTATTTCCTTTTTCACTTAGAGGAAAAGCTAAAGAGTGGTTGCATTCCTTGCCATCTGGTAGTATTAATTCTTGGGATGATCTAAAAGAAGCTTTCATTAAGAAATATTATCCCCCTGTTAAAATTTTGCAAAATAGAAACAACATCCTTTCTTTTAGGCAAAATGAAAATGAACATGTTGCTATGGCTTGGGATAGGATAAAACTTATGCTTAGAACTTGTCCCTCACATGGAGTTAATGAATGGACCATATTACACTCTTTCTACAATGGTTTAAACTACATGTCTAGAAACATACTTGATTCTGCTGCTGGAGGTGCTTTTATGAGTAAGACTATAGTAGAAGCTAAAAATATATTGGAAAGCATTTTACAAAACTATAGTCAATGGCATACTGATAGGGCACCTAATCCTTCTAAGAAAGTGAACTCTATTGAAGAAACTAATGATTTGTCATCTAAAATGGATACTATTCTTGCTTTGCTTAATAAACCTAGTGTTGAAAATGTTCCTTTGCAAGAACTAGTTGGAAACAATTCTGAAAATATTGATGTCAACTTCATTAGGAACTATGGTAATAATGGGTATGGTAACAACAATTATAACTCTTATAATAAACCCCCATATGTGCCAAATAAATATGCTTCTAGTGGTAATGTTTCTAGTGACTTGGAAAACACCATTAGATCTTTTATATCTACCCAAAAAGAGCTTAATAAGGAATTTATCTCTAAGTTTGAAAAACAAGATGCTTTGTTTGAAAGGGTAGATCAGCTTACTAAGGAAGTCTCATCATTAAAGAGCATCATTACAGCCCAAAAACATGAGGAAACAATAAAATATTGCCAAGAGGTTATCAATAAGTCTTGGGAACACATTCATGAGCAAGAGAGAGTTGCTAAAGAATCTATTGGGGTAATGAAAGAGGTTGAAGTTGAGGAAGTTAAAATGCTTAATGAAGTCAAGGATCCTTTGCTTGACTTAGAAAATTGTAGCTTGCATGAATTAATATCTATCTTACAAAAATTTGCAAGTGATCCTTCCATCAACACTAACCAAGCAGGTTTTGGTTCTTATATTGCTAATCATGTCTTGAAAGAAAAGATTGCTAGGTACAACCAAGAGGCTATGATACCACCTAAGCTTGGGGATATGTGGATACCTAAGGTACTAGTAACTATTGGAAAAGAGACACACCATGCCATACTTGATCTAGGATCTAGTGTCTCTGTTTTATCTAAAGAACTATATGAAGTGCTTGAATTGAAAAATCTTGAAAAATGCTCTATTGAACTAGCACTTGCTGATGACTCTATTAAACATGCTTTGGGAAAAGTAAGTGATGTTATGGTAGAGTTACATATGACTTTTGTGCCTGTGGATTTTCTAATCATGGACATGGGGAATAAAACCTCTAGTCCTATTATTCTTGGAAGACCTTTTCTTCGTACCACAGGTGCTATCATTGATTCAAAGGAAGGGAATGTAAAGTTTCAGTTTCCACACAAGAAGTGCATGGAACACTTTCCAAGGAAGAGGGAACCACCAAAGTTCAAGCTCCCTCATGAGCTTCGTCCACAATAAAACAACAAGTAAGAAGCCTAGCTATATGGCTATAAAGAAAGCGCTTTGCGGGAGGCAACCCGGTTATTTTTATGTGTGATTTTCTTTGTGTCCTCTTGCTGTAACAAGAGATTTTTTTAGTTTAGGTTCTGGAGTTTTCAATAAAGTGCCAAGTTTTACCCTTTTTGGTTTGAAAAAGTTGCTTATAGCGTTCGGAGATTTTATTCCTGCACAAGTCAGTGCACGGTATGATTTTTAATTCTTATTCTGTAACTCCGAATGAGCTCATATTTGAACTGTAGTTGCAACTTTTCATCCTCTGTATGCATGAATTTTTTCGGAATTTTTCGAGAAAGTTTGGTAGGGTAGAAAAATACGTTTTGCTGCTGCTGTTTTTCTGGACAGATTCTGTCCCATTTTGTTTGATGCATGCTTTGAGCTTTTAAGTTGAATCTTTTTGATCCAATTGAGTTTATGAGTAGGCATACAACATTATACACTTTCTGGACATGTCATATGAATTTTTGTTCAAGGATTATATGCAGCAAGGAACCTATTTGTTTATCACTATTAATGCACCCCACAGAAAAGAGATGGGAGAAACGGTGTTTTGAAGTTTTTTCACAGGGATTGGAGGAGATGCACCAAGAGCTATCCAAGGATGGTGAAGACCATAAGCTTGGGGATGTGAAGACAACCCCGCTGGACCTACACACTCTCGGTTTGCACACGTCCAACTTCTGTTTTTCGATCGAAACACTTTATCGCATAAACTTGGAGCGTCGTTTTTGTTTTTGTTTGAGTCTTGAGAGACCACCACACTATCAATTATATATGAGAGAGCTACTGGAAATATGGGTTGAAATATGTTGGATGCTTTTATAAGATTGGGAAAAGGGATGTTTGACTTGATTTTTAATGATACATATAGTTGCATGATTCATGAGCTTGTTTATGAGTAATAGTTTGCAAATTCTTTTTGTAGAGCTATCACTTATTCATGTTTTGGTGCTGATTGTTATTTACTTGGTTTAACATGGATTAGTTAGTTCTATGGACACTCATGCATGCATCTAGATGGTCAACTTTCTCCCTTTTGCTAGCCCAAAAACTCCAACAAGCAAAAACTTGTTTCCAACACCTTCAACCAAAGTTATTCCAGTGAGTCCACCATATCTACCTATTGGCTTTATGCTATTCCGAGTATGTTTAACATGTTGTTTGTGTTATCTTACCTCTGAATGAAAATGTTTATGTTATTGATTGCAATGGAAAAAATTGGTTATATAGCTCTCACGAACTTGATGCACAATGTTCTTTTATTTGCATAATAAAACTTGACCCATTGTGATTAAGATTATGATGTTTGTGGCTTGATGAATGTTTTGGGTTGGAAGTTAGCCCATATGTGCTGTCACATGGCAAGCTTTCAACACGCTCTTCATCTCATTTAGTTGATATCATGTGCTTTTGTCTATGGATGCTTATCATGTTGAAATAAATGTGGAAATAGAGTGAGTTTAAATGAGTTTGTGTAAATGGTTAGAGAGACGCCTGGGCCGCTAATCTAAGCCATGCATCATTCATGGTGGAAATTTACTTACATACTATGGTGAACCTTCTGTGATACACCTTGCAATAAAAAACTATTCCAAATGGTAAATAAAAAGGGTGTTGAGATTGTTCATTTTGTTTGTTTGTCTTGTCATTTTGATATGGGCTTGTTCCATATCTTGGGACAAGAGGTACCCCAGTTGACGCTCTTGATGATACTATTATGCTTACAATGATATTTAATTGAACTTGCTTTGTTTCCCAAGTTGAGTAACACATGGTGTAAGTACTTGTATTCAAGGGGCATGAGACATTCAACCCATTCTTTATCAAGCACACTACTCATATTTGCTTTCACTTTAACCTTAATCATTCAAGATGCTATGATAGGGGCAATGAGAGCTTGACACCAATGAATACCTTATTGCAATCATTAACTTAAGTAGAAGAGTTTGGAAGTTGGATGAAACTTATGCATGCTTTACCTCTACTCACATATACATCTTTCCAAAGTGTACACCTATCATATTCAGATTTTCATCTACACTCTATGACCATTGTAGGATGTTCTACTTATCATTATGCATACATGTGTTCCATATTACTTGCTACCATGTTACACTTTGTGAACTATCAATGAACATCCTTGTCTTGAATACTTGATATCACTTCATAAACTATTTGCATATTGCTACTCCTTTGAAGAATGAATCATTTGACTATATGTAGCAATAGTAATCATCTTTGATATCATTGTTAAGTATTAAATTGCAAAGTCCATGTTAGTTTTATCATCTTCATACTCGAGGACGAGCATGGATTAAGCTTGGGGATGTTGATGCATGTAAAATGCATACATGAACTTTGCACTTTAATTGCTTATATTCCAATCATATTTGCATCATATAAGGGTTATATCAATGTTTTATAATGATTTTGGGAATATTCATTTATTTCCTATTTTTATGGAATTAACCCTGCACAGGCAGAAAACCCCGTTTTCTTATTTTAATGTTTCAGGGACCCAAACGTCAACGAAATCACCTGGAAATTTACGGGCGTCAATATTTGGAAGGAAGAAGACCTGTGGGCGAAGGAAGCGAGCAAACGGAGGCCGAGGGCCAAACGAGGGGGCCCACGCGGCCAGGTACTGTGGCCGCGTGGGACCCACCCTTTGGGCCTCGTGGCTCCGTTGCCTTCGATCTTTCTCCACCGACATCGTCTTGACCTAAAAACGCCTATAAAAAAGGTCCCCCGACGTTCTCTGGAAGGAGCGCCGCACAAACACAGAAACACCGAAACGGAGATCAGGAGCTGCAGATTGGAGGGGGAAAACTCCGGCGGGGCGCTGCCGGCGTGGTCTCCATCTTCTCCATCGACTTCTCCACCGTCTCCATGATGAAGAGGGAGTAGTCCACCTCTGGACTATGGGTTTGTGGAAGTAACTTATGTATCTCTCCTCTCTTGAGCTTCACTAATTAGCACCGTATGAGCTGCTGAACATGATTACGGTCACCGTTGTAATACCTTTGTGGTGGATCTTTATGAGTTAATATATGTTTGAGATTGCAATGTTTGTTTCAGTTATGAGTATAGATGCATATTATGTACCCCGTTCTTGTCTACTTGTTTTGATCAAGCATGTTTATGAGAGCGTGTGTGGGGGAACGTGTGCATTAGTTGGAGTAACGGGGGGTGGCTAGTGCAGTGAACGTGAGAGAAAGTTCTGCGATCCACTTTGGTATCTTTACCTTACTTTGTTGCCTCACTAGGGATAAACTAAAATACCATGCTACCGGGGATGTGGGCGTGACCATTGCCACTACTCCATGACTAGATCTAGCATGTTCTTATTTTCACTTCATGTCATGATACTTAATGCTATACTCTGAGTTATCTTAATTACTGAGGTGTTATGATTTAGTTCGCATCTTGGTGGAGTATAAGAGAGGTTAATAACCAAAAGATCTCTATGTTAGGACGTGATGCCCATATATCTAAGTAACTTGTTATCAAACCCTGTGTTGCAATCTCATATGTTAACTGTGTGTGTTCCATTGTCTACCACTTTATAAAGAGAGAGTGCATTTGTGAAACCATGAACCCCAGTCCATTTTTAATCATAAGAAACAAACACCATATACCACTTTTCTATTTTCAGCCATCATTAAATCCGAAAATACAAAAATACTTTTCATCTTGCATACATCATTCAAAAACCCAAAAATATCATTTATCATTGCATCCACCATCATTGCATATTTATTTCTTGTTTGCATTGCATAACTATCCTGATATCATTCTTACACCTTGTGCTTGACAACCACAGGTGAGGTTGAGGACCAAAACATCTAACCTTGTTTTGTAGGTAACCAAAAGAAGGATAAGAAGATTAAGTCTATCACAGAGCTCAAAAAGCCAGAGAACCTCAAGGATGTACAGCGACTCACTGGATGTGTCGCAGCTTAAAGTCGCTTTGTGTCAAGACTGGGAGAAAAAGGCTTTGCCCTTATACAGGCTGTTGAAGAAATCAGATACCTTTGTTTGGAACACTGAAGCCGACGAAGCCCTCACAGCCTTGAAGAATCAATTGACAAATGCACCAGTTCTAGCGGCTCCTAAAGATAAAGAGCCCATGTTGTTGTATATCGCCGCAAACTCACGAGCAGTAAGTGCAGTAGCGGTTGTGGAAAGACAGGAACCAAGGAAAGACTATCCAGTTCAAAGGCCAGTATACTACGTAAGCGAAGTACTTACAGCCTCCAAACAGCGATATCCTCAGTGGCAAAAGCTAGTATTTGGTGTGTTCATGGCAAGTCGCAAGCTGAAGCATTATTTCCAAGAGCATTCAATGACGGTGGTCAGCGTGGCGCCATTGGCAGATATAATCTTTAATCGGAAGCCACGGGAAGAATAGCTAAATGGGCCATTGAATTGGGACCATATCACATCAGTTATGAGCCGCGAACAGCTATTAAGTCGCAGGCCTTGGCTGATTTCATCAATGATTGGACAGAAATTCAGGGAGTTCCCAGTGTGCCAGACACAAAATATTGGATCATGCATTTTGATGGATCAAGACAGCTACAAGTATCAGGGGCTGGAGTCGTGTTAACATCCCCAAGGGTGACAAGCAGCGATATGTCCTACAAATACACTTCAATTGCACGAACAATGTCGCAGAGTACGAGGCGTTGCTTCATGGACTTCGCATTGCGAAAGAGATGAATATAACTCCCATACGGTGCTTTGGAGATTCAGACCTGGTTGCCCAGCAAGTATCTGGTACATGGGACAGCAGGGATGCAAACATGGCGGCATATAGAAGAGAGGTAGATCAGATTGCGGGACATTTTGTCGGGTTTCAGGTTGAACACATTGATCAGAGACAAAACAAGGCGGCAGATGCCTTGTCCCGCATAGGATCGAACAGACAGCCAGTGCCACCAAATGTTTTCTTGATGAATTGCATAAACCGTTAGTTAAGCCTCCGACTGAGATAGACGTTGCCGAACCAGAAGTTGAGTCGGCACTAGTCGCGGCTTTACATGAACTGCCAGAATGGACAGCGCCATACGTGGCATATTTGAGTCGAGGAGAACTCCCAGAAGATGAAGTGGAGGCCCGAAAAATAATACAGAGATCCAAGGTCTATACAATAATCAACAACGAGTTATATAAGCGAAGTGTTTCAGGAACATTCCAGAGATGTGTGTCACCAGAAGAAGGATGAAAAATCTTGCACGAAATTCATGCAAGCGATTTGTGGCCATCATGCTTTGTCAAGATCTTTGGTGGCAAAGGCGTTTAGACATGGTTTTTTCTGGCTTACGGTGTGTTAACCCACAAGTATAGGGGATCGTGTGTAGCCTTTTCGATAAGTAAGAGTGTCGAACCCAACGAGGAGCTAAAGGTAGGATAAGTATTCTCTCAAGTTCTATCAACCACTGATACAACTCTACGCACACTAAACGTTTGCATTATCTAGGGAATAAAACTAGACTAACAATACAGGTATGAGAGATAGCTTTGCGAGATAATAAATAACAAGAAAGTAAATGTTAGTTGCTGCAGCAAAAAAGTACACTAAGTAACCATAAACTAACAGTACCATGAGTGTGGAAAAGTGGTGGTAATTGTGATGGCTTTGTCCAAGATTAATTAGTGAAGATATCGGGTTCATTGTCTTCGATGCAGTCTTCTATGTGGGAGAGGTTAAATATACATGCACTCCACTACTTGGGATTACAAGTACTACATGATTGTATTGTTAGCAAACATCCGTAAATACTAACAATGCATTAAGGTTTCCTCAACCATAGCCTTAAGTTTATGGTCCTCTTACTCCCATATGTGCAACTAACCGGTTCGAGTCCTCAGGTTTCTGTCACTCCGGCAGGCCTACCCCCTTCCTTTGCACATACTACTAACCCTAGGGTGTTTATCCATGCGCGCACAAATATAATGGACACCAAAGGACAGTACCATATCAACATACAACTCTAATGAACCAAAGACATTCAACCATTCAATCTAAGAACAAATAAACTATGCAAACATGACATAGATCATAGGATAATAACTTATAGCATCAAACACCATGTTTACATAGAGCGGTACAGAGGTTTGTGGGAGGATGAACCACTGTATACAAGGAGGAGTTGGTGATGGAGATGGCGGTGAAGATGGCGGAGAGGCAGCGCCGTGGCGTAAGGTGGCGGTGGCGCGGCGGTGGCGCAGGGACTCCTCCTGCGCGCCGCCGGCATGGAGGGGGAGCGCCGCCCCTTAGCCTCCTTCCTTCATGGCTTATTGGGAGCCCTCCCCCATGGAGATGAGGTCCATGGGGGAGGCAAAAACGTGGCTTTGGTGGCTGGAAATTCGTGGGTATGGGTTTTGGCCACGACCTTGGTTTCCTCCCTTTATATAGCTTCTCGGATTTCCGTCATCTCATTTAGGGTTTCGGTAAATCGGGCTTATCTCGGTCGTCCGGACTCGGATTGGGCCGAATTTTATGTCCAGATCCATTAGGAGAAAATTCCCTGCAACTGTTGCGACTAGACTTTTCCGTTTGACGTCGTCTTCTGTCCGGTACGTGATAATCTTCAAAAAGAGTTTTCAGACAGATTTCAGGAAAGTCCCAATTCGACTCCAACAAGGTTTCCTCTTATATTCTTGATAATTCCTACACATCAAAGTGTAAAACAAGAACTTTGTGCACTTTTGCAACTATTAATAGGTTAGTCCAAATAAATCATAAACTTGATATAAAAACAAGTGTAAAAGGCATAATATTAACATGAAACAATCAAAAATTATAGATACGTTTTGGACGTATCAACATCCCCAAGCTTAATTCCTGCTCGTCCTCGAGTAGGTAAATGATAACAAAATAATTTTTGATTGTAAATGCTATGATCAGGTCTTTAACAATTGCATTATGTATGGATAATAAAACTTAGCAATCATGTTATCTAATGAAAAGTATCAACGAACTAAGAGCTCATAACATGAAATTTATAAACATCAACAAGATTGTAATGATCATAATAAAGCATGGTAGAGTGGTATCTCGCTTGCCCTTAATTGTGGAGCAAAACATAAATGCCAAGACACCTCTGAAGTTCAAGTGAAGACTAGATGTAAAGATATCAAAGGTAAAAACATCATAGTTATACCACAGATAACCGCATTCTGGGACAAGTACATTACACAAGAATGACAGTTATGCTCTCGAGGAAGTGCTCAAAGAAAGGATGATGACTCAACATTAAAATAAAAGATTGGCCCTTCGCAGAGGGAAGCAGGGATTAACATGTGCTAGAGCTTTTTATTTTTTAAACAGAAATAAAAATTGTTTTGGGAGGTGGTTGTTCCTGTCAACGAATCAGTAATAGAGTTCTTGTTATCTTCCATACTAAACAAGTTGAGAGCGGTTCCGAGTTATTGATATTAGGCATTTATAGCATGCACTTTTATATAGTATGACACTCCTCCCAACCTTTGCTTACACAAACCATGGCTAACCGAATTCTCGGGTGCCTGCCGATCAATCACATACCATGGAGGAGTGCCTATTTTATTTTACTTTTTAAATGTTATAATGGTCTAACCAGCTCTTTGCAAAATTAGTGACGAGCAGATGAAGCATGCAAGTCGGAAACTTAATTTAGCATGGAAGATAACAAACCCAACTACTACGTCCTCATGAGCTAAAAACAGTGTCACAAAATGAGAAGTATTTTGAAGGTTTTAAAGGTAGCACATGAAAATTTACTTGGAATGGTTTGAAATACCATGCATAGGAATTTATAGTGGACTCTTTGGGATAACTTGGTTTTAAGGATTTTGGATGCACGAGCAGCATTCCCGCTCAGTACAGGTGAAGGCTAGCAATAGACTGGGAAGCGACAATCAAGAGAGCAATAACCGTCATAATCATACTTGCGACAGAATAAAATTAACGGAGGCATAAAAATGATACTAAAACTCTGAGGCAAAATAGATCATCAAGGCTTAATTGACTTTTATTTTTCAGTCATGAACATGTGTGAGCATGTGCCAAGTCGATTCAAGTAAATCATTCAGAGGAGGATACCACAATTCCATACCATCTTATGAACAGGACAATGCATGTTAATATCAAAATAACATAATATGCACTATTAGCTAGTTGAGACTAACCATAAGAAAACATAAACTACTAAACTGTATTATTCACACATCATTTTTAAGTTTCAACAAGTAATCAATTAACCAAGTAAACATTGAAAACCGAGGATAAAAAAATATGTGACGATCAACTTATTAATGTAACCGGTGTTTGATGCTAAGATAAATAAATAATAAGATACAGACGCTCCAAAACAGCACATATGATGTGAAAGAATTAAAATATAGTTTCACTAGAGATGACCTGATAATTTTGACGATGAAGAAGGGGATGCCTTGGGCATCCCCAAGCTTAGACGCTTGAGTCTTCTTGAAATATGCTGGGGAGATCCATGGGAGCCTCCCCAAGCTTGAGCTCTTCACTCTTCTCCATCCTATTATATCACTCTTCCCTCTTGACCCTTGAAAACTTCCGCCACACCAAACTCAAAGTAAATCTCATTAGAGGGTTAGTGCACAATCAAAAACTCACATGTTCTGTAAGGACGCAATATGACCGTTACTTTAAACATTAGCTACTGCCACTGATGTTATGTGAAGCTCTTCCACCCAAAAAAGAATTCCACCCAACACTAGTAAAAGAGAGAATGCAAAATAAAAGACATAATCTGTCTAAAACAGAACAGTCCGCAAAGACGAATTTTTTCAAGGCACTTACGATGCTCAGATGAAAAACTTTGAACTAATGAAAGATGCGTACATACATCAGGATTACATACAAAAAATTACAGATTAAAATCACATTTGTTGATTTTAGAAAATTAATACGGTGAACAGCAGAAATCTGTTCCTGCACAGTAATCAAAATCTAGCATCATCTTATCATTAGAGACTATTCTTGGCACAACAATACGAAAAAGTAAAGATACAAAGGAGTTTCTACAGAAGTAGACAAATTCCTTGACTCAATAAAAGAAAAATTGCAGAAATAAAAATAATGGGTTGCCTCCCATAAGCGCTTTTTTTAACGCCTTTTAGCTAGGCACTTAGTGCAATACATAATATTTCCAAAGTGCTGCTATTAAACCAAATCAAATTTTGTTTCTAAGTTACAGAAAGGTTGCTTAAATGGCCAACTTCTAAATGAAAGGTAAGAACCATTAAGAATCAAATGAAAACGCAAAGAGGCCACACTTTCAATAAAAGTCGGAATCTGTCCAGAAAAACAGCAGCTGGCAAACGTAATTTTTAGGTGCTCTTAAACATGTCCTCAATTTTAGCCAATTTTTGTGCATGCATAGGATTCGGTGATACAACATCAGTAAATTTTACGTGATTTTTAGAGTTTCCAGTAAAATATGAAAAATCACGCAATGAGCAGTAGATGCTGAAAACAGAAAATCATTTTTTACATATGTATCAACTAAGCTAAATGGGTAAAACTTGGTACTTTATTTTTGATAAGCTAAGAACCAGAGGCTAAACAAGACCTAAACATGCTAGCTACAGCAAGGAAAACTCTAAATAAAATTGTAAGTAAAACCTATATAGAATACGAAGAAGAACCAAATAAAGAAGCAAAAGAAAAGAAAATATTTTTGTTGTTTTGAATTTATAAGTGAAAGTAAAGAGACAATAAAATCAAATAAAGAGCCTAATAAAACTAAAGAAGGTAAAACCAAAACATATGAAAGCAATTATAATACAAGTTAAGACAATACATATCATGTGGACGGGTAATATAGAGTACGAACGAGACAACCTCATGTTAGTTGATGAATAGGGGATGACTCGGGCATCCCCAAGCTTAGATGATTGTATCTTCTTGAATATGTTCTTGGGATGCACCTACACATCTCCAAGCTTGAGCTCTTGCGTCTTCTTGTTCATCTCATATCACCATATTGATTACAACTTATAAGCTACATCCACATAAAACTTCACAAAACTCATTAGTAGGGTTAGTACTCATTAAATAAAATCCACTCATGTTCAAGCATTGGCAAGTTTAATTTAACATTACCTACTGTATACTAACCAATTTATAACGTTTATTGATCAAATAAAAATTATAAACATTGAGTATAAGCACAATTCTAAATAAGCATAACAATCTGCCAAAACTGAACAGTCTGTAAAGATGACACTTAACGAGATAGCTACGTACTCAAATGAAAAAACTCAAAACTAATGAAAGACAGATAATAATCTCAGGTTCATGCACAAAAATTTTCAGGTCAAAATACTATTCTGAGATTTATCAAGATTTTTTTACAGAGAAGCACAGAAATCTGTCTAAACTAAACAGTCAGTAAAGATCGAATTTTTCGGGACATCTACGTAACTCAAAGCAGAAAAGTCAAAACTAATGAAAGAAAGATCATAAGCATTACTTTGCACTCAAGAAATTTCAGATCAAGATCACGTTCTGGTGATTTTAAATGTTTTATACGGTGGAGCACAGAAAATCTGTTTCCGGACAGCAAAGCAAAACTATCAACTTTCAATTAACTAAGACTATAATTAACATTTTATTTTTATGTACAGAGGTATATGCATAATATTTACATGTTTTTGATGAAAAGCTTCCATGGAAAGATTTGTTTTGGTTTCATAGGCATGAACACAAGTGTTCAAGGTCGACCCCCACTTAACCATTACTCATCTTTCCAATCACTTTTCTTTTTGAAAACGTTTTTAGATAACAAGTACAACTAATTTTTTTTATAATTCGCATTCCCTATCCATACTAAGATAGAAAACAACTTAAAACTGAAAATAAAAATTACTTAGAGGTAAAGCAAACAAGTGCACACAAGAATATTCACCTACGCTATGGCTCCCCGGCAACGGCGCCAGAAAAGGTCTTGATAACCCACAAATATAGGGGATCGTGTGTAGCCTTTTCGATAAGTAAGAGTGTCGAACCCAACGAGGAGCTAAAGGTAGGATAAGTATTCTCTCAAGTTCTATCAACCACTGATACAACTCTACGCACACTAAACGTTTGCATTATCTAGGGAATAAACTAGACTAACAATACGGGTATGAGAGATAGCTTTGCGAGATAATAAATAACAAGAAAGTAAATGTTAGTTGCTGCAGCAATAAAGTACACTAAGTAACCATAAACTAACAGTACCATGAGTGTGGAAAAGTGGTGGTAATTGTGATGGCTTTGTCCAAGATTAATTAGTGAAGATATCGGGTTCATTGTCTTCGATGCAGTTTTCTATGTGGGAGAGGCTAAATATACATGCACTCCACTACTTGGGATTACAAGTACTATATGATTGTATTGTTAGCAAACATCCGTAAATACTAACAATGCATTAAGGTTTCCCCAACCATAGCCTTAAGTTCATGGTCCTCTTACTCCCATATGTGCAACTAACCGGTTTGAGTCCTCAGGTTTCTGTCACTCCGGCAGGCCTACCCCCTTCCTTTGCACATACTACTAACCCTAGGGTGTTATCCATGCGCGCACAAATATAATGGACACCAAAGGACAGTACCATATCAACATACAACTGTAATGAACCAAAGACATTCAACCATTCAATCTAAGAACAAATAAACTACGCAAACATGACATAGATCATAGGATAATAACTTATAGCATCAAACACCATGTTTACATAGAGCGGTACAAGCTTTGTGGGAGGATGAACCACTGTATACAAGGAGGAGTTGGTGATGGAGATGGCGGTGAAGATGGCGAAGAGGCAGCGCCGTGGCGCAGGGCGGCGGCGGCGCCGGCTGCGGCGCAGGGACTCCTCCTGCGCGCCGCCGGCATGGAGGGGAGCGCCGCCCCTTAGCCTCCTTTCTTCATGGCTTATTGGGAGCCCTCCCCCATGGAGATATGGTCCATGGGGGAGGCAAAAACGTGGCTTTGGTGGCTGGAAATTCGTGGGTATGGGGTCTTGGCCACGACCTAGGTTTCCTCCCTTTATATAGCTCCTCGGATTTCCGTCATCCCATTTCGGGTTTCGGTAAATCGGGCTTATCTCGGCCGTCCGGACTCGGATTGGGCCGAATTTTATGTCCAGATCCAGTAGGAGAAAATTCCCTGCAACTTTCGCGACTAGACTTTTTCCGTTTGACGTCGTCTTCTGTCCGGTACGTGATAATCTTCAAAAAGAGTTTTCAGACAGATTTCAGGAAAGTCCCAATTCGACTCCAACAAAGTTTCCTCTTATATTCTTGATAATTCCTACACACTAGTAATTGTGCACGTGCAATGCACGTATTGTTCTTTTACCTAAAAAAAGTTGTCATCAAATATGTATATATATATGTAGTGTAAAAATTTCTACTTTTACAAAGTATCCGCAAACTTTTGGATATTCGGTATTAGTAAAAATTATGCAATAACTTTAACTTCCTCGCAACGATATATTATACAAAAGAAACTATTTCTCTCCACGATGTCAACACATGTTTCTTACTTAAATCACCTTGCATATGCCGTTTCCGAACTTTTTGTCCAGCTCTGATTTTTCGTAAACGATACAGCTACCATACGCATTGTAGAAAACTCTGCGCATACTGTTGCCTTTAAAACAAATCTAGCTCAATGCAACATGCATGCACCCAGCGCCAGCAACTGCTCTCAGCAAGTTGCTAAGCAGAGAATCTCAGATTGAGCATGGAAAACACCATTCTAAATCAACTTAGAAAATCACGACAGGCAAGCTAGCAATCACAGAATAACCATACTTGATGACCGCAGTGCAATTAAATTCTAGTAGGAACAGAACTTCCGATCCAAAACGATCCCCACGAAACTTGATTGACTGATAAATGATGTACACAAGACCAAATCAAGTCCAGCAAGAATTACAGTCTAGAATGGCTCAGAAGACGCATCAGACAAAGACAGTGAAACAGTTCATTACACCAATTTCAGCGTACATATTAAAAGATGACTAAACAATTACTCTCATGTAACAGAATACATGGACGTCTTCTTACACACAATTGCTCTATTCGGACCACAATATGTATGGCGACTATTCCAACAACATATTTCAGATTGGCAGCCGTGTACAGATACCCTCAAAATCTTACACGTCTTCTTACACACCACTGTAACAGAATAGATGATCCATGATATGCCTTGTCAAACTCATGCTTTCGGTGATAGCTTGTATCTTCACAAACATCTACACGGTGTCCTGGAAGATTACCCAGTTCAGGCCTCCAAACCGGTCCTCTCCAGCAGCATGTATGTTATTGACACCTGCAAGCATTGCACCATGGTTTAGAATTTTAGTTACAGATTAATCATTTGTCTGTTTACGCGCATAATCTAAACATTTTTATAGCAACCCAAATGCGTGAGAGAAAAGCTAAATGACAAAGGACTGAACTTTTTTATTACGAAGATGGCAAGTTTCATGACAGAAGTTGTATAAAAAGTAGTACAAATATAGATGCTTTAAGTGTTTGTACTGACATACAATCCTTCCAGGTTGCCAGGTTTCAGAGATAATGAGCAAAACCATGTACCTAACAGATCTGACCACAAACAAATTACATTTTGCCAGGTTTGACTAAAGAAATTCCTAAACCAATGAAAATATAAAGATGAGTCTTTGCAATGTAACGTAACAGTGCTAATGGAAAAGTAAGCAATGCAAATATAAATGGTCGTGGAAGCAACAATTGAAGCAAAGCCCAAAAAATGAGTGTAACATCCAAGAAAAGAATGATATGATCTTATCAACCATTTGATCAACTCCATCTTTCCATGAAAAAGATGTAATGAATATACACAGGCATGTTTCACATTTTTATTCTCTAATTTTCATTCATGGAAGAATGTAACAGAAACGGAACAGCACGATTGTCGAAAAAAAACTTATAGTCGTAAGAAACTGTACAAATCATCAAGACGTGTGTGAGAAATCTCCTATTTCATAGCCGTGTCACAGAACTGCCGAAGGTGCTGCATAACACGAACACAATGGATATAAAAAAAGATAAAGGAGCAGCATGAAAATAAGATGAGTAATATGAAAACATTAAGTAATTCGAAAATACCAACATGAAAGAAGAACAAACCTGTTTCATCCCTGCAATACATCCCTGTACACAATGTTCTTTGTGCTTTTTCCCGTGTCATCAATGTCTTTATTTGGCTTGGCCAAAATCCGAGTGGTTTGCCTTGACACACCCCTGGACAGCGCAACATAAAGCTGGCCATGAGAGAATACTGGCTCCGGGAGGTAAATACCAACATTTGGAATCGTTTGACCCTGGGCTTTGTTGATGGTCATGGCAAAACTCAACCGGATCGGAAACTGTTACCTCTTGAACTTGAAAGGAAGTGAAATGTCCTCCGAGGGCGACAAAGGGATCCTCGGTATGAACACTCTACATCCAGCATGTTGTCCACCAACAATCTCGGCATCGATTGCATTATGTTGGAATGCTCTAATCATCAATCTTGTTCCATTGCACAACCCGTTGTGAGGGTCGAGATTTCGGAGAAGAATGACAGGACAATTAACTTTGAGTTTCAAGACATGCGGGGGCAAACCATTTGGAGTGATGGAGTTTAGATAGTCAATTGTGTAGTTCTTGTGTGCATCATCCTCGACAGAGTCAAAGCTATAATAGATCTTTTCTCGTCCAGGAAACCTATGGATCATCTTTTTATTCAGATCGTCCACATATTCATTCTTGGTTGAAAGAATCGCACGTGAGCTCATGTAAGCTGCCGATGTGGCATTCTCATGAAGCAACGGGAAGATATCTTCGATAAGCTTGTTGACTGGTTCTTCAGTGGGAGCATAGGGAATAACAATGTCATCTGGAAGACGTACGTAATCGGCACCGATCGTCTCTTCTGTCCCTTCACCAATTCTCAAGAGGTAACTGGAGAACCACGGGTCGGTCTGTGCCCTCATATTACGCTTGAGGCGTATCTTCCTAACCTTCTCCCACAAATAAGATCTCTGTAGCGTGGCGTCAGTGATCTGCGCTCTCGTCCCACGGGTCACCACGGGAAGGACCTGTCTAAAATCTCCTCCAAACACCACGACCTTCCCACCAAATGGCAAATCACATTCCATGATGTCCTGTAGGGACCTGTCAAGTGTCTCCACTGTTTGACGCTTTGTCATGGCAACTTCGTCCCATATTATCAAAGATGCCCTAGCAAGCAGCTTTGCGGTACCACTCTCCTTGGTGAAATTGCACGTGCTGCTGTCGGTGAGCCTAATTGGAATTTTGAACCGGGAGTGGGCGGTGCGTCCACCAGGCATGATCGATGCTGCTATACCAGAAGTTGCAGTTGCAATAGCTATTTTGCCCAAGGAACGAACCTTAGCAAGGAGAGCCTTGTATAGGTACGTCTTTCCCGTGCCACCCGGACCATCAACAAAGAAAATCTGGCTCTTGTTGTTGACGACATGAGAGAGGATTTCATCAAAACCAGCACGCTGCTCTTTGTTAAGAGTTGTAAACAAATTTACGTCGGCTTTGTCGAAAATGACAGACAACTCCTCTTGAACCTCTCTATATTCACCGCTAGAACACTCGTCATCAACAGGATCCAAATCCGGGAGGCCATAACATTTTATATCCTTCCCCATGGAGTGCACCAGATCCCTAATGTCTCTAAGGACCATCTGCTCTACTGCAGCCAGGTTGGAGTGGTTACGACGGTAGTCCTCAGACATTGCCTCGAGGTGCTTCTCCCACAATGATCGGATTTGGGTCACCTCGCAAAACACCAGAATGGTTGCGAAAAGCCTTCTTAGAGCATATGGCATCTGGAAAGTAGCAGACTCGGTCAAGCAGTCATCAATGGACTTGTCAGTCTCTATCAGACCTCTTTCCTCACACGATTCTCTGAAAGTCGAGTACCGCTGGCCATGCACAGTTTTCAAATCCTCAAATGATGTTGCACCTCTGACATGATGCATGAGCACTCTCAAAAAGTACCTCTCACCTTCAGCAGGATTCGCATACACAATTCTTCCAACCTGCCCCGCCCCCTTAGTTTTCTTCGCTGCCACTTCTTGGTACCCTTAATCCACCTATAGAACTCCGGGAACTCTTTGTACAAGAAGTTCCTCGCGCAAGGGTCCACCTGGTTCATCTTGAAATATTCAGTGAGCATGGTCCTGGAAGAAGCGGGCCTACTGACGACATCATGTAGACTATCGCCCTCTTTGAATGCAATAGTCTGCATATTTTCCAAATGGAGCTGAAGTTGGAGAACAGAAGGAGAGATACCGAACATTGGAAAAGCACAAATCCTGTAGACCGCCTCTTGTGGCCCCACAAATCTAGCATCTCTATACTGTTTAATCTCATTGATTACTCCACCATCTACATCAGCTGCTGGGTCGACTGAGAATGACGCACGATCATGTCCTTTATAGATATACTTGAATAAATACTTAACTGCCTTGATGCTAGAGCAAGCTTCAACATTGATGTGACAATTGTACCGCATAAGCAGACCAGGGTTGTATGGGACAACCCATCTATTATCCAGTTCAGCTCCTCTGACCTTCACTATAGGACCATCTCGTCTCCTCCTGTAGATAGGGTATGAGTCCTTTCCTTGCTGCGTAGCATCACAGAACTGTCGAGGATAACGAAATCGGCATTCACCATCTATCATGCAAGGACTGTGTTTCCGAAGAGCACCACAAGGACCGTGTAGCATATGCTTCACCACCAGAGCATGCAATACAGGGTACCTATCCATGTCAGGGATTTCTGCTGATATCACCTTGTCATACTCGTCTGGGTTTGTTAGCTTGCTGTCCGAGCGCATGATCAGAAGCATGTGTTCATGTGGCAGCCCCCTCTTTTGAAACTCAGTAACATGGACATATGAAGCAACCTCACCAAAGTACTTCTTCTGGATCAAAAGTTCTTTCATACTACGCAATTTGGCCCTATAAACTCTCGCCACAAGGTCTGGACGGTCTTGCGGTGTCTGCCCGGGTTCAAGCCTGGATGTAATCTCCTCCCAGTGCGGGTTGCAAGTCATGGTGATGAAATAATCAGGCTTCCCATACCGCTGGACTAACGCCATTGCATCAAGAAATCTCCGCTGCATGTCTCGGTCACCACCTGGAAAAGTCCGTGGTAGCACAATTCTCTTGCCAACCTGAGAACCACGTGTCTCGCCCGCATCCATGACGTCAACAACACCCTAACAAACAGATGAATCAAAACTTGAGTAGTTGGTAAACGGAAAAGGTTTCTTGTTGGAAGGCTAGCCGATGAACCTTTTTATTCAATATAGAACGTTTTGATACCTGGTATAGATCGGCACGAATGAGTTTCTGATTCTCAGGCTTAGAGTAGAAATCAAGTCTCATGGTCTCCATCTTGATATACATGTCAACAGCCCATTGCTGGAAGCCGCGTGCACCAAATAATATAATGTTAAAAAGGTGTTTTCTGCATTGTAGTTTGAAACAGTAGTACTCCCTTGCGCTGACAAATTTTCTGGACTTTCCAGCATCGTCACCATCCTCCTGGTCCTCTTCACCATCTAGGACACGGTTCAAAAAAGAACTCATCAGTAATGATCAAGGAATAAAAACGTGAACACGTTAGAAGCATCAGGACAATTACCTGCTGCATCATCCGTGTTTGATTCATCATGTACATTTGAAGTACGATCTAGAACTGGGAAGTCCTCACCCTCGGTCCCATCCTCGTTGTTCTCTTCAACCACCGGAGCCTCTCCATCGTATGGCATCCAACGGTTCCATCCAGTTTCCCCTCCCGGAAAGAATAATGGATATGCCAAAGGATCATAGCAACCATAGTATGCTCTGATGTATACGGGACGATCACCTTTGCCATGCAAGACAACTTGCCTATCAAAAGTGTTTTGTGGATCGCTCCCTTCGACCCACATCGCAGCCACCTGGGAAGCCGTGGGAGCATTGTACC
Source organism: Poa pratensis (assembly GCA_947311845.1). Lineage (NCBI taxonomy): Eukaryota > Viridiplantae > Streptophyta > Magnoliopsida > Poales > Poaceae > Poa > Poa pratensis. The sequence continues at coordinate 5,462,448 of CAMZMU010000088.1, forward strand.
TTCGTTGGTCCAGCCTTATGTCCGTGTTCAATGAAATCTTATATTCTTCTATATTTGGAACAGAGCCCATGCTCTTAAAAACCTGCACATACGGGTTGTCCTTAAGGATCTCCAGAATCTTCCGTATGAGATTTATATCAAGATCTGGAGACCGCTTTGCTCTATGTTCCAAGGTTTCATCAGTATCATAGATGTAGAGCTGCAGATGTCTTGGACCTTGACCAGCAGGCACCAGATCATCCGCCTTATAGTACAATGCCCCGTGTGCACAGAAGGTATATACACCGGTTCTCGCCGCATTGCTGACCCTAGGATCGAGTGTGACCGCAAGACTTGTGAAAGAGAAGTGGCTGTTGAAATACCGTATGTGCTTTCTAAAATATTTTGCATCATCATCAACCTGACTTGTAAACAACCGGCGCAACTCCGCAGGAACTTCAGGGGTAACTATCTTGACTTTTCCTTTTCTGCAACAGAACGCCGGACCCTCATACTCTAACCTCATTGCCCCACAGTGATTGCAATCTGGTACTGATCTCAAAACATGATGCTTGGTTGGTAGATTGTGGTACACGTAGTCATAAGGATCCACATTCTGGTTACTCGGAGCAACACCCCTTGTCACTCTCCACGAATCAAACACATCTCCTACCAAGATATAATAGATGAAGGTCAAAAATAGATGCGCAAAATTTGATATCAGAATACATCTATCTCAAAAATTCCATCCAAATAATTTACCTTGGCCACGGTACATCCTGGACTCATCATCATCATCAAATAATGAGTCTTGCTCATCTAGCTGAAAAATGCATGTAGTATCGGAATCTTCATCACCTGTTTGAACAATGACAAATTATGTATAGGTAAATGTGTATCAACTAAATGAAACGACAACCAATAACGTACTGCATCTTTAGTTACTCCATTTTACCTTCCGATGCAGCATAGTGTTCAGTTGGCTCAAAAATCCCTGTAACATTTGTTGCCGATCTCTGAGACCCCTCCACAGAACAAACACCCTTCTGTTTGTGATCAATAGTAAACCTGCTGACACCTGCAAATTTTTTATGTAGGCACACATGAAATAATTAAGGCACCAAGCATATCTATTATTAGAAACTGAATCAAATCAGTTGTTTGTACCATTTGTTGGTACAGAAGTCAGCGATATATGAGACTCTTCCACAGAATTAACACCGATATGATCTCCAGCCATTTTTTCGTCGCGGGCAATGCGTAGCATCTGTAAAGAAGTCGTCTTTTGTTGAGGCGTCAATGTAGTAGATGATATGATACTCTGTCGAAGCTGATTATAAGATGAGCCAAGACGGTTCTCCTTGTTGGATATCCCTGCAGGAGTAAATGAGAAATTCCAATAAGATGTCGAAGTTACTAAAAATCGATCCGCTCCAATCAGGAAAACAGATGAAATTCCAAGAAGATATATAGAATGAGTTTATTGTCGATCCATAATTGTTTTAAAAAATTGGCATCCATATTTAACATTCCTCTCAATTTTTACATGTGTGGTGTGCAAGCTTGAAGATGGTACTCCAGAAATCGGACAACAAAGAATGGTATACAACTCACCCTCTGTTTCAGCTGCTGCCACAGTTGGCTGAAATATTCCATCCAGAAAACAGTAATTATTTATTTCAACAATACCTGATGAGTTATTCTCTGATCGACTTTGCATGTCAGGAGTGCTTGGTGAGGGACCTATAATTGTTGCGGAGGACATATTCATGATCTGAGAAGGAGAAGATGTTTCTGCTATGAATTTTCCTTTCTTGTTATCACGGTTCCGTTGCAACACAATACCCCTCTTTTCGGCTGGCATATTTGAGTAGTGTTCCCTAGACCGCTGCCGTTTCTTCTCAGATGCAGTGCTCTCATCTGGCTCCACAAAGCTTTGTTTGGCTGTCATAATGGTACCAACCCATAATTGTCAGACAAAATTTGTTTGAGTTTACTGAAAATGGCCGAAAAAACACATAGTATAATATTACCTGACATTTGGGACCAACTCGAGGTTTGAGTTTCAGTTGCATCGAGTATGCTTATATGGTTTCGCATAGATGCGGCAGTGGCGATGACATTCGGTGTGTAGTTCTCCTTTCCCGTTGTTCGCTGATAAGTATCATTTCTATGAAGCCAGCTAATGTCGTCGTTTTCTTTGTGTTTCTGGCTTCCTGTGTAGATTGAGATAACAAAAACTGAGTACTGATGTATTCATATTAAGGGTGAAATAAAAAATGAGATTTGATGCATATAAAAAAAATGTGTAGGTGACTTGCATACCTAGTGCATTTGGAGATCGCATCTGCTGAGTAATGCACGACTGTCCTGACCCCATCTGCATCACCCCTACAGTGTTGGTAGAGACAAATGATTATACTGTAAGTGCCTCCATATGAATGGCACATAGTAGAAAAAAATCATCTTTACCAGGTGAAACCCTTCGTGAGGATTGTCCAGGCATTTCGACATTCTCGCTGCACCCGTTGACTGCAGCCATTTTCTTTTTTTGGCGTGATACGCGCAGCTTCTCGAGGTATTCAGCTTTCTGCTCATCCGTCATTCTGCCATACCACCCTTGCCCACTCGTTCGACATGTAGTTGAATTTTCAGAGACAATTGCAGCCTTCTTTTTTTGTCTAGCCGCACGCTGCTTCTCCAGGTACTCGGCCTTTTTCTCAGGCGTCATCCGGGCATACCATCCATTACGACTTGGTGGTTTCTTTCCGAGATTATCACCATTCGTGGCATTTGCATCTGTTCTTGTAGATGTGTTCGTTAGGTCGTCAAACGGAGAACGCGTCACAGATGGCAAGGATGAATTTTCCATATCCCACCTACAATCTGCCACATAAAGTTGAACCGGAGATGTAAGCAAAACCAAATAAAACAAACATGCGCTAGATCTCTCTTTTAATTGCTTCCTGAGGCTAGCATACAAGGGCTCAGCTATTTCTAGCAAATCACATGCTGCTCTTGCTAGCAAAATAAATGAGTGGAATCCTATATGAGTTAGGCATGCATAGTCAGGCATGTAATGAAGAGGCACATCTTCTCCGAGAGCGGGTACCTACCTATAAGCAAATCAGAATCTGAGTGAACATAAGACACATCAAAACCGATATATTCCTTGACAGACATGTACAACAGTGAAAATGAATATGCTATGAGATCTGGACAGACATTATCAAAAAAAATGCAATTGATTGATCTGAACTTGCCTAACAGAAACATTATTATTTTTTCAATCGATTTACAAGCAGAACAACAGAAAATGAGATCAAATATCATTCTCTCACAAACATTTACATTTAAGTTCACTTCACAAATATAAGGGAACGGGTTTCGCATCACCCTTTGCAAATACAGTCATGCAAACTTGCAAGAGATGCATTTTTAAAAAGAGCAACAGAATGCAATTAAATCCTCCAATTATTTTCTCCCAAAATTAAAATTCAAGAATAGGCTCACGAATACCACTCACTACATGACATTCACAAACATAGGAAATTCGAAAATCGTTTGACAACCACGCAATGGAGATGCAACTCACAGATTCGTCAGTTTGGTCAGGCTGAGTGTCGTTACCGTCAGGGTAGTATGAATGTAGTATCAGGCTGAGTGTCGTCACATTCACAAACCTATTATTGATAAATAGAGGGTGGTATCAGTTTAGTTCCATCGTCCACTGTTAAAATTACAGAATACGATTGCAGGGAATCACCCAGATTGCAGTTAAAATTTACCTCAAGTAGTAGTTTCGAAGGTTGGAACCTCTAAATTTGATTGTGCTGATACTTCAAGTATTTCTAACTGCATGAACAATGAGAAATTATTTCCCCATTGGTAAATTCAATTTCGCTAAATTTGGTGGTGTACGGCGGCTGCAGTTGCATCGTCGAGGGCATACCCCGGAGCGTTAGAGGCAGTGGACAGGCGGCGATGACGGAGGCGGTGTAGAGGACCGCGTTGACGGACGCGGATGATAGGGCTCCGGCGTCCTGGACCGCGTGTAGCAGGGGGTGACCGCGTGTAGCAGGAGGTGCTCCGGCGTCGTTACTATCGCTTAACTCCACCAAAAAGTGAATCTGAAAGAGGAAAGATACAAAAAGTTATTAAGCCCTCATAGAGGTACTATGGGGTATGAAACTGAGCAATCATGTTACAATAATAGACTTTGACATAACATATGGAAATTGTTGAGAGCCAGGAATTAGCGCATGGTTCCTACTTCACTGGCTTCATTCAAATCAGTGATATCGGAGCTCAATTAGTGTTAGCTAAATCGTACTGCCTTGGTATTAATGTAAGAATAAGTTTTTGAAATATTGCCAGAATACCACCATCTATATAAATATGTGACTAAAATGTTTTTCAAGATAGAACATTTGTTATTACTACTAAAATTATAGTTAAATATGTTTCCAGTATGTGCACAAGAAAACTTAGGATCTAAGGTTAAATATAATTTCTATGTCACAACAAGCACCTCAGCACATGCACCGGCAGCAAGATTAGTGGTAATATCTTTTTTTTTTGGGAGATTTCGTTTTTCTTATTCTGAGAAAAAACGCTATAATCAATAAACGTATCCCAATAACACACTAAGCACTCCGTAAAATAGCTGACCAACACTTGTGCAGCAATCATGGAAATTTATACAAACTTACAGGTCTGCAATGTAGAATAACTGTGAAGAAATGTTTTTCTTGCAAAGCAAAGTATTAAACCATTGTCCTGCAAAAGAAATCATATTTTAATGTTTTGTTCTGCCTTTTTCATGCAATAATTTAATTATATAATAATCCTAAGAAGCAGGGAGGTGGTTTTTCACAACTACATCACTCCAACTTAATTCAGTACGATATCTTAAAGATGAATTATGAATTCTGATTCCATTGTATTGTACACAGAAAATAGTGCCTTGAAAATCCTATACCGTTTGAAATTGAGTTTAAAAAGAACAGTGCAGTGAGGCAAAAATTAAGAAGCTCAGCTGAGCTATTTAAACAAAGACAAAGCTTAGTACTTTAGCATACAAGGGCTCAGCTATTTCTACATGCAAGAGTCCACCGAACAAATCACATGCTACTCTTGCTAGCAAAATAAATGATTGGAATCCTATAATGAGTGGGATTACCGGTTAGTTTCTTGAGTTAGATAATTCTTTGAGCCTTGGTTCAGACTCTTGCTGCAGCCTTGAGTATTATGCACTGACTATTTCTGAATTCCTGGGACATGCATAATCAGAACCTGAGTGAACATAAGACACATCAAAACTGATATATTACTTGACAGACATGTATTACAGTGACAATGAATATGATATGAGATCTGGACATACATTATCAAAAACATGCAATTGATTGAGCTGAACTTGCCTAACAGAAAAATAAAGCTCACAGAATTAGCATCCTTGTCTCAGAGTTGGTTTCAGTTTTAGCCTATATTGCAACTATCGCCTTACTCTATTGGAAATAATCTGATTGTGTGTCCCCTCCTCATGTAATATTCCAATTGCATCCCTGCCTTTCAGTATGAAGTTTTTTCTATTTGATTACCTGTACATATCTATTCTTCTGCAACGGTGTATTTTGTTAAGTCTGGTTCATACAGAAATTAGCATCCTTGCCACGGACCCTGTTTCAGTTTTAACCAATATTGGAACATGTATATGCCTTACTTTATTGGAATCATCTGATGGCTTCTTCCTTTTAACCTCAGAGCCCGGTGTGAAAAATTCAGACAAGTACACGAAACAAATCAAAGAGTACTACAAGAAGATAGATGACCTAAATGCCACCCTTCCCAGGAAGGATCGTTTCTTCAATGTTACTATTCAAGCTCGATGTCCGGAGCCAGCTCCTTTTTTCACCTACTACAGGCTCTACGCATTGGAGGACATGAGTCCAAGTGAAATTTCTATCATTACGATCTTTGATTAAGCATCTCAACACTACTCTGCTGCTAACATTTATTACCTTTTTTGTGCTCCTTCCAGTTCCCCTAAGAAGCAAACGATTTGCAGAGGATTGTAGAGAAGCAAACACAAGACACATCAAAAATGATATATTACTTGACAGACATGTATTACAGTGACAATGAATATGATATGAGATCTGGACATACATTATCAAAACCATGCAATTGATTGAGATGAACTTGCCTAACAGAAAAATAAAGCTCACAAGCAGAACAACAGAAAATGAGATCAAATATCATTCTCTGACAAACAATTACATGTAAGTACAGTCATGCAAACATGCAAGAGATGAATTGTTAAAAAGAGCAACATAATGCAATTCAATCCTCCAATTATTTCCTCCTAAAAATGAAATTCAAGAATACGGTTGGTATGTTAAGTGTGACGAATACCACTCAATACATCACATTCACAAACATAGGAAATTCTGTAATCGTTTGACAACAACGCAAAGGAGATGCAACTCACAGATTCGTCAGTTTGGTCAGGTATTTCAAACTGTTTTTGTTGATTGTGCTGATGCAAAGGATATTCTGTAATCGTTTGATTATTGCTTCGTCGAGGGCATACCAAGAAGCGTTGGAGGCAGTGGACAAGCGGCGATGACGGAGGCGGAGTAGAGAACCGCGTAGCCGGACGCGGATGATAGGCTTCCCTGAAGACGGCGACTATACCACGTGTAGCAGGAGGTTCTCCGGTGGCGTAGACGGCGGCGCGGCGTAGACGGGAAGGGCTGGGCTCCGGCGGCGTTGATGGCGAACCGATGGGGAGGGGTGGCTCTGACGGCGTTGATGGCGAGCCGATGGGGAGGGGTGGCTCTGACGGCGTTTAAGGTGGCGCGGGCAGAGGGCAGCGGCGCCGCGGGCGGAGATGGGTGGACGGCGGATCGTCGGCGGCTCGTGGTGAGTGAGCGGCAGCGGCGTTGATGGCGAGGTGATGGGGAGGGGTGCTTCTCTGACGGCGTTTTAGTTGGCGCGTGGATAGGGAAACTGCGACGCGGGCGGAGATGGGTGGGCTTGTCGGCGGCGGATGCTCGCCGGCGGCGGCTTGTCGGCGGCTCGTCGGTGGGCGGCGGTGCGGGAGCGGCAGCGGTGCGTCGGTGGATGGGAGGATGCGGCGCCGGCGGTTATTCCGTGCGTGCTCTGTTTCGGGAGGGGAAGAGAGCGGTTTCCTATTTTCGTTAGTGGGCTTTCTCTTATTTTTTCGTGGGGGGAAAAGGTGCGCACATCATTAAACATTGCACGTATCTGAGGCGTTCGATCTGGGTTGATGTATGGTCCAGATCCTCCGGATCTGTCAGTCTGGGTCTTTTAATATTAGTGGAGATCAAAGTGTAAAATAAGAACTTTGTGCACTTTTGCAACTATTAATAGGTTAGTCCAAATAAATCATAAACTTGATATAAAAACAAGTGCAAAAGGCATAATATTAACATGAAACAATAAAAAATTATAGATACGTTTTGACGTATCACGGTGTTAGCAGACGCTGAGTAGATTGTCAAAGTATGCGATGGATGCCAAAGGTATGCTCGGCAAGATCATATGCCGGCTCAAGCGTTACGCACAATCCTTATAACGTGGCCGTTCGCGGTCTGGGGTTTTGATATGGTGGGACCTTTTAAGAGATCCTCCAATGGAAAGACTCACCTCCTAGTTGCGGTGGACAAATTCACAAAGTGGATTGAAGCAGAGCCCGTTGGAGATTGTGAAGCAGAGACAACAGTCAAGTTCTTAAAAAAGATCATATTCCGTTTTGGATACCCCCACAGCATTGTCACAGACAATGGAAGCAACACTTCTGAAGGTGCCACTCAGATATTCTGTGCTAACAATGGGATAAGACTGGATCTTGCATCAGTATCACATCCACAGAGCAATGGACAAGCAGAGTGTGCCAACCAGGAGATCCTCCATGGAATTAACCCGCGCCTTATTGAAAAATTTGAATCATCTCCAGGATGTTGGGTGGAAGAATTGCCAGCTGTGCTATGGAGCTTAAGAACAACCCCAAACAGGTCTACGGGATTCACGCCATATTTTATGGTCTATGGGGCAGAAGTAGTCATGCCAAGTGATATCATACATGATTCACCTAGAGTCGCAGCATATGTCGAGACAGATAATGAAATAGCCTGGCAAGACTCAGTGGATATTTTAGAAGAAGCTAGAGATTTAGCCGCATCAATGTCAGCGGTGTACCAGCAAGATTTGCGGAGATATCATGCTCGACGCATCAAGACCCGCACTTTTCAAGAAGGAGACCTGGTGTTGCGACTCATACAAAACCATAAGGGGATGCATAAATTATCCTCTCCATGGGAAGGGCCTTTTGTCATTAGCAAAAATCTGCACAACGGGTCATATTACTTATTGGATGTGAGGGAAGAAGACAACAGTCGCCCCGACTTCGAGGATCATCTCGAAATGCCTCGACCTTGGAACGTTGCCCAGTTGCGACCATATTATACCTAAAAGCTAATCAGAGATGAGTATCATCTTCAAAGCTAATCAGAGCTGAGTATCATCTTGAAAGCTGCTTAGAGCTGTATCAATACCAAATCTACCTAGAGCTGATTGTACCATGTTATCAATGATTATGAAATAAAAGCCGACCCTTCTGGTTTACAGAAGATGGTCGTTTCGCCTCACATTATTGAGTCGCTGAGCCTTCTATTTCTTAATCGTTTTGTTTCTTGGGGGCTTTATATTCTACGAACTAAGCTTGTTACCTTGAAACCGCCAAACTAGTGGCACTTATCTTGATTGTAATCAGCCTTAAGTTGGATGCAACTTGCATTATGTGGCCAAAGTATCGAGCGTGTGGCGTCAATCGAGTCTGAATGCCTATCATGGACGTTCTCAACCCTGAACACACATTTTGCTCGAGAAATACTGAGTCGTGCGAGAGCCCGCTTAAAGGATATCTGAGAAAATCAAAAAGACCTATCTACGGGTCAATTTATGTACTGCCAAGAGAACGCAACTGTTTCAGAAGTTATTCAAAGCTTGATTATTTTTTCTAACATGAAACATCGAAACATCTAGTTGAAAGTTGCAGGAGATGATTGTTGCTACCTTCAAAACGCATTGAGATGATTGTCAAGGGAATAAACTCAATCCTTGGGGGCTACAGTTATTTTATCATCAAAAATTGAAGCAATAAAGTTGTCCTCGAAGGAACAAGAAGATATTGAAGCTAATACAAGGATGCATCTCCTAAGAAGTTCCAACATATGGGAAGAAAAGCTTATTGCCATTACAAAAGGCCAATCCAACATGATCCTGAGTCGACCAAGAAGAATGACCATGGTAAAGGATAAATCAGAAGCCATGAAGTGAAAGTTTAGCCTAAATATTCAAGACATGCATCTTACGAGACCTGCGAAGGCGCAACCTTTTATCCGGTGAAATTCATGCTACACTTGGGGGCTAATGTCGGGGGAATACCTAATGGATTTAACCCGCGGCTCACCGAGTGAAATGCGGCTTATCATAAGTTAACGGCCGCACCGTTGACGGCGTTGCACGAAGATGGGCCGACCCAAGATCATGGCATAATGAGGGAAAGATCCAGAAGATCAGAGATGACTTGGCTTGGAAGACACGAAGATGATTAGTCTCCAAGTAGGACTCCGGCGTAAGCTTTCCTAAGGAAAAGCTTTCCTTGTAAACTAGCGAGCCTTCGGATATATAAGGAGGACTCGCAAGGGGAAAAACCCTAAGCTCTCAAGTTCCAAACCGTAGAACTAGAAGCGATTCGACACAACGGATCGCAACCCTTGTAACACCAGATACATATCAATTCCAATCTAGGATAGGCAGGAAGTAGGTCTTTACCTCGCATCGAGGGGCCAAACCTGGGTAAACATTGTCTTCCTCATGCCCTACGATCTTAAGCTTGGAGACGCTTGACTCGCACAAATCCCAGTATTTTTTTTGCCAAATATGGCCTCTGAGTGAAACTAATTTCAATTATGGCCTCTGTATAAAACTATTTCCAAATCTGGCCCCCCGAGGCCGGCTCCAGATAGGATGGAGCCGACCTTGTACATGTCGGCTCCATCCTATTTGGCGCCGACCCCCTGTTTTAATTTTTTTAAGTTCTTAAGAAAACTAGACTTTCTGGATGGCGCCGAACTGAACAAGGTCGGCTCCATCCTATTTGGCGCCGACCTCAAGAGGCCAGATTTGAAAATAGTTTTGAGAAGAGGCCATACATGTGTTTAGTTGCTTAAAAGGGCCAGATTTGTCAAACAATACCAAATCCCACACCTACGAAGTCATTGCTATGACATCTCCCGAGATAAACCCACGACAGCCGGGCTGAAGGAAAACCAGAGAAATTGGTGGTGCAAATGAAACTAGACTACGCCGGTACATGTCACTGGTAGGCGGGCTCCACATGTCGGGGCGCCTCGGGGGTGCCGAACAGAATTTGGGTCGGGTCGGACCGATGGGGTGCCGGTGGGATGAAATTTGCTGTCCGACACCCAATGGGCCTTTGGGGTGCTTTAGGGGCCGCCGAGATGGTGTAATGGATGCAACGAGCATCGGTTAGGAAATGCGGCATGTGGCCTGAAGCAACTAGGCTAGTTATGGGCTGCGGTCTGCTACTAATTAAGGGCCAAACAAAATGGCCACGTCTAGGCAGCAATCGTGGGCTGGTTAGTACTCCGCAGCAATCGCCGTATATAAAAAGTTCGGGTCACCCCACCGACCGGAAAAGGGCAGGGAAAAGACGACCAGATGGAAACGGACAAAAACAGGAGCAGGTGAAGCACATGCGATCCCACGCGAATCCATATGAGCACGCTCCATCCCAACGCCCACCAAACCATACTATCTAGCAGGTTTGGCCCAACAACCGCGGCAGCAGAACCTCTTCATCCCTTCGCTCTCCCTGCCCATCTTCTCCAGCAGCACACAGCCGCCATTGTTGCTGCTCTTCTCTCTCCAGCAGTACAAACGCCATTTGATGCTGCTCTTCTCTCTCCATCAACATGACGCCATTGGTTGCTGCCTCAATCCTTTCCATCTGGACATATGGAAGAAACCCATCTTTTGCTGCCCCGATCTTCTCCAAAAAGCACACAGACCATGCTCTTCTTCTTCTGGACATAGAATAGTCAAACTCATTTGTTGCTGCTCCTTCTGTAGCTAGTTGCTTTCACGTAGCTGAAGGTGGAAGAAAGGCCAAGGAAACCATAGCCACCAAAGTGGGGAAACAAGGAAGCAACTTTAGTAGCATTTCCTCTACAACTTGCTGTTACCTCGGAACCAATGTTGTATCCTGAGCATTTGTAACCGCTGTGCAATCAACCTAGTACCATGTTGCAGCAACTTAGTACAATGTTTGGATACAACTTGATCGATCTAGGAATGATGCCTTGTGAGTGTTCTTTCATAGGGCTCTCCTTTGCCAACCTAGCAGACCTCCTTAGCCGATGTTCTAGGTCGCAATCTTGCTCGCCATCCTGTTCGTTTCTGCCATTAGGTGTGTGCGTAGTGTGACTGGTGCTTCCCCCAAAAATTGCTTCACCACCATGTTGTTCATCGTCGCCGTTGTCATCGTTTTCTTCAGCAGATTCACTGTCCCCGTGCCATTCATCGTCTACATCCTCGTCGTCTTCGTCACCTAGCTCCGTCCGTCCTTTGCCTTTTGCTACTCATGTTTTGAACATGCATTCCACTTGGTTCGTCCTGCTTGAGGATCCAAATGTGCTTAGTCTCGTAGAGATATCTTTGCATAGATCTCCTAACAATTCTGCCAATTTCCTTTTCTTCTGCAATTAACAAAAGGGCAAAAAAAATGTTACTTATCTGAAATAATGACCAAATGAGGGTAGCGGTACATTTGGGGATCGTGTGGACGCGGAGGGCAAGTAACATACCTCATTTGGGAACGTTGCCGGCAACTTCGATGAAACAAATTCTTCAGTTTGCGTCATGCTGATGACAAACCATCCCTTATAGTGGCACCAACATCTTCTTTGAGCTGTATTGTATAAAAAATATCAGTTCACCTGCAAAAAAACTAGTCTACTAGGGGTAAACAACACATGTAGATAACTAATCTGCATAATATGACTACCATTTCAGTTCAGATACAACTTTTCTATATGTGCTCCGCAACTTACTGGAAGTAAGCGGCAACTTAGTAGACATCAGGTAAAAACAGATGAACCAATTGATGATGGAACATTGATAACATGTTTTTGAAGTATCCAACTTGCTATGCAAATGCGAACTGTGTATGTGTATATATCTAACTTTGAAAAAGGCCGCGTTTAATAAGCAAACGCCTCCTGGACTTATACGGAAAGTCTCAACAGGACCACGCTCTTTCTGACCGCTCCCATCCCTCACCTAGCCAACCACGCTTGAACAACCTTGTCGTTTTTGAGCCCAAACATGCTAAAAAATATGTTTACATGCAAACTGATTTCTCCAGCAAAACAAAAGTAAAACAACCACAGTTCCTCCTTGCATTGACTAATTTTTCATTACAAGCTGCAACAACCTAGTAGAAGAAAAAAACACATTAGTATATGCCCAGAAAACTATAAGTTGCTTCATTATTTCAAGTTTTGAGGCAACAGATCATTTAAAGTTAAACAAAGCTAAAAAGATTGTTGAGAAAACTTGACACGGTCAAGTGGACCTACTTTTACACAAAGAGATCATCCCCTCTACTATCACAAGGATCAAACATTTCATGCAACATGGCCTGGAAAATATGGGTACACACAACCAGTGGGACAACAACATGGTACACCTAGCATACACAATGTTCCATCACAAATTAGCATCAAAGTTTAAGAAACTTAAACAACACTTAATGGGCAACTCGCACACTAGTTATGCTAAATTACTAGTAGTATTAAAGTAGGCAACTTAGCATTCAAGTTATGCAACATTAGCATTACAGTAGGCAATGATATGCAACTTCATATTACTGCAGGCAACTTAGGTGCAACGGTAGGCAACTTTACCACAACGGTTTACTACTTCACAACAATGCTAGCCAACTTAGTACTAGTAGTACTCAACTTAGCGGTAGTAGAAACAAACTTAGTGTTAGTGGTAGGCAATTCTGAAGTATCTGTACTATGAGTGGTGTAGACAGCTTGGTGTTAAAGATAGGAAATTCTTCATGAGTGGTAGGCAACTTTGCAGTATTGTGAGAATAAGCAACTAGTACTATGAAGTTCTTGGTCTTGCACTAAAGTTACTTTTCAAAAGATAACAGTTGCGTGTAACTTTTCCGAATATGAGACCAATTATCTTAAGCTAAACCTGGGAATCAACTAAGTGATACTATGGAGCGATTTTTCTGAAAATGAGAGCAATTATCTTAAGCTAAACCTGGGAAGCAACTAAGCGATATTACAAAGCAATTTTCTGATGAGTCTTAAGCTAAACCTACGGAGAAATTTTTCTGAAGATGGGAGCAATTATCTTAAGCTAGATCTGGGAAACAAGTAAATAATACCAGGGAGCAACTTTTCTGAAGATGGGAGCAATTATCTTAAGCTAAATCTGCGAAGCAACTTTTACAAAGTTGAGAGCAAGCCTTGCTGGCGAGGCACGATTCCTACCAAGCTGATATGAGAAAAATTGAAAACGGTCAGTCAAAAAAGCAGCTAGAGAAATGACTCATATGAAATGGATTAGTAAACAACTCACCGATTGGACTCTCTTCCTTATGCGAGTTGGCTTTGCGATTTCTGTTGCAATCCTTGTAGCTTTGGGTTGCTTTCCAGCAACTACACTGCTGGGGTTTGTGATCGGTAGTGCTGCTGCAGCAACCGGTAAGCGCAAGTTGCGTCTTGTCATTTTTATTGCCGAAGAAGACACCCACCCACCTGTTATTGCAGCGATTTCTTAGTACAAAAAAATATAGGAATGGACGAAGTTGAAAACCTGGTAACTCTAGTCTGCAACTTATTGATACCTACTATACCATACCAAAAACAAATAACTACACCAAACGAAAAACAACAACTCTGAAAAAATCAAACATCTACTGGGGAGAACACGAAAGTTCCCTCTGCCTTAAGATCTAGCAACAACCTGCACAACCCCTATATGTAACAAAGAACGCCTATATAAGGGGTAGGAACAACTATAGAATGCCCCAAAAATAGCAACTCTGAAACCCAAAAAAAAGGAATCAACTCCCTTTGCCTTAAGAACTAGCAGCAAACATCACACCTATGTAAAAAGCAACTAAGGGCTAGATCAGAACAACTACAGCATACCACCACCACCAAACTCTTAATAAGAAGAACATCTACATGGTGTGTGGAAAATTAACTCCCCTATGTAAAATGGCTAGCAGCAGCACATGGAGTAGAAAAGCAACTAAAGCTTATATTACAGCAACTACAGTATACCCCAAACAACAATTTTCATCAACGTAGTGATATGCCCACAAAGAAATGCAACTTTAAAACTGCCTATTCAGCAACTTAGTGGCCCCTAGTCTGCAACTAGGTGATCCCCTATTTTCAGCAACTTAGTGTTATGCCCACAGGAAAATACAACTTAATACTTCCCATTCAGCAACTTAGTGGCCCCTAGTATGCAACTAGGTGATCCACTGTTTTTAGCAACTTAGTAATATGTCTCATATAACAAATGTATTCAACAACTTGTTAAACTCCAGATCTACAACTTGGGGCACACTAGACCTGCAACTTAGTGCGAACACAGTTTCATGCTGGAAGTAAAAAAATGAACCATCACAAAGCAGCTGCAACTATCCCTCTGCCTGAAGAACTAGCGGCAACCTGTACGCCTAAGCCAAACAGCAACTAGGAATTATATTCGAACAACTACGCCATACCCCAAACAGCAACTCTCAAGCAATAGCTGCAGCTCTCATGCAAGAAAAGATTCTGCACCTGAAAAAATGGCCTGGCTGAAGCACAACCTGATGTTGATTTCTCAGAACATGCTACACACAACCATGGATTTGGGTGGACCTGCCCTTGGACTACCATGCGAGTTGCATACATGGGTTGGTGCATGATTTACCTCCCGAAAACTTGTCATCGTCGTCCTCGCGCGCAGTCGAGATCTAACCCGCCCCCAATCGCGCATGGGTTCGCTCTCCTTCTCCGAGCTCCCCGCAATTGCACGTGAATTCGCTCTCCGTCGCCGAGCTCCCCGCACTTGCGCGCGGCGTCTCTCTCTACCGCCAAGCTGCCCGCACTTGCGCGCGGGTTCGCTCTACCGCAAGAGCACCCCGCTCTTGCGCATGGGAGGCGCTCTCCGCCGCCATCCTCCTCGCACTGGCGCCCGGGGTTTACTCTCCAACCAGACTACCTTTTCTCTCTCATTTTATGCATAAAAAATTCTAAAAATTGCACACAAATTTGACATTGTAGTTTGAAAAATAAATTGCACTTTGCAAGTCAAAAAGTTGCACACAAGAATTTGACATTTTAAATTGACAAAACAAATCAGCTAGCAGAAAATCAGGATTCAGCTAGCAGCACACCACAGATCAAAATCTGCTAGCAGCAAACCTGCAGGTGCCGCGTGCGAGACCACCACATGGCCATGAACAGAACCAGCAGCAGGAGCAGAGGAAGACCTGTAACTCCTGTGGGTTGCGGAGGTGGGCGGCTTGGGCGTGGCCGACGTCTCTACGGCGCCCACGGCGCCCAGAGCACGCAGCCCACGTCCTCGCAGATCGACATGAGAGCACATCGACGTTGGCCTGCTGGACCTCCACGAAGCGGGCAACAGTATCAACTAGAGGAGCGGCGGCCTGGGTGGGTGCCTGGGTGGTGGTGGTCGGCCTCCTCGCCGGCCATTGGCACGGCAAACACGCAGTGCTCCATGGCCTGAAGGAACGCGGTGCTCCTGGAGGTCCTGAAGCGGAAGCAGTGCTCCAGGAGGTCGCGGACGCGGCTGCAGACTGCGGGGCGGCGATGGTCCTAGCCGGCGTGCTTCCTCGTCGCCGGCGCCATGGCCGAACACAACGCCAAATCAGAGCGCGCGGACTGGATCTCCGAGCACCCCGCCTTCGCCGGCGGGTCGCGCTCCACCAGCCTATCACCCCGTCATCGCTCGCGCGGCCACTCACTAAATCCTTTGCGCTAATTTCACCTGGAAGAACCCTACGTAGAGAGGAATTTTGGAGAGAGAGAGGGCTCCGTCACCACGTGGCAGTGGGCCATCAAAAGCGTAGTTTGTATTTTATACTTAGTGCATGAAACATCGGTATATTGGGCATTGATACGTACATATGCTTTCTCTCGGCCCGTCTTAGTCTTAATCGACTGAATTTTTCTTAACCTGTTTGGTAATTAATAAGTAATACTGTATAACACATTCTTCAAACATATTTCACATTTGTGTGCCCAAAATTCTCCGGCGAATTGTGTTATTGCCAAACAAATTGAGTCATTTAAATACCATATTTCCCGTTCTTCTACTCCCTCCGATCCATATTAGTGGGCATAACTTTGTCTAAATTCATATGTATCTAGTTAAGTATTTAGACTAGATACATGTGTATCTAGACAAAGTTGTGCCCACTAATATGGATCGGAGGTAGTAACATATTTTACGTTTCATGTGTCGAAAATTTTCTACTCCCTCCGTTCCTAAATGTAAGATGTTTAAGATGTTACACATGTTGTCTAGATACATACACAAATGAGTGAACATACACATGAAATGTGTCTAGATACATTTATATACATGTGTAAGCGGACAAAGTGTAAAACATCTTATATTTGGGAACGGAGGGAGTACATACGAATAGACAAGTTAATCGTTCCTTTTCTTTTTGCAGCTTTGAACAAGACAGTAGTGGAGACATGCCCTTCTGTCTCGGCCCGTGAGGGGCTTTAGTCCCGGTTGGCCAACCGGGACAGGCCAAGCGGGACTAAAGGCCCAACCTTTAGTCCCGGCCTTGTTACCAGCCGGGACCAAAGGCCCTCCACGTGGTCGCGATACAGCGATTGGGCTGGATGACCTTCAGTCCCGGCTGGTAAGCCCATCCGGGACTAAAGATTATTTTCCGAAAAAAAATTCAATTTTTTTTCCAACATTTTTTTTCAATTTCTTAGTTATATTCTCTAATTAGAGGCGCCTCTAACTAAGTATCGTGTTGTGAATGCTCTCGTAATCCTAGCGCCTCTAATTTATTTTTTTGAATTTTTTGACTCGTTACTCTCTCACTTAGACCATTTTTAACACTAATTACACTTAAACTTTAGTCGCATTCTAGTCTTGGTCAGACTTCTCGGTCGGTCACCCATCCTCACACTACTCCATCCTCAGCACGCTTAACTTCTCTGTTCCTTCCTGCTGTGATCCCGCGAATTTGATTGTACCTTGTTGTCAATACTACCATATCAATCCTATTAACTCTTATACCATTGTGTCACATGTCTGTATTTTTTGAAACCAAAAATAATTATTTAAGTAAACAATAATGAATAAGTAATAATAATATTGAATTCCAATGAAAATAAAATAAGTAATAAAACAATTTATTCATTTATTGCCATTTATTCATATAATATGGCATAATTAATATCTTTAAATCTGTAAATCGCAATTGGACAAATAATATATCCATTATTATCAGAAAAATGTGAGGAATCTGTAAATCGCAATTGGACAAATAATATATCTTTAAATCTAAATATGAAATAAATTAGTTTTTAATATTTTACTCATTTTTTGTTATTATTATCATATAATATGGTATATAATATAACTTTTAATCTGTAAATCGCAATTGGACAAATAATATATCTTTAAATCTAAATATGAAATAATTTAGTTTTAAATATTTTATTCATTTTTTGTTATTATTATCATATAATTTGGTATATAATATAACTTTAAATCTATAAATCGCAATTGGACAAATAATATATCTTTAAATCTAAATATGAAATAATTTAGTTTTTAAATATTTTATTCATTTTTTGTTATTATTATCATATAATATGGTATATAATATAACTTTAAATTTGTAAATCGCAATTGGACAAATAATATATCTTTAAATCTAAATATGAAATAATTTAGTTTTGAAATATTTTATTCATTTTTTGTTATTATTATCATATAATATGGTATATAATATAACTTTAAATCTATAAATCGCAATTGGACAAATAATATATCTTTAAATCTAAATATGAAATAATTTAGTTTTTAAATATTTTATTCATTTTTTGTTATTATTATCATATAATATGGTACATAATATAACTTTAAATCTGTAAATCGTAATTGGACAAATAATATATCTTTAAATCTAAATATGAAATAATTTAGTTTTAAAATATTTTATTCATTTTTTGTTATTATTATCATATAATTTGGTATATAATATAACTTTAAATCTATAAATCGCAATTGGACAAATAATATATCTTTAAATCTAAATATGAAATAATTTTGTTTTTAAATATTTTATTCATTTTTGTTATTATTATCATATAATATGGTATATAATATAACTTTAAATCTGTAAATCGCAATTGGACAAATAATATATCTTTAAAATTTGGTGAGGGGAGACTGCGTGGAAAAGGCACGCTAGGAAAGAAAGCAACAACAAGTATGGACGGGTATTCTTTCACTCGAGCACACTACACAGTTCTACAAAATTCCAGATTGGTGGCTCCGTATATCGTGGAACACATGGATATTTTACGCTCCAAATACCCGGAGCAGACCAACTTCTGGATTAAAGGAAAACACGAAGACACTTTCGGCAGTTGGTTGCGTACACATCTCATTAATAGCACCACTGTTGGAGAAGAGCTATACTTGTTAGCCAAGTCACCATCTTCGACTATATTGACTTTCCAAGGGTACGAGATAAATGAGAATACATTTTACACGGACACCCAAGACAAAAAGAGCACTAACCAAAACAGTGGTGTCCGCTTTGATGCAACAAACGACAATGGGACAAAGGACACATATTATGGTTGCATACAGCTGATATGAGAACTTGACTATGGACCTTAATTTAAGATCTCTTTGTTTCAGTGCAAATGGGTCAACCTGTCAGGTGGGGTAGAGATAGACCCGCAGTACGGAATGACTACAGTGGATCTCAAAAATCTTGGGTACCACACCGAGCCATTCGTCCTAGCCAATGATGTGGCTCAGGTTTTCTATGTGAAGGACATGTCTTCCAGACCAAAAAAAAGAAAAGATAAGCAAGCTGATACATCATACGATGAGCCAAAGCGCCACATAGTTCTTTCAGGGAAAAGAAATATCATGGGAGTGGAGGAGAAGACAGACATGTCAGAAGATTACAATAAGTTTCATGAAATTCCGCCCTTCAAAGTGACAGCTGATCCAAGCATCCCGTTAAATGATGAAGATTCTCCATGGTTACGGCGCAATCAGAAGAAAGGGTCGACATACGCGAAGAAAAAAAAATTTATACCCCAACAATAGATAGGGGGTGTTGTTGGTGATGTGTAATAATGTATTAAACCTTTTATGTAACTGTGTTATGAAAACTCAGAAGAAAACTCTAAACACCGATTTTTGGCTCTAAAAACTCCAACGGCTCACAAGCGCTCGAAAAAATTGGAACAAAACACACGGTTTCCCCGTCATACAGCCCAACCTAAATTAACCATGCCCCTTTCAGAACCACGTCGGATCGAAGTTGCCTTCCTTCTCCAGTGGCCACTCTGACCGGCAAATCATCGCGTGGTCGTGAGACGGCAAATCGGCCTTCGATCCAAACAGCAGCAAGACATCTCTGATGATTTGCAACCGTCCGAACAAGTGTTGGGGATGTTGCTAATCATCAGAGATCCTTGCCGCTGCTTGGATCCGACCGAGGGGAGGGTTCACCTTTAGCCTCCGCTCTAGGAACTCCTGCCTCTCAGAAATCTTGCTCTCTGCTACCCGTGTAGACACTGAGTGCTGAACATGTCTGGGAGGGGGGCTATATATAGGGTACGTGTGCTTCTTTAGTCCCGGTTGGTAACACCAACCGGGTCATGAGGCTCACGAAGTGGTCGTGATACTGCTGATCCAACAGCTCACAATCCCTCAAAAGAAACACACCCCTGATCCAACGTCTCAGAAGCGCTTGAAAGAAACACACGATCCGTGTGCTTCTTTAGTCCCGGTTGGTAACACCAACCGGGACTAAAGGCGGGCTTTGCGGTCACGACTCATGTCAGTCACGTGTCCTCCCCCAGCGCTGCCCTAGCCACGTGTCCTCCCCTAGCGCTGCCCTGGAGGTCTTTATATATTGTCGCCGACGGGGTAAACGCTAATCCACCATTCCTAGCCATGAACGCATCGTCTCCACGAGGCACCTATACGAGGCAAACTACGAGGCACCTGTACGAGGCAACAATATTGAGGTGGATGGAAACCTTTTCAGAGGAAACAATTTGGTTATTTGTGCATATAACATGGTATAGTATTTTCAATTTTTTATTTCTCAAGTTTTGCAACATATTTGTGGTTGGTGCTTTGGAAAAAAAACACATTTTTCACACTCGGAAACAATATAGCACATTCAAAAAATGTATTTCTCAAGTCTTGCCCAATTGATTTAAATATAGGAAACAATACGAGGCACCCGAATTGCCCAATTGATTTAAATATAGCACATTTAGATCGACACATTGAGACATACGATCACATAGCACCGAGACTCCTCCTAGCAACCTCGTAGCCTAGGCGAGCGTCCCGAGCGGCATACTTGATGCGATAAAATCTCAATGGAAACTTGCCCCAACCTAATGTGAGGTTCTCTTCTTCCTCCTTCTTCTTCTCGTCCTCCTTCTCCTCCTCCTTCTTCTTCTCGTCCTCCTTCTTCTTCTTCTTGTTGATCTTCTTCTTCTTCTCAAGCGTTGTGCCAATAGTAAAATTGGCTAGAGTATAGAGACTCGGAAGATTAGGGTACGTTGGGTTAGGGTGAACGGCCCGCTGGAGGTCGACGGCGAACGAAATACGAATTCCGTAAGGCCCCAGCATACGCTGATCGTTGTTGATAGCCGCGCCGCAGAATTTGATGGTTTTGTCCATCAAGAAGTCCTTGAGGGCCTGCGGCACCCGATCAGCGTGGCAAATATGGAACACCAACGTGTCGGTCGCCATGGAGAGTTGCAGGACGGCGGCACGCTGCCTCTCCTCGGGTGCGGCGTCGGTGAACTCGCAGTCGAGGCCCACGATCTTCATCGGTGCGACGTCGAGGTAGCGCCTCTTGACGTCGCGGATCCATCTCTCCACGGTTGATGCGCGGAGAGTGACCACGACCTTGAAGTGCATGTCGACGGTGTCGTCCTTGTAGTGGTACTCCTCGGAACGAGGTGGGCGCGCGAGTGGCTCCATGGCGCGCGGCAGCGATTCGAGAGAGGATTTTAGAGAAGATTAGAGAGAGGAGATGGTGCATTTGGTAAATGGCACTGTAGCTCTCTTATATAGAGCTAGCAGGGGAGATGAGGAGGCTGGCCGTGGTAATTAATCCGGCCGTGTTTCAACTTCCCAAAATCCATTAAGCCATTTGATCAACTTCCAAGAAATTAATCGTTTTCATTCCCCGGCCGTGTGATCAACGACCAGCGCGGGAACTCAAGGGTCCTCGTTTGAACATCATTAGTCGCGGGTTGTATGTAGGACCGGGACTAAAGGGTCCTCGTTTGAACAGAATTAGCCGCAGACCCCTTTAGTCCCGGTTTGTATCTCAAACCGGGACCATTGGTCCCTAACGAGCCGCGACTAATGGTTGCCGTACGCTTCGGCGTTTTCGGGGCGACGTGTCCGGACCATTAGTCGTGGCCCAGACAGCGGCCGGGACTAATGGCCCGGACGAAAGGCCTCTTTTCTACTAGTGAGAGTCACGGGAAACTACCGCTGGTAGTACTGTAGCATCATCAAGTGAGGTAAGTCCATGCTTCGGACCATGTTTCTATCTGTATTTTTTTTAATAACTAGAAATGATACCCCACGTGTTGCAGCGTGTATCTGTTAAGAAATATAATAAAACACATGAAGTTTAAAGTTGTCTATTGAAATATGCAAATTTAGTTGATTACAATTGAGAGGCTAAATTAGTAGACATAAAAAGTATGTTGTATTTTACAATTGAAAGGTCGTTATGGTTCATGGTGTATCTGATGGAAGTGGATACGATGAAATCAACGAGGTGAAAAAGGATGATGTTATGGTTTGCATGAAGATGGCATGCACGTTACCACATAATATTTTTAGGAACTTTTGGAACGGTTACATATAGAACAACACATAATTTTGAACGAAGGTCTTATGATTTTCATCATTGAAAATAATTGGAATTTATTCACTTGGTTGGCCAAACTAATTCCGTTGTTCCACATACAAATTATTTAATTTTATAATTACATAGCTGGCTAGTGAAATCTTATCGATTGAACGGCAAAAAAAGTCTGATTCGGATAGTTTGATAGCTAAAGGAAAAGATGGGTTGAATACTTGCATGTAGAAAGATAGACCATATGTAATAAATGTCAGTGGGCTGTTGTGACAATTGATTTAAAAAAATAGTAAGTGGTGTTGATAACTTGCATGTTGAGATAGATTAATATAAGTCCTCTCTCTCTCTCTCTAGGAATATATGTCTTTCCTAAAGACAGCCTTTCCTTCAATTTATAATTTTGTTTGCCTTGCTTATAGACAATAGATTTTCTAACTTTCAACCCCTTTTGAATTATTGTTGACCTTGAGTGTTTGACGGAAATTTGTTGTTTATAAATCACTATATAAATGGCATATTTCTTCTGGAACATATAAGATAAATGTGACATGAAACTGTTGGTCAACCAAACATCTCGAATTTTATTTGATTTAGAGGAGCAATATTTTGTTTAAAGTATTATCTATGACAATTTTAAATATGACAAGTCTTTCCTCGACTAAAATTCCTTAAATATTAGTCTATCATATGACACATTGCCAATTCAAAAATTGCAAAAAAAAAAGCAATTGATTTAGCAATTGCAGATCTCTTTTATTTTTGTATATGGAACGTATTTCTATATGTTTGAGCTCAAAAGGTACTTGAAAGCACTTATCTATACCAATGTAAAAAAACACCAGTTTTTTGGTATACTTTTATTCTGAACCATGTATGGTCCAAAAGAATGTGTTCAAAAATCATAATACTCGTCTAGTGGTGCACAAAGACTCTTATAGTTCATCCATTTAAAATTAGTTGAACTTCTACTTCTAGTTTTATCCCAAATCTAACGTTTCGATGGTTGGTCGGTCCACAAAAAATTCTTATATCTACAACATCAAATATGTATAGTACAAAATGTATAGATTATATAACGAAACTAATTTCATGTTCTGGATGTTGGTGTTTGTTTCGATAAATTTGTCAAAGTTAAGAAAATTGTAGAGTTCAATTAATTTGGAACGAAGAGAGTTTTACTTATTAACACCCTTTCGTATGATCATATCCCATATATTTGTTTATAACTTTGACTTCTATTCCCTCACATTTCCGCTACCTCTAAATGCTCAACTACATATCTACGACAACAATGCGTACACCTCCGCATGCACAAATTGTTGGAATACTAGCAATCCTTGAGAACTGTCACAGTAAGAAACAACGGTTCTCGCCTTCATGATTCTAATGACAATTTCTTTTAATCTGCCGGTACATTGTTTCAGACATATTTTACACACAATTTACTGCAAAGGTAGATTTACGTATTATGTCCGACTTGTTTTTTTTCTTAAATGGGGAAGCCCGGCCTTTCCATCAAAGAGATGCATATGCTTTTTATTTCATTTATTCAACATAAATTGAGAAATAGCATTACAACGAAAGAACATACAAGACGAAGCCACCAAAAACCACCAAAACTGTGAAAAACACCACAACTAACACAAACGACAGAGTAAACAGTATTCCTAGGTTTATTTCATTTATGCCACCGCCATCACAGGCTCCCTACACTAGTACAGAACGACACATCGGAAACGGGCCAAAAACCCGATCGGAAACGGAAAAAGGGTCCGTGTCCCTGACCCCGTTACTGATGTGAAGGCCCTCATCGGTAACAGAGGCGAAAAACCGTCGCTGATGAGGCGTCGGTTTGGCAACGGTTGTGCACAACCTCCGTTTCTGATGTGTCCGAACATCAGTAACGGGGATTCTGTTTCTGCTCGTTTGCATTGAGGTTTCTTCATAAGCCTAGAGCAGGAATAGATTTGGCAATGGACATTTAAAATTTCACAGCAGAAGCACAAAAAGGCTAACAAATTCATTCATTCATAAGGTATAACAAATGTCACCGATACATTGCATCACAAGACAACCAATTACTTATCTTCATTGTCATGCCTCTCTAAATCTATCATTGACATGTCTAACTAAATCTATCTATGTCATGCCTCTCTAAACTTATCCTTGTCATTTCCAACTTAATTTATCTTCATGACTTGCTGTTAGAGTTCATGAATTCAATCTTATTCTTGGACGGTGTTGCCAAAATATAATCAACTCGCCGCTTTGTCCCCGACCTTGTATTTAGCTCATTTAAATGAGCTAAACGAATCAGCACCATGCTCTGCACATAGTACAATAAGCGAGTGCTGATGTACTGAAGGTGGCTCTTTTGTAAAGTGGTCACTGAAATGCAAAGAGAGAATATATGACTCCATATTAGCTCACTATACATCTAGCATAAATGACATACAACACAAAAGGATGCATAAGACAGAATAACAAACTTACAAATCCATTGCATAGTTGTTGTGTACCAACAATTATGCCGGACGACAAGCGCACCTTGGCTAAGGACCCGGCTTTTTATACAGTGTCACCGAAATGTACATCTGTTTTGCAAAGGAGATAAGTCAGCCATGAGTTTCATACACTACCGATTTGTGCTAGTTATGTTCTTTTCGAGCGACACTACGTAGTCGTCCTCAGTGGCGGAGCTAGAACATATTAAACCAGGATGCACACATGTTACCACAATACATTTAAACCAATTTTTAGGGGTGCATATGTGATGAAAAATTGCTAATTTACAAAGAAAAATTCCTTCTCCCGGTGTCCTGTGCACCCGGCTGGCTCAAGGTGGATCTGCCAGTGGTCGTCCTCATCGTCCTCGGATGTATTACAACCCTAGTTCTAGTTCTGTTCATGAGTGTCCTATGGAAGAAAACCTAAACAGAACAATGACAACAACCCTAGTTCGTCGGCACGACGGCCGGTCACAAATAGATGTATTACCTTTGGATCTGGCGGCGGGAGTACGTAGTCGTCCTCGTCGTCCTCGGATCGACACGCCATGCGCCCTCCAGCTACAGATCAGGCGACGAGATCTGCCCGGGTGGAGCAAAGAACGGGTACGCGCTGCCACGGTCGGAGGAGAGGAAGATGCGCGCCGACACGGTCGGAGGAGAAGAAGATGCGCGCCGCCACGGTCGGAGGGAGGGAGATGCGCGCCGCCACGGTCGGAGGGAGGGAGATGCGCGCCGTCACGGTGGAGCTAAGATCTGGTGCTGTGTGGAGGCGCCGCCACACTTTGAGAGTGAGGCTGAGAGTGAGCGATAGAGTTTAGAGCTGTGTGAAGGGCGCATTTATAGCAAAGTAGAACATCGGAAACGGAGGGTATAAACAACCGTTTCCTTTGATTTTTTTCACTGACACACTGGACTTATACTGATCTCTACTAGTATTGAAGTTGAAGAACATAAAAATAAATAACTATAACTACTCCTCGGCCTCCGCCTTCTCCTGCTCGTATGCGAGGAGAGCCGCGTAGTCGTCCGTGTCGTCGCGCGGCTCCTCGCCGACGATGTCATCGCCGCCTGTGCGCCCCTCCCACATCTCGTCGTCGTCGTAGGCAGGATCGTCGCGCAGCTCCGGCGGGAGGAGGAGCCGGCGGCTCTGAAGCAGCTCAACTCTTTCCGGCGGCATAGGCACCGACGCGCGGTTGAGGTGCCAGCCACCGGGTAGCCGAACCTTTGACCATGACACTGGCCTCCTATATTGCCAGTGCCGCTCCGCGACGGCCTGCTCGACGATGACGCGGTTCCATCCAGGCGACCGCGGACGAGCGTCTCTCCGCCGCGGCGAGCGGCTGCGGTCGCGGGCGCCCGAGGATCCCGCGTCCTCTTCCGGCGGCATAGGCACCCTCCTGTGGTTGACGCGCCAGCCAGCGGGGAGGCTAACATTTGACCAGGGCACTGGCCCTCTGCGTGACGGCCTCCGGCACGACGACGCGGTTCCAATTCAGCGAAAGCGGGAAACTGCTGCGGCGAACGCCCGAGGAGTTGCTAGGAGTATCCATGTCTGCGGCGAAGTGGCGTACTGAGATAGCAGAGAGATCGTGGGTTTTTAAGGAGTAGTGGGCGGTGCCGCGGCGTCACTACGCCACTACGCCATAGCAGTTACTCCGCTCGCATCGAATTCCAAGAAGATGGAACGTGTCCACATTGCACACGGACACACAAAAGTCTCCATTGCTATAGAGGCACATATCGGAAACGGAGCCAGAATTAAGACCGTTGCCAATACTATGGGTAACGGAGTTAATACTTTCTCCGTTACCTATGTTGACGGGCCAGCCACGGCCCAGGTCAGGTTTGTACGCACTGGCCGCGCGAAAAGCGCGATTCTCCGTCGCCTAACGCCTGCCGTTTCCATAGAGGGGTATCCGATGTGTCGTTCTGTACTAGTGCTAGAGATAGCGCCTTGTGCTTTTAATTTGATATCTCTCTATATATGTGCTCTAGTCGCAGGTTTAATAATGCTTTCGTTACTCGTCATTATATTTTTGTGTCTCTTAATAAAAATTATTCAGCTTCTGTACATACCAGCGTTGTTTTTTTCGATAAACGAATTTTGTTACTTAAAGAGTTTTAATCTGTGTAATACTCCCCCCGTCCCAAAATAGGTGTCTCAAGTTTGCCCAAAAGTAGATGTATCTATACATGTTTGAGCAAACTTGAGACACTTATTTTTGGACGGAGGGAGTACTTAAAACTCCTAGATGCACACAGCCCCATACCAGCGTTGTTGGAAGCATTTTCCTAGGTGTCACAAAAATTACTTAATCTTACAAACAATATTTCTATATGTACTCCTTCCGTTCCAATTTAGATGACTTCCATTTATCTACATGCGGATGTATCTTGATGTATAATAAGTCTAGACAAATGAAAGTCATCTATTTTGGAACGGAGGGAGTACTCTGTACCGTGAGATTAATATATTGATCGCTAGTATCATATCTCTTACTAACTTGACTAATATGTATGTCAAATTGTGAGTGCGGTTTTGTCATAATTAACTGTCTAAAGTGTGCTTTGCATGCAGATGAATAAAGAAGAACCAGGGACGAGCAGCACGATGCAACAGAGTTGTTGGCTTGATCTTCCCATCGACTTGGTGAAGCACCACATCATACCCAAGCTCCCATTCCCCGGTTTCCTCAAGCTCCGAGCTGCGTGCAAAGAATGGAGCCGAATCGCGGTGCAGCCTACTATCCGGGCGACGCGGCCGCTGCTGCTGTCGATCCATCCGCGAGCGCATAACGTTCTCGTGGCGAGGGACGCCGCAAGCGGGGAGCAGTACGCTCTGCGGGGCTGCCTCCGTGGCCTCTTCTCCGACGATGGGCTGCCACCGAAGCCGACATTCTCCAAGAACAGGTGGGTCGTTGTCATGAAGGGCGACGATGGCCCAGATCCAGTGATCTTTCTGGTGCACCCGTTCAGGACAGGCCGCGACGAAGCCGTCGTGCCACTTCCGTCGATTGGCGAATGCCCCTACCTGAGGGCGGTAGTGTTTTCAACCGCGCCGGGACGCCCGGACTTCATGGTCGTCCGTCGTCGCCATGGAGGCCTGTAGAGGATTCCTCAAGATGAAGACATGGCGCCCGGGCGAGCAGGAGTGGACCGAGGTTAAATTTGGCAATCTTGACGATTACGACTACGTTACGCTCGTCGTCCCCTTCCATAACCCCGTGTTCCTGGACGGAGAGTTCTATCTCCTGTCCAGAGATGGCAAGCTCGGCGTTTTCAACCCCACGGAGATGACGTGGCGGGTACTTGATAAGCCGGGTGCAATGCAAGTGGTCACAGACAAGCTCGGCGCCTTCAACCCCAGGGACACGACGTGGCGGGTAATTGATAAGCCGGGTGCGATAGAACATGGAGAGGAAATTGTGGACGACCGTGACGATGGAGTAGACCATAGTCACGGTAGACAAAACACCACTCCCTGTGATAATCTTGCTAAGTAGCATCAGACAGACCATAAAAGCTGTGTTTTTTATAATTCAAAATAGTTAATTGAACATTTTTTATTTCTTATCCTTTTGCTTGCAATATTAGGAGATTGACGCACTTCATTTTAATATTTCTCCATCTACCAGTATTACTAATATGTTTGGTAATTAGTTGTACGGGGTGCATAAGAAAACTCAGGTGCACATCCCCTAGGTAGTTGTGTTTTTTCAGATCTATTTGGAATTGTTGAAATGATGTTGCTTTTAATAAAATTGGAGCTGCCCATGTTTACAGGTGGTACACCGAGCTATTTATTGAATCCACTTGTTGTTTTTCTAGTTTTTGACAAACATAGTATATTAAAATCGAAAATATAAAAATTACATCCAGCTTAGCTTAATTAAGAACTAGTCGAGATATTAAGAACGCACATAGTAACAAAGGAAAAAAAGACCCGTCAAGTGATCCATCGCTCGCAGCAGCCGGTCCATTTACAACACTCAAACTACAAAAACGATGCCGAAGCAAACATTGCACAAGCGCAATCAACAAGGATATCTAAACTCTCCAATTAGTGCCTTCAACAAGGATCAACACTGCAAGGTACAACCAATAAAGGTCAACCGTAGGGTTTGCACCTTGAATGTCGAGACTCGACGCTCGAATAGCAGCACCAAAGTGAAACCCCCGAGTGCTGCCCACCGAGACCGGTGTTGCAAAGCACTTATCAAGAGACTCACATGTATATGTGCGATTCGGATACGAACATTGTTTTGTAGCCATGCCCACACAACAACATGTGAACTAATGTGTTCATCACATCCAAAACTCTTCTTCCGTCAATACTGGCTTTTCAATCATATATCCGTCTTGATATTCCCCATCTCCGCCAACACCACGAAAATCGCAGGCGTCGACATATCCCATTGTGTCAACGAAAGGCAGAGCTTTGCTACGTGTCCCCTTGAAGCTGCACGAGCGGAAAATTGTGGGAGCACACTACCGATGCCATCCGATCCAGAGTTGCAGAGCACATACGCCACTCTGTGAAGATAGCCAATTGAGCCATCCAAAACTCGTCGATGGCCAGATCAAGGATGACTAGCAGGGGAGACGGCGAGGAGATGGAGTAGAATGAGCTAGGTGGCGGTGCTCCGGTTTCCCCGATCGCTCAATACGGTCACATCCCATACTGCACATCGAGATTTTTTCTCCTATATCGGTGTAAAATATTATTGATTCTGTTTGCACTCGACTAATGGCGATCGTTCCGAATATATTCAATCAGGTCGACATTTAGGGTACAACATGACTTTCTTTTTTGACCCAACATGATGACGTGTTGGTCGCGAACGAGACCAAACCTCAGCCATAGCGGATTAGCGGATTCGGCCGTTAACCTCCCGAAAGTCGCCAAACCCAATTCAAATTGCAGAGCCTGACGGTGGGTAGCAGAGCCGACGGCGGCACCCACGCCGCAGCACCCACCTCTCATCCCCGACGCAGCCCACGCGGCGGCGCTGCCACGATCCCGGCCGGCGTCCACTAGACGGTCCAAGATTCCAGGCTATTCCCCACATCTAGCCTGAACCCAAATCCCAAATCCCTGCGATTCCCCCTTCACCTCAAGCTCCCCCTCACCCCCAAACTTCGGAGATGGCGCCGGGGAAGCCGAAGCAGCTCGCGGTGCGTCTCCCCGAGAACGAGGAGGTTGCGCGTCTACTCCTGGAGAAGCACCGGTCGATGCTGGAAAAGGGCCTCACGGACAACCTGAGCCTCACGCTCTCCACCGCCTACCGCAACGTCTGCGCCGCCAAGGAGCACATCAGGACCCTCAAGGACCTGTTAAAGATCAAGTACACATCTTTCCGTACATCTCCGCTGTTTCTTTGATTTTCGTTCTTGCGGGTAAAGGTCGCATTAAGGCTAGGGTTTGGCCGATTTAGCTCTCCGCTGTTTCTTTGTTTTCGTTCTTGCGGGTAAAGGTCGCATGAACGCTAGGGCTTGGCCGTTTTAGCTTTGATTTGGGTGGCAATGTAGCGTTTTTGTTCCATAAGTAGACGGAAAATCAGATTTCTTTTGGCTGAATGCTTTAAGACGTATGGATCACTTTGTAATTTTTGTGTGCAGATAGGTTGTGTTCTTCATCAAAGATTTAAATTTGGTTTGGCGAAAACTATTTAATTACAGAAATTTGAGCGGTCGTGAACTGATCTGATCATCCATGAACCCAACGTGACATCAGTTTTGGTTTCGACATGTTATTTAACTCTGTTGTAAAGCATTCGGTTGCTGCAATATGTGTGATAAAACCGATTTTAGGTATGATAGGTGATAGGTATAGATTTTTATTTGATAAAAAAGGCTATTCCCCTGATTCCATTAGCAGAGCTATAGTTCATAAAAACCAGATGGAAGAAAACAAAGCAAGACCATAATGTTAGTGGAATCAGATATATCAGTTGAGAGGGTAGTGGTATGGCAAATGACCATTACGTATGCGCACTGTGCCACTGTCTATCAGTCTCCCTCCCGCAGAAGACCTCTCCTGGACCTATGATATGCTCCCCTGTGATATAAATCGGATGCTGTGTAGCTGGATAAGTTAATATATACACCACACTCCAGGTGTCATTTCAAATTTGTATTTGCTTGTAAGTAGACAATCAGACAACTACTGTAATAGCATGACTTTATTTTGGGTTCATGTGGATAGTTTGCACCTTACTTCGGGAGTTGAATTGAGATGGACATGCCTGAACATTTCACTACTATGTCTCTGTTTGTGCTGTGGATTTTTTGCGTAAAATTTACACTCTTTAATATATCTGACCACTCTATTTAGTGAGTTCAAAATTTTGGAAAGGTAATGCATCTAGTTCCTCTGTTTCCATTTTATGTTGCGCTGAAACCACATATTTATTCTATCTCTTTTATAACCTAGCATTGATTGCATCTTAAAGTATTAAGTTACCCATGCTTTCTTATTGTTGTCAGGGGTGTTGGACCTTGGGTCATTCGTCTCATTAAAGAGTCCTTTCCAAAGTCCAGCCCAGATTTATCCCCTCCAAAAAGTAAAGCGAAGGTGCAAAAGGGTAACTATTTTCATGCTTGACTTCTTCCTTTTATTTTCTGCACCCATTTTTGTCTCAGGGATGGCCAATGGATTTCATCTATTCAATCTTACAGACCACTGTTCATTTCTGCAGGGAAGAAAACAAAAAGATCACAGCATAGTCCTGATCTTGTTTGCAGCATTTCTGCTAATATGGAATTCCAAGAACTGACACACTTGACCAGTGAAGAGCAGATCAGTTGCAATTCTGAAGATCAAACTACCGTATGCCTACATTTACTCACATTGTTCTTAACGGCAAGGGTATCATTGTAGCTATACAAACGAAATGACAGATTCCTCTAGATGCTTAGATATTAAATAGAATGCAATATTTTGATTTAATTGTCATATTCTCCTGGTGAACATTTTCAGTTCAATGTTCAGTCTGCAGTCATATTAATGATTTAATTCAATTTCTTGCCTCCTGGTTTAATGTTAAAGCTTTAAAGCAGAGAAAGGCCTTACTAAATTTTGAAATGTTTGGTATAGCATCTAACACTCACATACCCCAATCAGATTTTTCTGTCTCACAAATCACCATATTGCTACCATTTAGTAACGTGACACAATTTGGAGAGAAGTTAACTTCAGTTCAGTACATTAGTCCCTTTTTTCCAGCTATTTTATAAACTCCATTTAACCTACTCCAAATTAATAAGCTTCCTCAACTTTCTTTCTAGTTTATTTACTGTATAATTTAGCAATATCCACTCATTAAAATATGTGATCGAAGCGTCACTTATACTTTCGGTTTTCCCTTTACTAATAGTGATATTGTTTCACCTGTTATTGCTTACTAGTTTTAGTCACAATCCTGAATGATGATCAGGATGCTGGAGTATTTTATTGCTAATTCATTGGTTCTTTTGTTCTATCTAGAGTAACTCTTCTGAAAATATCATTCTCAGCGATTCAGATTCTGATGAACCAAATAAAGGGAACAATCCTTTCATAGGTACTGATTGTTCATGCTGCATAAATTCTCAAACAGCATTTGTATATGTTTTTTCTGCTGCACTACAATTAATCCTGGCTACTCTTTCGTAGGTTTTGAAAATTTTATTGAAAAGAGGGAGTGTCGAAAACATAAAGCAGACAGTTCTCGTTCCCTTGACATCGGTATGCTGTCAATTCAGATCATATATAGCTAAACAAAAGTAATGTTGTCTAATAAATTCTTTTTTTTGTAGGCAAGGGACGAACTTCTAATTTCAGATTGTCAGATTGTTCAGTTTCTATTCCACCTCTTTCATCTCAAAGAACATCTGAGCTGCAATCTTCCAGTACAACGGTAAAAAATAACTTATTTTTTTGGATTTTTTTTGCACATTACCTTGTTTATTATTCAAATAGAACTTATTGCTTTTATTTCTTTTCCGTTACCAGGGTTCTGCTGAATTCACTAATCTAGACAAGGATACCGATGGTATGAGCTATTCTATACTAGCTATGCCACCTCGTCTATCCAACGAAAAATTTCTCAAAGCTTATGAAGTGGTGTTGGTATTGGATGATCGTGAAACTTTTGGGTTCGTATGATTATCCTACTTACTCAAGAATTATGGTATCTTATTCTGCTGTTATATCTAATCTTTAAGTGGGATTATAAGCTTGTCTTACCGTATGCTTGGTACTCAAAATTGTATGGCCTTTGCTGAACATCCGTTGAACTTATTCAGACATATCAAACATTTGAGGTTAATTTACGCAAAATCTATAGATACAGTGATGCAAGTTTTTATAGTTTTAAACTATGTGATTACCCCCTGGTTTTTCAGGGTACTCTAATATGCTACTTTGAGCTCCTTTGTTCTTTTTAAATGAGCGAGCAATGGCATTCTCTTCCTTATTTTTTTTTGATTCTGTAATAGTTATCAGTTATCACATGCTTTCTGCTGGTATTTTCCTGAATTTGAAGAAAGTTTGACTTCATAGTTTCATAGTTGCATTTAGTTTCTATCGTTCAAGTTTTATGTGTTATATTTTTTATACATATTCAGTTTATCATACAAAATAATAATTTTATTACGGCTTCCCCTGGTCATTTTGCAAGACAAACCACCAAGATGAATTGAATTGATGCCTTTTCTCTAGACGTACTTGCATTTTTATTGCAGGACTGCGTAGTGGTTTCTTATGTGTCTTGGCTACACATGGCACTGTGTACTTTATCTTGCAGTGTCATTTGCTTGTAGCATATCCCCCACCGCACCGACTGCACAACTTTCATGTTATTTGCTCTTCCGTTTAATTGCATATCAGAATTTAGTTCTCATGATTGTTACATTTGTGTGTAGGTCCCAAGGCAGAGAGTTGTTCGTAACATCCATTCGAAGTTTCATGTACCTGTAGAGGTAGGTCACATACTCACATTCAGACTTATGTGGACTTGCCTTACTAACCGTCCTCTCATTCCTACTATTCAGTTCATTTGTTCTAGTTTCGGAATTATCTTCAACTCTTTGCACACGTCTCTGATCACTAAATGCCGCTACTACATATGATTGGAAATCTAAATCAAATCCATGATGATTTGAGTTGACACATTATGTTATGCCGCTCTGCCATAGAGAACTTTAGAAAAGATTTAAGTACTCTTTTGTTATATGACCACGATCAGGGAATCTGATATTGCGTACTGTAAAGCACCAAACTGATTCTTCTGCTAGCCCACAGCTAATGCACAAATGCTGTTTGGATGGGTGGCTCTTGCTCATATGCTAAATATGGATTGTGTGTAAAATACTACGAAGCACAGAGTTGGCAGAATTAATTGTTCAAACATATCATCCCTTGAGCAGTTTTTTTTTGTGAGATGTCACTTGAGCAGTTTCCCTGCTGAAATAAAGGATATATGATTTCCAGCGATTTGGCTATTTTTGCCAGATTTGATTAGAACATTTATTTGTAAGTTCATGATGTTCTAGAAATGTATTACAGATGCAACGGAAAGTTGGACAATCGTGTGAAGAGTAGCACTCTGCAAACGATGTGATTATATGAATGCACGAAATGACATTTCTTTTGTGAGGAGAGGGAATATCTGGTATTTTCCGGTACTGCTAGAATGCTTGGCTGATATTTGTGTTCTGTGCCCCCTTTGTCCTGATGCTCGCTGCCCGCAGTGTTGGATTACTTGTGTTCAATGGAATAGCTCGTATATCATTATTGCCTTATATCAAATTGGACACAACCTCCCAACTTATCAGATTGTGCTTTTATACTTTAACGTTCACAAGCTGTTGGATAGTACAAGTGTACAATTGTAATGAATATGCTCTCTTTTCAGAACATAAAAACTTTGATGAGACATGGATCTTGTCTTCATTTAAAGTGAACTAAAAATGATGATATAAGTTATCCGTAAGTTGAACTCTTCGTGCTGTCTGCCAGAGAATGTGATGTTGATCATTCTGTTTGAATCATGTCATCCAGATAAAACGCTTGCCTGTTGGAGATGGTATTTGGATTGCTCGTCATAGAAGATCTCACACAGAGTATGTTCTTGATTTCATTGTTGAAAGGAAAGGTGTCACGGATTTAGCTAGCTCGATTAGAGACAGCAGGTACAAAGATCAGAAATTAAGGCTAAAGGTACCATCTGAACTAGTATTGTCTTTTGTTATTTTTATTGTTTTTTCTTTCAGGCAACTTCCTATGCTCTTATACTTTCAATTTGTGTCTGATGAAGCAATATGAATTCTGTATTCTAAGACTCTAGTTTGTGTCTTGTGCAATCCCAGTCCGTGGTGGCAGCAACCTGAAACGTTGTTTGTCCATGAGCCAATGACCAGCACAACCTTTTCTGTCTAAGTCATTAGCTTGTCTAGCAGCATAGTCGTGGAGGCTTCTATAATACGACTCATGGTTGAATACTTGAATGTAACTTGCAGCGACTGTTGAAGCACCTGCATCGTCTAATGATTGTTTTATATGCTCTTTAATTCTATCCTACAGTTGACATCGAATTGTGTTAAGTAATGGTGAATAGGACAAGGGTGTTTCACTTCACGAAGTTCAAGTTGTGTCTTTGGCCTGTCTTGTGCGTCCACATGCTTTACCCTTAGTGATTGAATGTCACATGAGTCTAGTCATAGGACTATAGGAGTAATAAATTTCATAAAAGACACATGTTTCGGAGTATTTAAACAAGTTTGTGTTTCACATAACTGTACGTACTATATTACTATGCCATAATGTTTCAGTAAACCCCACATCCATATCAATTCATGTTATATAGGTATATGAGGTTGTCAGTGTAACCGGCATGCAGGACCCACCAGTCAGCAGACAAATGTTGTGTTGTCTGGTGAAATATCAGTTCTCTGACAGTTTTAATGAAATAAATGTAGTTTCGAAATCAGCTCTTGCAATTCCAGATTAAATTCTAATAAAATTAAAACTTCCATCTAGGTGCAATCGTGCATCTGTTAACTACTTTCACCAATCAACATGAAAAATTAAAATGAAATCGCGGATAGTCCTATGTTACCAACATAATATTTTAAAACTTACACTGTAACGTGTTATTAACTATGTAATGAAGCTACACATTCAACAAATAAACAAATATTTTTTCTTATAAACAGGTTGGTCCTACATTTCATTTGCACTAACAGTTTTGTCCCACATGTCAGACTGTATTACATTTAATGGGATTCAAACCGATCTGTCGTTTATCGAAATTTAAATACTATGTGTAGTTCTGTGAAATGCAAGCTAAGCTGTGTAGTTTTCTCTTTTCTGATAGTTGTACTAAAATATGTGTAGCTCATGAAATTTACTTCTGTGTATTTACACTTGTTTTTATCCTGAACCGAATGGCATAAGTAAGCAACCCCTTTGGGCAATGAGATGATGAAGGGTATGGTTAAAAAACTTGAGATTTAGCCCCTGATAATTTTTCCCAAACATTGTGTTCTTTTTTATGTTTACAGTTTCCAAAACAAGAGCTTAGTGGCTTACTAACTTTCGATGGCAGATTTTATCTATTTAGCAACAATATCAAATGATGTTTTCATTTTTTGTACCTTGCAGAAATGTGGACTAAGGAAGCTGATATATCTGGTGGAAGGTGATCCAAACTGTTTAAACGCATCAGAGAGCATCAAAACAGCGTATGCACACTACTCCATAGTGATCATGTTATCCCTGCATACACCTTTTCTTGTTTTAACATCTTACTGCTCCCCTCCTTGAATTGTGATACACCTAGAATTTTCAGTTTATAAATTAGATATCTTAGGGTAGCCAGTTGTATACCTTTGTAACTGCTCCATGCCTTTAATTTTCAGCTGCTTCACCACTGAGATTCATGAAGGGTTTGATGTCCAGAGAACCACTGAGTATCCTGATACTGAAAGAACATACGGCTACCTCACACATTCGATAATTGATTACTATAGCACGAACTTCTCAATCGGTGCCAACACCCCTCGAGTTTGCTTAACATACGAGGAGTTTGTGAAGAAGTGTTCTGAGCCCAAGAAGTTAACCGTGAGCGACATATTCGCCCTTCAGCTTATGCAGGTAACTGGTGAATGAAAGCCACCTTGACGAGAGGGATACTTTCAATTCATTTCATGGAGTTGTTCGGCGCAGGAGTCATCCCATCAATTTCTCGTGTAATGCAGGTACCACAGGTGACGGAAGAAACTGCACTCGCTGTTACCGAGCTCTACCCGACTCTTTTGTCGCTTGCTCGGGCATACTCCATGCTTGTCAGTCCTCCTTCCCCCCTTTCAGTTTTAGTCTCCTGTGCTCGAATTCTGAACGCCCGTGTCCCTTGCTGATTCAAGTACTGTTGCGTCTAATGCTTTAACATGTTTTTGAAATAAAACTTGTTCTTGTGATGTTTATCAGGATGGGAATACCCGTGAACAAGAGGCGATGTTGAACAAGAAGAGCAAGATGATAAACGCAGGGGCTAGCAGAAATATCTTCAAGCTTGTGTGGAGTGAAGGGTGAGATCAGCTACCTACCTGTTTCCTGACTTAACATGGATCAACCGGCCAGCCCTTCTGTCACCATCTTGATGATTTTGGCGCCACCTCGTGTGATGAAGCTCCATTGGTCTCGGAGATTTCGTCGCATAACCTTCATGTTGTGAAGGAAAAATAGTAGGTTTCCTTTGTGTGGGCCACGGTGCCAGCCTGTGTAATCACCTGAAAGCCTGAGAAACAGGCGCTAATTACTTCTCTGCTATAGACTTGCAGGTCGTGAGATGTGTTCCATATGTTGTAATGGAGTAGTCAGCTGCTTGGACTAAGCCTTCTCTCATGTTATTGTGGGATTCGATTAATTATGAGTTAATTTGCACTTTGGGGGTAATCCCTGTGGCTTGCATTCTTGATGAGCAGGATTGTGCTGTATATTTTGCACAGTACATGCTTTGCTTGTACTGCATTGCTAATTTTTGGGGTCAGATTCATCCAACGGCCTGCATCCCATCACCAACCGCCCTGTTCCTTTCCGACTTCACCTCCGCCGCCCTCGTCTTGCTCGTCTCGCCGTAGTCGCTTGTGCGCCTTTATAGCAGCCTTTCAGAGGAACGGACTTGACCCCGACCCGACTCGACCCATCCGCCGCGTCTCGTAGCGCTGCTGCTCGTTCCGATTGACTCGGCTCTCATGGCGGCGGCGGCGGCTCCACTGCCTCGTGCCCCCGTCTCCTCCCCCGCGAGCCGCGCGGTCATCTGGTCAGCTCGCTCCAACCTTCGCACGGCCGCGGCGCTACCGTCGGGGGCCCTGGGATGGCGGCGCAGGCAGCCCTTCCCGGTAGTCTCAATCACTGCGGCCTCCGCCCAGTCCACGCCACCAGCGCTCGCCGTCGATCCCGAGGTTTGTTGATTGCCTTCTCCCGCAAAATCTTCGTCAGCTCCTCCTTGTCACTGGTAAAGCCGTGTCCTTTCGGTGGAAGCTGCTTTGAGCATTTCTTGTGCAATTACTCGAAAAATAGTGTCAGCTTTATCATCGTCCTACTAAAATTGTAGGTTGAAGCATTGCTAGACACTGTGAAGTGGGACGTCAAAGGGCTGGCAGTTGCTATTGCACAAAATGTGGATACTGGGGCCATTCTTATGCAGGGCTTTGCTAACAGAGAAGCCCTTGCAGCGACTATATCTACCAGAAAAGCTACATTCTATAGCCGCTCCAGGTCTTCGTTGTGGACTAAAGGGGAGACATCCATGAACTTTATCAATGTGCACGACATTTTCCTTGACTGTGACCGTGATTCTGTAAGCATCTTCTGCTTTCGGTTATCCATCAGACTCCAATCAGAGTAGTCGGTTTTGGATTCAGATAATACTAACTGGGGTGGTCTGTGTTTCCTTGGAACTTAGATAATATACCTTGGTACGCCGGATGGACCTACATGCCATACAGGGGCAGAGACCTGCTACTATTCTTCAGTCTATGATGCCCTACAAGGTTCGAAGGTATTTTTTCTTTAATTAACCTTTCTGTGAACACAAGTTTACTTGTAATTTTAATACGATTGTATTCCACAGTCAAATCAAGAGAGGCAGGTTGCCACAACTCTCTACTTGCTTGAAGATACGATCAGTAAGCGGAAGGATGAGATAGTAACTGAAGGAGGTGGAAAGCCATCATGGACGAAAAAACTACTGCTTGATAACCAGCTGCTTTGCTCGAAAATACGGTATGTGATGCTTTGCTGATTTCTCTATTATATACTATATTTCAGTGTAATAACTGTCCATAAAGTTTTACTGTTTCAAGACAACTGAAATAGAATAGCAATGGTAGTTCTTTTTTTTATTAGCCTGGTTTGTTGATATCTAGGGGAAAGCTCTATTTGTTCATATTCTTAATTCTCTTGTTCTAATCTGGTCTGGTCATCTTTAATTCTTGACTATTCGATGTAGAGATATACTGGTGTTTGGTGGGGTTGCGCGCGCTTCTTGCTAAGCCCCAGTCTGCGAGAAAATTCTGAATTTTTTGGTTGAATAGCACTATCTACAACTGCGTAGTGTATATTTTATTTATTCTTTTGACACAATATAAAGCACAACATCATGGTAGTAATTCCTTGATTGATGTAGTTATTCAAAAGGGTATTGTTCAAATGTCAAAAATCTAATTTACAAGGTGTACTGTAGTCGTTCAAAGGTAATACTCCTCCCTCTGTAAGAGTTTCTAACAGGCAGGAGTAATGCACTAGAAAAATCTAATTTTGTAGCACGCTGTGTACTTTATTTATTTCTCAGGTTTGACGACCTGTATAGCTGTATTTAGCAAATTTTGAATGGGAAGCTAATGTCCAAATTTTGTGCATTGAATCCTTACAGCTGAATTTTGTTGACCTTGGCTCAGTTATAAGATTTACAAGGTGCCAGAGGTCTTAATTGGACCCTTTTTTTGTAGGCCTGATTCAACATTTGATTTACAGGACTCTTATTAATATAATTTTTTTTTCGAAATGGGGAACGCTGCCCCGAAAAACTAGGGTAGCTTGTGCGATTTGTTTCATGGAAAACATATAACAAAAGAAAGTGGTCATATATTCCTGTTTTAATAGAAACAAATCTCTCTCTAGTCCACATTAGGCTTCTTACAACATCTATTTGATAAAACTGTTTATTCCTGCCAAACTTACTAATTTGCAAATATAAATTATTGTTATTAATCACCATCTGATCAGCTTTGTTCTCAACTTAAAATCTGCGACACTATCATAATAACATTATTTTGATCTGTTATCTGTATAGTTGCTACAGTTTTCTCTTTGCCGCTCCTTTGAACAATTTCCGGGGCAGAATGCATGCCTCGGAAAAATCACCATAACAT
The DNA here is from genome assembly GCA_947311845.1 of Poa pratensis. NCBI lineage: Eukaryota > Viridiplantae > Streptophyta > Magnoliopsida > Poales > Poaceae > Poa > Poa pratensis. Next base: position 5,502,642 of record CAMZMU010000088.1, read on the forward strand.
AGTTACTCAGAGCATACAGGACTTCTGTTTCGCTTAATGCATGCACAGTTTGTCTTGTCATCTGATATTTCCTTACAAACATTGGAATTTTAATTATAATTGTCCCGTAGTATTACATTCGACACCATGTATGAGCATGGACAGTTACTGTCAGAGGCAAACTTAAGAAAGATTCAGTCTAATTTCTACACTAGATGTGAGGTGCGACAATAACGATTGGTATAGACAAGTGCTACATGTTCTGACCAACAATTTAAACGAACGATTTTCATCAAATAATCCAATGGTTCCTGCCTAGGAGAAAAATACATGTAAGACAGACTGGTGGCATATTTATCTTTCTAATAGACTATTTAGTCTTGAGTAATAAGATGGTTCACGTGATTTTTCTTTACAAACATTGGAATTTTAAATATACTTGTCCCATAGCATTACATTTGGCACCATGTATGAGCAGGCGCAGTTACTGACAGAAGTAACCTTAAGAAAGATTCAGTATATCTTTCTTAAGATGAGAGGCAATCTTAAGAAAGATTCAGTACTCCAGTAGATGTTGAGCTGCAACAATGCCGTTTGGTATAGACCACTGCCACATATGAGGAACAATGTTTGTCTTTCTCAAACGAGTTTCATCAAATAATAAGATGGTTCCTGCCTAGGAGAAAAATACACGTAAGACAGACCGGTGGCATATTTATCTTTCTCTTAGACTATTTAGTTTTGACTGATTTGGCTTTTGATGTAAGGGTTTGTTTATGAATACTTCCACCAATGAATTTCAATTGCTGGCTTGGTGTTTAACTATTGGCAAGTGTTTGTAGTGCAATTATTCATGCATATTTTGGACCTTTTCTCCTGTTGTCACTCTGTTTGACCTTTTCCACTTACTCTTTGAATGCCAGTATATTTATCTCTTAACGTTTGGGCCCATTTGTTTCCGGTGTTTCAGTGAAGAAGCGGGTGAACTAATTCAAACTCTGCTTGAGAACGAGGACAAATCACGCACGGCCTCAGAGATGGGTGATTTGCTGTACCATGCAATGGTGCTTCTCAGTGTAAAGGATGTGAAGATGGAAGAGGTCCTAGAGGTCCTCAGGAAACGGTTTTCGCAGTCGGGCGTTGAGGAGAAGGCCAGTCGCAAGAAATCTTAGCATGATCACAGGTTAAGTGGATGAATTCTCCATCTGATCGCGTGTCTTGTTACATTGTCACTTGAGATTTATGTTCTTGCGTTACTTCTCTCAGAAGAAAAAGACTCTAAACTTCCTTGCGTTTTTTTATTCCATCGTGACCATAGAGACTGTAACTTGCACAGCTGCTGTGTTGTTCATGCTTTGGCCAATAAAGCGGTTTCTTTGGGATAACTGGTTCTTAGATTGTTTACTGTACCATGAGTCAGACATTTGCTGTGTCCTTTGGTCTCGAATGTACGGACTAGTACTGATTTCTTTAAAAGTTTTTTTTAAACAAGGCAAAAGATTTCATCATTCTTTGAAAGTTCTTGTGGATGGTGTTCATTAGTGATACTTGGAAATTTGACTGGGTCGTTGTACGTAGAGCACCGAAATGGAAAACTACACGGGCGTTGCGTACAGCTCTTCCACAATAGACCGAACATGTACAGTAGCTTTTATGGTTCCTTCACGCTTTTGTTTGTCTGAAAGCGAGTGAGCATGTGCAATAATTTCTCGCTCTTTCACGTGTTTGCCTGGGCGCCCTACCACCGTGGAAGCAACTTCCTTTTTCTTTTGCTGAGATAAAGTTCTGAAATCACCAAGGTGAACATGTCAAGAAGAGAAAATTTTGAAGATAACATCACACGATTTTACACGAATGCGTGAATCGGGAAGGTCGAAATTGCGAATCCGAACTGAAACCCCGGCTCGTCGATTAAGAATTGCAAATTCATAGTGACTGTGCGAGGATTCTGGATATGAAATACGCAGATTCTTTTTCTGACAATACTATTCCAGTATATTGCAGATTTCATTTTGTTGACAAATAATTGCACAGTTTTGCACGGAACGCGTAGTCGCGTAGCGACTAGCGAGTCTGAAAACTGAGAGGGACACCACACCACCAAACCCTCCGCCGTTCCCGTGCGAGCAGCGCCGGGGAGGGAGCGACCCAGTCGAGATCGGGAAATTTCCCCCACCCCCCCACACCGCTCCGCCGCATGGATCCCGCCGGCGATTCGCCGGCGCCGGCGGCCACCTCCACCGCCGCCACCGTCCTCGACACCCTAGGAGAGGAGGTGCTCGCGGTCATGTCCCCGGTCTCCATCTGCATGGCCCTCGTCGTCCTCCTCATCTCGCTCCTGGCGCCGCCCTCCTCCTCGCCGTCCGCGCCTCCCCCCGTCACCGCCGCCACGCTCGTCTACCTCGAGTCCCCCTCCGACTCCCCGGGCCAGAAGCTCGTCGGCGCGCTGCTCGACGCCGCCGTCTTCGTCGCGCTCGTCGCCGTCGTCACCTTCGTCCTCGTCGCCCTCTACTACTACCGCTGCACCGGCTTCCTCAAGAACTACATGCGCTTCTCCGCCTTCTTCGTCCTCTTCTCCATGGGCGGGGCCATCGCCGTCGCCATCCTCCGCCGCCTCGACGCCCCGCTCGACGCGCCCACCGCGCTCCTGCTCCTCTTCAACGCCTCCGCCGTTGGCGTACTCTCCGTCTTCGCCTCCGCGGTCCCCATCATCGTCCGCCAGGGGTACATGGTCACCCTCGCCGTCATCGTCGCCGCCTGGCTCTCCAGGCTCCCTGAGTGGACCACCTGGATCATGCTCGTCGCGCTCGCCGTTTATGACCTCGTCGCCGTGCTCGCGCCGCGAGGGCCGCTCAGGATGCTTGTGGAGTTGGCCTCCTCCAGGGACGATGAGCTCCCGGCGCTCATCTATGAATCACGGCCAACTGTAGGCCCAGCTGAGAGTTCATCCTCCTATGCTCCGGGAATGTGGTCCGAGGAGATGCAGCCAGCCGATTCCAGCCGATTGGGTACAAACCGGTATGACAGGGTGGGTCAGCAGGATGATTTGGGTCCTGCCATGGTCGAAATGAGGGATCTTGGTGGAAACCGCTCAAGAAACCACGAGATGGCAAGCTCAAGTGCTTCCACATTCCAAATCCAAGGGGAGGTGCCGACGACGGTAACAGGACAGACATCAAACCAAGGTGGGAGTGCACAGCATGCTGTCATTCAGATTGAGCAGCCTGAGGAAGAAGAGACAGCTCCATTGGTGTCAGCGGCATCTGCCAACAGTACAGCACCTAATGTGGAGCATAGAGAAATTTCTTCATCAGAGCCTCCGGAGGAGTTTGAGATGTTTGAGTCTAGCAGGGGCATCAAGCTCGGACTTGGAGATTTTGTCTTCTACAGTGTTCTTGTGGGGAGGGCTGCGATGTATGATCTGATGACGGTGTATGCGTGCTACCTTGCCATCATCGCTGGGCTTGGATGCACCCTTATCTTGCTGTCCATATGCAGGCATGCATTGCCTGCACTCCCAATCTCTATCATGCTGGGAGTTGTGTTCTACTTCTTGACACGGTTGCTGATGGAGCCATTCGTGGTCGGCGCTTCAACCAATTTGGTTATGTTCTGAGTTCTGACTGATGTTCTGTTATCATTGTTACATGTGTGATGAGCGAAACGAAATGAGGAAATCGTTGTGGGGATGACTAACTACTTTGTTGGTCACGTCTCGTAACTGTCATGTAGTTATGACTAGGCGATGGCGTCACAAAATTAAGACTTTAGACTCTTAAGTTAGTATCAGTTTATGAGAGATCAACTGGTCCATGCCTTGTCGTATAGTTCTATCAACATGACATGGAATTTGAGAAGACAAGTTTTGCGTTTCAGTTTCAGTTTATATATATTCTTGCACTCTTCTTGTATTTTGGTGTTTTCCTCCCTAAGATTAGTGATAAGTAATTGATCATGTGCTTGCATCGTATTGTTAATCAATCTGCAATTACTTTATCTTCTTTTCTCACCTGTTATCGTGTTGATGAGCTCAAGTATTTGTCTACTGAAGAAAGCCTACCATGCAAACCCTTATGCTTCAATTATGTGACCTACTGTAGAAATGTCTATCAACTACGAGTACCATTTTGACTGAGTAAAAAAAATCAAGCTTTTGTTAGTATGAGTGGAGCATGTAGGTGCTTGTTTACATCATGCTTTGTTTTTTGTCATCAATGCTCGAGAAAGCAATCAGCTAGCTTTATTTAGCTACATAAGCAGAACTACATGACATCCTTCAGTGTTTGTGCGTATATTCAGCCCTCCCCTCGGCGAGAATGTTTGTGCACTTCAGTTGTGCTGACTGCTGAACGTAGCCTGGGTGTCACATGCTTCCATCTAGCTATAAATTTTGTTTTGCTGTAATTTTGACACGGAACTTAATCTGTTGCTCAGCACATTTTGTTATAAAATGTGGCTTGTGCTGATGACATTTTGATATATAACTTGCCAAATACATGAGTATTCATGTTCAGAGTCGCGGTGATGCCCACAACGCCGCAGGTAATGAAGGTGTTGCAGATTTGCAATGTGGATGAGCTGACCATTGGCGCAACCATGTCCAGCCCAAGAATCTCCTATTCTTCAGCCTGACCTGAGGAGGGAAACCGTGTGCATTAGATCCTGCCGACGAGCTGATGGTACCCTCAGCTCCAGCTATGCCTCCAGGACGTTGGTTGAGGCTTGTAATTGACCCTGAGCGGCTGAGGTCGATGGACATGAGTCTGGTGCGGTTGGAGATGGTCTTGGCAAGCAGCGGTTTGGACAAAGCCGTTGAAGTGGTTGAAGAGATGATAGTGCCTGAGATTACAGGGACTAGAATTTTCACAGCTCCTCTCTGGACTGACAGTTTTTTGCACAGTTGCATGCAGCGACTGAACACTGAACAACCAGTGGCGAAGCCAGCCTTATGAATCTATGGGGTCATTGCTAATTTTTTGGATTTTTTCGTCACAATGTACAGTAATTGTACAGTGTTTTAGGCTATTTTGCTCAAAAGCTGTGGGGTCAGCCGACCCCACAGCTAACACGCAGCTCCGCCGCTGGAACAACGTATAAGAGCAGCCCTACACTCCCATTCAACACAGCTGACGATCAACAGGGAATGGCTAGAGCTAACCAACAAGGCACATCAACAAGACTAAGTAGAGCATGGAACACCGATCAATTGCAGGAAAGTACAGCAGCAGCAAATCACTGAAGAGAATCACAGCTTGGCAGTTCAAATGGTCAGTGGAACACTGGAACCAGCGACTCGTGCACCAGTCACACTTCCAGTAGTACAAGTTTTTTCCATCCAAGGAGAGACAAAAAAAGTAGCCTATATTGTTCACCCAGCATTTCGGATTTTCGGTATACCAGGAATTAAAGACATATTAAGCTACTTATGCGCAAAGATGCCAAAACATGCATGTCATCAGGACGGACCATATCATGTCCCATGCACCCACTCCATAACTTGAATTCAGCACTACACCTGCCACCTGGATCAAAGGAAATTTTGACACAAGAACATTAGTACTGCTGCAGCCGCATGGTGTTTGAGGCTAGGGAAGCGAGATCATAGAGTTACGCTGGGGAAATCTTAACTTACCTAGGAGACTGTTAGCCCTAAACACTTGCTTCATGTTCATCCAATTCATCCTATGAATGTCTGCCTGGTTTCTCCCAACAAGTGGTAATCCCCTGGTGATGGCTGGTATGGTCGCGTGAAAGTTTCTTCAGCCAAGTTGATGCCATCAGTCCAGTTCCCTTCAGAGGTAAGAAATAATAGTCAAAAGCCTTTCGATATATAAGGATATGTGAAGTATCAATAGCTTGTTGGCAAACCATTTACAATTTATTACAACTAATTTTCTCATTTACTAATCAAATGAGAAAAATATGCGGTTTAATGGTTGTCTGGTTATTATGCAATCTGTTACAACTTATATTCTCATACGGAACCATAGCGATTAGCGAGTAAGAACATTCTATATTTCTATTAGCTAGTAATTACATATCTCACCATCAATAAGCCATCAGCAAAAAGTTACCACATATAACGGCCCCTAGTCAAGATTACTAATATTTAGGCATCAATTTGTACACATATAGTACAAGTCATACAACCAATAAACATAATGGGTATGATCAGCACTTCCATCATGGATACCAAGTCGAAATGTTTTGACATTCTGTGGCCATACTTAAGCACCGCGATGGAGCATAACCATCCTGAAGTAATCCATGCATGGACTGTTTTGGCGAATACTGAACAACCAGCCTTAAGAAAACTCAAGTATGACCCTAAAGAATCACATTACATGGACAAAAGGCTCAGAGGAAAACTGAAAATGGTATAAAGGTGACTAGTCCAGAGGTAAGACTCCAGCATAACATCCAAAAGAACAATATTGTTGGGGCAGCATTTACATTACTCATATGCTGTACACTACAAGCTAGAGAGCAGTCCAATTAGAAGGGGAATGAATTGGACATACTGCGCACACACTATAGATCAACATAAAAACAAGGGAGCATGAAGCAAGTACATACCCACATTCTCTTAGTAATTGCACTCTCCCATAAATCACTAGTGAAAAGTAGTAATTTTAAAGATTATTACAAAACATCTACGCCTCCACAAGTTGTAGAGCCAACTAAAATGATTAGTATGATCGTCACGTGCATCATTTTGAGGACCCCAAGTCAAAATATTAGTGCAAAACCATCCTGAAGCAGTCCATGCATGAGGTATTTTAATATAGTCAGCTAGTATAGAAGCATACTGAAGAAGTAGCTTAGATATTTTTTTCGATTAAGGGAATATCTAGCTTTAGATATAGAGAAGCCATGCCTATATCCACAGATGCAACTTAGATACATGATGTTAGCCTCTGAAAAGTTGCAAGTGTATCACAGTATGATGCTAAGTTATGTAAGAAACCAGAAATGATGGAACGGGATTAGTCTACTGTCTACCCCTACAGGATACAAATGGCATATGGGCATCACGAAATGATAATGATCGTCCACAGGCAAGAAACCTGCATAATATCAATAAAACAGTATTCTTTTTCTGCATCACTCATATAGCAATTGAACACAACAGCACTCAAGCAAACGGACTAGCTAAGTAAAAGGGGAACCAAATTGATATTCGGAGAAAACAGAGGGAAAGGGATGATGATATCATTACCTGAGGAGAGTGCCCGGGGCAGCTCCCAAGCCCGAACGAAGCGGTTGGCGATGCACAAGCTCGGCGGCGCAACCAGCCCATAGACCTCGCACTCCACGACCTTGTGAGAACGCAAGTTAACACTGAAGAGGTGCTCTTCCAGGAAGAAGTAGACCACGTCGGGGTTCTTGGGGTGAATCAGCGCGACCGTGGGCTTCTCGTTGGGCAGCCCGGTCGCCTTGTAGCTCTGATCGGCCCAGATCTCTGTAAACCTCGCCTCGTGCTCAAGCGTCCACTCCATGGAGTCTGGATCGGCCAGCCTCCACACGCTAATTGTCCGGGCACCGTTGCGACGAGCACCCTTGCCCAGGTACGTGTCCACGAAACGCAGCTTGCCGCCGCTCACCCCCACGTAGCGGTAGATGTCGGTTACTCCCCAAGCTTCCCTGCATTTCAGCACCCTCTCCGGCGGGAACGGGATGAAACCCAGGACCGGCTCGTCGGCGAAGGGGTCGCAGGTGATGACGCCCCATGAGAGGTCGACCCACCAGAGCCTCCCGTGGTGCGAGAGCACGCGGATGGGAACCCATGGCCGGGGCGGGAGCGGGTAATGGACGCGCTTTTCCACCCACTCCCCAACCTCGGAAGAGAAGCAGAGGAGAGTGGCGTTCTCGCTGCCGATGATGGGCTGGAGCTCCGCGACCATGTAGTGGCCGCCGCCGCCAGGGGAGACGACAAGGCCGAGGAGGGCCTGATTCAGGATGGTTGCCTTGGGCTCGGGGAGCTGGAACGCCGAGGAGGTGGTCGCGTCGAGCACGAAGTAGCGCCGTTTGAAGAATTTCCAGGTGACGGACTGGTGGCCGGGACGGTCCATGACTTCGCGGGTCGGGTCCATGACAGCCGTGACACCTCCCGCACGCTGCCGTGCCCACGCCGCCGTGTTCGCACACTGCCGTGCTCCTCCCGTCGTCAATGCCGTGGCCCCCTCCCTCCTTGCTGCGGAGGAGAAGATAAGAACCACCCCACGCCACCCTTTGCTCCCCCAGCTCACTCGTTTCCTCCCCTCTCCCCCTCTCTCATTTTCCTCCATGAACACGAACCCCGGCCGAAGCCGCCGACGCGCCCCGCCGGCGAGAGAGGCCTCCCCGACCAAATCCAAGCCTACCAAAAGCCGTACCACGTCGTCCTCTCTCTCTCCATGCGAGGAATCGCAGATTGGAGCCCGGGATCGCCGTTGCCGTCCTCAACTTCGTCCTCCCCGGCCGCGGCTTGTCGAGCAAGCTCGCGAGCAGCTCAGCCCACCATTCCTCGCCATTATCGCATCCATGTGTTCCCCTTTCCGAGCTCTTCCTCACGGACATCCCCATTTCCTTTCAGGTCGCCGGAGCCGCCGATGCCGTCGCCGCCGTGCTCCTGCCTTGCTTCGCTCTGCTGTGTCGCGAGGAAGAGGAAGCAGGCCCGGCACCGCTTCGCTCGCTCGCGTGGGCCGCGAGCTGGGCTTCTCCCTGCACTGCACGGCCCAAATCCAGCCAGATCCAGCCCACTGACTCTTTTCTTTAGGTTGTTTATTTATTTCCTTATAGATCTGTTCTGGACCTTTAGTTTAAATCGTTTTAAAATATGAAAACTTCAAATATGACCAAACCAAAAATAGAGGATGTATCCTAACAGGTTCTTAACCAGATCCAAGTGGTAGATCCACTTTTGGACAAATGTTTTTGGAGAAATAAAATGGGAGGCAGAAACACTGGTTTTTACCAAAAACTCAATAACTATTTTTCTAGGATAGCTAATTTTTCAAACTCAACTGTTTTGAAAAGCCCTAAGTGTTACCTAGCAGTAGCATTTGTCCTATTATGCAAATGAACTTCCTAAATAAAATGGCAGCCACTTTGGTAAATGACCAGAGAGACATTCTAGGATTTTTGTAAGTTATTTGGTGATAGATTTTGATGTGAATCCAATTGTGTAGCCTTCTGTATGCTTAGGGGTACCTAATCCTAGCTTGGTGTGATTTTTAGAGCTATGTATTATTTTTGGTGTGCATAACTAGTTTTAATGCTTTTTCTGTCAATTCTTGTTTTTAGTTTATTTAATTTTGTGGAATGCATTAGTGTCTTATTTGTGATTTCTAGCATGCATAGGTGCTGTACTCTCTGTTATGAGTGTGTTAACTCTTGTTTATAGCATGTTAGGAAAAGTTTAGTGTTGCTTGTGTTCATTAGGGAATACTATCACTAGTATGGATATTCCCTAGAATTTCCTAGTATTTAGGATTTGTTTGGGTATAAAACCCATTATGTGGCATAATTTTAGAAATGATGTTTGAACATCAGTAGCCTTTCATAGCTACTGATATTGTAGCATGTCATCCCTTGCTAGCTATTATTTGGCCCTAGCTTGTGTATAAGTGTTAGACCACTGATTAGTAAAAGGCCCTTGTAAGTGTAGATCCTAGTTTGTTGCTTGAATAATTAGTTTGATGCTTGTGGTTGTTATCTGTCTGTGCACCACTTGTGGTTTTGTTTGGTGTATTGATTGTTGTTTATTTCCCTGTTTGCGACGCTAGATAATAACGCTACCGGAGTGGTATCTGGAGAGAATTGATCGAGGAAGGATGGGATTTTTATTATATTGATCAACAAGGAGAAATCCAGGGACATTATGCTGGAACCAGGCAAGCTACTTCACTGAGCTTGCATCTATATACATCTATTTTGATTTACCTGCTTTACTTATAAGTAGCATAAACGATTTATGTGGTGTTTGCCACAAAAGCCATGATTTTGAAAATCCCTTTCCAAAATACAAGTACATTGTTGAGACACCCGATATAGAGGTGTTAGTGGTATACAATGATTTCTAAGTGAATTTATTTTACTCAAAAGCCTTCTCTGAAAATCTTTTGGTGGGGTGACGAACCACCCAAGTTTTGGTTAAAAGAATTTTGCTATGAGAATTGGAAATGATTGTGAAAACCTTTTCAAAAAGTTTATGAAAAACTATTTTGCCACTCTATGTAGAAATATCAGTTTGTTTAAATCAAACTATAGGATGGGAAAAAAACTTTGTTTGTTCAAAACTCCTTTGAAAATCCTTGGATGAGTTTTGGTACGCCGAGATGTTGGTAATGAAATTGAAAGGTGGTGAATGGTGATGTTTCTGAAAAATGCACATTGTGTCCTGGTACTTACCGAACAACCAATAACCTGTGCGACCGCATTTACCCCCATATGGGGCGGGGCGTGGTCATATAATTTGCTCATGTTAGTACTGGATGCCTCAACAACGAGGATGACCTCGTTCCATGAGGGATGGTCTGAGGACCTACCCCCTGACCTGGGTCCTCTTAAATGAAGTCTACCGGTAGCCGGTATGAACGTGTCGGAGAAAGAGGATTGAAGGGCTCCCTTGGGTCCGCCGGGCAGAACTACGAGTCCTCACACTTAGTTTCTGAGGATTTAAGTGTCGATGGAAAGTATCGTAGAGGCAGGGTCCTATACTAGCATGCGCAAAGGAGAGGCTATGGCCGGGAAACCGGATGGATGTGGGAAAAGCGTGCTACCTCTGCAGAGGGTAAAACTATTCGAATAGCCGAGTCCTCGGATATGGACAGTTGGGAAGAACTGCTAAGACCATGTGCAAAGTTTTGCAAACTCTGGATTGTGTTGAGGAAATTGAAATGGAAAGGGATATTTCCCACCTGTACCAATGAGTTGGTACGAGGTGGTGACGGGTTTGGAACCATGATCGGGGTATGGTCGGAAAGGGAGGAGTTTTTGGAGGAAATAAACCTGGTGATGATTTTCGAGAAAAAGTTCTAAAGAAACTTCTTACCTTTTTCAGCAAAGATATTGAGGAACTACTTTTCAAAATGTTTTGCCTTCAGCAAGGCTAGAGTATCTACTCTTCTTTTCTTTCGATAAAGTTATAGAGATGTTTTTCTAAAAATAAAGGTTTTATGAAAATTTATCAAAAGTAGTGCATGCTTAAGTTGGGGTAGTTTGCGAGTACAATCAAATGTACTCATATTGGTTTCGTCCCTGGCTATTGTCTTAGCCAGATTTTAAAGAGGAGCAGTTCGAAGAAGAGGAGTTCACTGGCGTCTTTGCGAACTAGGGCGCTTCCCAGTCAGCTGCCTGTAGGGTTAAGGCTAATGACTTGGGCTCCACGTTGTTTGGTGATTCCGCTGCCAGTACTGGTTGAAGCTGATCACTTCCATCAAGTAAGTAAATAAACTCGGTATGTATGGATGTTCTTTGGTTACCGGTTTAATTGTGCTTCAGCGACGCACTGATCATGGGATCGCTGATATGTAGGCACAAGGGGATTTCGGACAGCTAGTCCGGGGTTCTCACAGACTTGGTGTCAGAGCCATCCTGACTGTAACAGACCTTAGTTAGCATGGACGTTAGTTAGGAAGAGAATATTTTGTTAAAAATATGTTAACACCAAAAATATATCCTTATCTAGGGAAGTCCCAAAAATGACTCCCACTCTTCTCGTCTTCTCAATTAATTTCTGAGACTTACCTTTCTATTTTGAAATTTACCAAGGATTTCTCTACTCCCTCTTACCGATTCAAATACTTGGCGATGAATCCATTGGAGACCAAAGTATCTAGCACCTACAAGAAGAAGCATCCATCTCAAATACTCAACATCAAGGTCATTGGTCTACAAATGCCAAGATCATCGACATCAACAAATCAAGAGATCTCCGAAGGCCTCCGCTCAACATCAACAATTTTAATCAAGTGCAAATTCGACCCTCTCACTTCTTCCAGCAGAAGCCTAAGGAGACAAAGTGAAGACTTCACCGACCCGGTATAACCAAGGTCCCTAGGAAAAACATATGATAGGAACTTTAGTTATACTACCCAACTGCAACGAGTATTAGGCGTCCATTGGTACTAAATGTACCTTGTGTGTTTATTGTCTGTTTGTGATGTTCCCCTACAGTGAGTCAACGGATTTGACCCATCCCTGCCTAACAGCATGGCCAGGCGTCGGTTCACAGTAGAGTACAGTAGGACTTGTCCCCACTACATAAGAGACGCCCACCGGGTTCTTCCATAGAAAGGAGCCAACACAACCTAGCTTATATAAGGCCCCGTTCCATCTTCCGTCTATACCCACCCTCACTCACCGTTCCTAGCAACCTAACTCTCCTGAGGCAGGAATCCTTCGTCCTTATCCTTTCTCCCGAGCCAAAACAATCCCAATGGCAAACCCCAGGGTCATTCTGGAAACCACTGCCGAGGAGCATGGCGGATTTCCACTGATGCTTTGGAAGGCCGTCTGCCATATTCTTGGTCGGCCTGCCCGCCCCCGATATGTGGTGTTAGAGAACTCCCTCCCACCTGCCGGGCGTGAATTCCAAGTCGACGTGCACATCAACTCGTGTCCGTTGGGCACAAGACAGGCCTACTTGATCTATGGTAGGAGCATGCCTACTCTAGATCAAGCCCTCCAGGTAGCAGCCTGGGAAGGCCTTGTCCGTCTCCGGTATGCAGAACCAGCGATGGCGCAGAGTCGAGCTTTCCAACTTCTTCCCGTCACTCCTCCGCTTGGAGAGGAGCCTGCTCAAATTCCCATCGGAAGGGAAGTCGACCCTGCCGTAATCACCCTGGTTACTTACGGAGCCTCAATGACAAGCTTTTTCCACTCCCTGATGGCGGAACTCATAATCACAAGGCGCCACCTTGGTCGAGCCCACCTGGAACTGAGCCGAGCAAGGAACCCACCCACTTTCAATCCTGTGCAAGCTCAGGAAACAGGACAACCGTTCCCAGATGAATTGCTGGACCGTAGCCTTGATGCATCCGTGGCACAAGCACTGGCCCGAGTTCAGCAGCACCCCCAAGAGCATGGTGTAATCCTCGAAGGTGTGCCTGTAGATCTCCACCCCGTGGAAGACGGAGATGTGGACACCACCCTTCGTCTCACCCACGCTCCACCGACAGCCAGAGACCGTCAAGCGGAGTAGAACCCCTGTTTAGTTAGCCTGAGTGACGTTTGTATGTTGGTAGGTGAGAAGCAGGAGGATGTTTGTTTGTTGTTTGTTTTTCTCGTGTTTCTTGTAATGCAAGGTTGTTGTCTGTTCCCCGGCTGATGTCAAATCAGCCCGAAATAAAAACTTGGTGTTCTTATCATCTTGTTAACCACTTGGTTGACACATGATGGAATGTCATGCTCTTCCTTCAGTTAAAGGTTTTAAAGAAACGACATATCACTTAAAAACAGGAACAATATATGTGACCCCAGACGCATATACCCACCTGTGAATTAATGCACACTTCGAATGGGATTATTTTGTAGTATGCAAATTATTTTGTGTGTGGTCTCCTACATGTCTTCATCACAAGGTTCCTCACCCCTTTATGAACCTTGTGCTCACTGCATGTTAAAGAAAGGGCCCGAGCCCTCCACGAGATGTAATCCTCACAAGCCTTAAAATGCTTGCTGAGTGTCAATGCTCGCTGGAACACAGAAGGATTTCTTGTAGGGTGTTTTTGGTTGTTGTGTTCAACCTATACGGTTGAAATGTATGCTACCACTGCCAATGGTTGAGACCATATAATGCAGTGTTATTTTCCCTTAAAAATATATATATATTTTTTTCTCACTAAAGCAAGATTATTCTAGTACCTCTGCATCCTATCTGTGCTGCAAGACCAGAGTTGTGGCAACCAAGAAAATTTCGACAATGCAAATCTTGTCCCAGGTCATCGGCAAAGACAAGATCGATACAACCACGGGGTGCAGTACAGAAGCGAGAAAATTCAGAAAGAAACCGAGGATACAAGTTCTACTCCTACAAACAACACAGCCAGCACTCAGCCCGGATGCAACGGCACCCAGAGATTCCTACTCCCTTCGAGCTCCATGACGCCACCGAAGGATGAGCCTGGCTCACTTAGAGCCAAGTCACGCGCCGCCCGACGGCGACAGACGGCTCGGGCAGCCTGCTCACCTCCATCAGGAAGATCAGTCACCTCCTCCACCGGCGCTGCAACTTGCTCCTCCACCACCGCGTGCTCCTCCACCGCAACTGGCACCTCCGGCGCCACTGGCTCTTCTGCCGCCGCAGCAGCACCACCAGCGTCGGCCCACCAACTGCAAAGGCCAAAAATCAAGACAACCACCGCCGCAAACAGCAGTGCGGCCACCACCGACAACGAGATCCCGAAGAGCACGACGATGAGGACATGCTCGATGAAGCCCGCTCTCTCCAGCATCTCGTAGTAGGCTTTGAAGAAGGCGTGGATAAAACTCATGGTGGAGATGAGGAGGAGAAAGGCCTCGGAGATTTCCGATTTATAACCGGAGCTCGGATGCCGCTCCTCGACACCGCGTTGCGCGGGAAAGTGGAGGAATCGCGAGCAGTACTCGCCTCCATGGCGCGAAACCATCTAGGCGTCGTGTCCCAAAGCCGTGTCTGCCGCTGCATCGACGGACCGCACGCGCAGCAGTGCCGCGGATGAGTGCTCTGCGCACTGAAAACGGGGCGAGTGCGGAGCCAGGGAGAGCGAGGAAGAAGAAGAGAAGAAAAGGAGGAGAGACCGCCAGGTGGACCCCGGCCCCACCTGCCAGTGAGTAAGCAGTTAACCTCCGTGTCCCTCTATCCTTTATTCAAAACCGTATCCCTCGCTTTTCCAGTAAAAACCCCTGCAAAATTAATTCTTCGGATAAACCAAACCCACTGTGTCCATAAGCCAATTATTGGTGGCACAGCTATGGGTATTTTAAAGAGAAACCCTATTGTTTTTCAAAACCTGTGTATACACAAAAGTGAATATACAGCTTTTCTAAAATAAAAATTTTGCCCCCGTATCTCCCCTGTACCCCTGGGCAAATCTCGAGGACGAGATTTATTTTAAGGGGGGAAGGATTTGTAACATCCCCTATTTATAATACGAGTAAATAAGACCCAAAATTTCAGAACCAACAAAAACTTTTGAATTATTTCATAAATGATTGTGCTTTCCTTTAAATTGTTCTGGTTGACCTTGTGTGACTTGATGTTTGTGATTGGTTGACTAGTAAATGTCAACCCAAGAGATCAACCTAAGTAAAAATATATTTACAACACTGGTGACCATGTTATGACAAGAATATATTCCATATATCTTTTCCATTCTTATGTTGGCCAAAAGTTTATTTCAATAATGATTTGGTTCTAGCAACAAATAAAATACCCTTTAAATTGAGACAGTAAAAGTATTTCCAAAATTTATGTGTATCCAAGAATATGGGATTCATATGATATCTCCTATCTATTCTTCAACCTTGATATTTTTACAATTCCTATTTTTAAAACTCCTATGTTTCAACTCCTTTTTAAAAGGAATACTAGTGGGGAATATATTACCTCACATATTTCCCTTTATCAAACCATTTTGGAAACTATTAAGTTATGAGTTGATATATCCTTTAAACAACATCTTGTCATAATTGAGTGTGACCATTTTTACAAAAATAGCATTGTTAATTATGGAAAAAGTGGTGTGATTTATTCTTGTAGTTTGAAGTGTGTGGTCTTGTTTGAGATGTGGATATTGTTGTGTTGTTGATATTGGTGTTGATGCTGTTGCTGTGTTATTGTTGTTGTGTGTGATTTCCTTGTGAGGATAATTCCTCAGAGGTGTTATTACTAAATTAGGACACCCTTGGCAACCAAATTTGGAGTGCGACTTGAAGAGGAGCAAACCCTCTAAAATTATGCACCCCAAGTTAAACTCCTAAAATTTAGGGAGATGAACTCAATAAAATTCCCTCTCTATCTATTCCTCTATTCTATGAAAACAATATTATACTTTCTTTATCAAAATTCTAGAGAAGGAGATGAAATGATAATCCTCTCCATTTCATATCTCTCTCTCCTCAAGTAAACCTACTTGTTGATTTAAAACAAACCCCCCCCCCCCCCATTCTTTTATTAAAAAGGAAATGAAGGTCATAAGTTAAAAATGATCTTCATAAATAATTTCCCTCCCAAATTCTCTATTTCCTCAAAACAAAGGTTTTCTCTATGAAAATAAAACTTATTTGAAGTTATCATATTTGTCAAAGAAGTTCCAAAAGTTCAAAACCATATTTTATCACTGGTTTTAAATATTAAAGGAGTATCAAATTATTAATTTCCAAAAATGATTTATTTAAACTCTATGAACAAATATTGCGCAAAACATTTTATTTTGTAAAACCAATTTTTGTGGAGCTTCCTCATATATATGGGAGGCTACATGAATTTTCTCTAATTTTTGTAAAATGTCTAAGCACCTCAATTAAATTCCGGAAACCCTACTGGTTTTGAAAAGAAAATAAAAGAATTAGACGAGGACCTATCGGTGAGAGGAGAAAGAAGTTCAGGGGCGTTTTGCAATTCCTCGTTGACCTCCTGTAGCAGCGGCACGGCGCCGTGCCCCTCACGCCGGCGTTGCCGTGGTCGCCCCTTGCCGTGCACCTCTCCCTCGCGAAGCCTGGCCTCTGGCTGCTCTGCTCTCCCCCTTCACCTCAGCTCTGCACCCGGGACAGCCGTGACACCTCCCGCACGCTGCCGTGCCCACGCCGCCGTGTTCGCACACTGCCGTGCTCCTCCCGTCGTCAATGCCGTGGCCCCCTCCCTCCTTGCTGCGGAGGAGAAGATAAGAACCACCCCACGCCACCCTTTGCTCCCCCAGCTCACTCTTTCCTCCCTCTCCCCCTCTCTCATTTTCCTCCATGAACACGAACCCCGGCCGAAGCCGCCGACGCGCCCCGCCGGCGAGAGAGGCCTCCCCGACCAAATCCAAGCCTACCAAAAGCCGTACCACGTCGTCCTCTCTCTCTCCATGCGAGGAATCGCAGATTGGAGCCCGGGATCGCCGTTGCCGTCCTCAACTTCGTCCTCCCCGGCCGCGGCTTGTCGAGCAAGCTCGCGAGCAGCTCAGCCCACCATTCCTCGCCATTATCGCATCCATGTGTTCCCCTTTCCGAGCTCTTCCTCACGGACATCCCCATTTCCTTTCAGGTCGCCGGAGCCGCCGATGCCGTCGCCGCCGTGCTCCTGCCTTGCTTCGCTCTGCTGTGTCGCGAGGAAGAGGAAGCAGGCCCGGCACCGCTTCGCTCGCTCGCGTGGGCCGCGAGCTGGGCTTCTCCCTGCACTGCACGGCCCAAATCCAGCCAGATCCAGCCCACTGACTCTTTTCTTTAGGTTGTTTATTTATTTCCTTATAGATCTGTTCTGGACCTTTAGTTTAAATCGTTTTAAAATATGAAAACTTCAAATATGACCAAACCAAAAATAGAGGATGTATCCTAACAGGTTCTTAACCAGATCCAAGTGGTAGATCCACTTTTGGACAAATGTTTTTGGAGAAATAAAATGGGAGGCAGAAACACTGGTTTTTACCAAAAACTCAATAACTATTTTTCTAGGATAGCTAATTTTTCAAACTCAACTGTTTTGAAAAGCCCTAAGTGTTACCTAGCAGTAGCATTTGTCCTATTATGCAAATGAACTTCCTAAATAAAATGGCAGCCACTTTGGTAAATGACCAGAGAGACATTCTAGGATTTTTGTAAGTTATTTGGTGATAGATTTTGATGTGAATCCAATTGTGTAGCCTTCTGTATGCTTAGGGGTACCTAATCCTAGCTTGGTGTGATTTTTAGAGCTATGTATTATTTTTGGTGTGCATAACTAGTTTTAATGCTTTTTCTGTCAATTCTTGTTTTTAGTTTATTTAATTTTGTGGAATGCATTAGTGTCTTATTTGTGATTTCTAGCATGCATAGGTGCTGTACTCTCTGTTATGAGTGTGTTAACTCTTGTTTATAGCATGTTAGGAAAAGTTTAGTGTTGCTTGTGTTCATTAGGGAATACTATCACTAGTATGGATATTCCCTAGAATTTCCTAGTATTTAGGATTTGTTTGGGTATAAAACCCATTATGTGGCATAATTTTAGAAATGATGTTTGAACATCAGTAGCCTTTCATAGCTACTGATATTGTAGCATGTCATCCCTTGCTAGCTATTATTTGGCCCTAGCTTGTGTATAAGTGTTAGACCACTGATTAGTAAAAGGCCCTTGTAAGTGTAGATCCTAGTTTGTTGCTTGAATAATTAGTTTGATGCTTGTGGTTGTTATCTGTCTGTGCACCACTTGTGGTTTTGTTTGGTGTATTGATTGTTGTTTATTTCCCTGTTTGCGACGCTAGATAATAACGCTACCGGAGTGGTATCTGGAGAGAATTGATCGGGGAAGGATGGGATTTTTATTATATTGATCAACAAGGAGAAATCCAGGGACATTATGCTGAAACCAGGCAAGCTACTTCACTGAGCTTGCATCTATATACATCTATTTTGATTTACCTGCTTTACTTATAAGTAGCATAAACGATTTATGTGGTGTTTGCCACAAAAGCCATGATTTTGAAAATCCCTTTCCAAAATACAAGTACATTGTTGAGACACCCGATATAGAGGTGTTAGTGGTATACAATGATTTCTAAGTGAATTTATTTTACTCAAAAGCCTTCTCTGAAAATCTTTTGGTGGGGTGACGAACCACCCAAGTTTTGGTTAAAAGAATTTTGCTCTGAGAATTGGAAATGATTGTGAAAACCTTTTCAAAAAGTTATGAAAAACTATTTTGCCACTCTATGTAGAAATATCAGTTTGTTTAAATCAAACTATAGGATGGGAAAAAAACTTTGTTTGTTCAAAACTCCTTTGAAAATCCTTGGATGAGTTTTGGTACGCCGAGATGTCGGTAATGAAATTGAAAGGTGGTGAATGGTGATGTTTCTGAAAAATGCACATTGTGTCCTGGTACTTACCGAACAACCAATAACCTGTGCGACCGCATTTACCCCCATA
The DNA here is from genome assembly GCA_947311845.1 of Poa pratensis. Classification (NCBI taxonomy): domain Eukaryota; kingdom Viridiplantae; phylum Streptophyta; class Magnoliopsida; order Poales; family Poaceae; genus Poa; species Poa pratensis. Next base: position 5,521,689 of record CAMZMU010000088.1, read on the forward strand.
TGGGGCGGGGCGTGGTCATATAATTTGCTCATGTTAGTACTGGATGCCTCAACAACGAGGATGACCTCGTTCCATGAGGGGATGGTCTGAGGACCTACCCCCTGACCTGGGTCCTCTTAAATGAAGTCTACCGGTAGCCGGTATGAACGTGTCGGAGAAAGAGGATTGAAGGGCTCCCTTGGATCCGCCGGGCAGAACTACGAGTCCTCACACTTAGTTTCTGAGGATTTAAGTGTCGATGGAAAGTATCGTAGAGGCAGGGTCCTATACTAGCATGCGCAAAGGAGAGGCTATGGCCGGGAAACCGGATGGATGTGGGAAAAGCGTGCTACCTCTGCAGAGGGTAAAACTATTCGAATAGCCGAGTCCTCGGATATGGACAGTTGGGAAGAACTGCTAAGACCATGTGCAAAGTTTTGCAAACTCTGGATTGTGTTGAGGAAATTGAAATGGAAAGGGATATTTCCCACCTGTACCAATGAGTTGGTACGAGGTGGTGACGGGTTTGGAACCATGATCGGGGTATGGTCGGAAAGGGAGGAGTTTTTGGAGGAAATAAACCTGGTGATGATTTTCGAGAAAAAGTTCTAAAGAAACTTCTTACCTTTTTCAGCAAATATATTGAGGAACTACTTTTCAAAATGTTTTGCCTTCAGCAAGGCTAGGGTATCTACTCTTCTTTTCTTTCGATAAAGTTATAGAGATGTTTTTCTAAAAATAAAGGTTTTATGAAAATTTATCAAAAGTAGTGCATGCTTAAGTTGGGGTAGTTTGCGAGTACAATCAAATGTACTCATATTGGTTTCGTCCCTGGCTATTGTCTTAGCCAGATTTTAAAGAGGAGCAGTTCGAAGAAGAGGAGTTCACTGGCGTCTTTGCGAACTAGGGCGCTTCCCAGTCAGCTGCCTGTAGGGTTAAGGCTAATGACTTGGGCTCCACGTTGTTTGGTGATTCCGCTGCCAGTACCGGTTGAAGCTGATCACTTCCATCAAGTAAGTAAATAAACTCGGTATGTATGGATGTTCTTTGGTTACCAGTTTAATTGTGCTTCAGCGACGCACTGATCATGGGATCGCTGATATGTAGGCACAAGGGGATTTCGGACAGCTAGTCCGGGGTTCTCACATTATGGCCTGAGACAACCAAGTCATACAAGATCATTTAGAGAGCATCTCTAGCAGACCCCTTAAAATAGCCGGGTCTTTATTTTTCTAGCGACTATACGGGTTTGGGCCATTTTTTGTGCTAGATCAGACGCAGTATAGAAGACCCGGCCCATAAACGGTTTACCGTGCCCATCAAATCGACGCCCCCGACCTACATTTCTACCGGACAGAGGGCTTGATATCGGGCATGACATGAGCCAGTCCGTCGCGGCCACCCACCAAATCCCCCAGCCACACTCGACGCAGGCGACCAAATCCACCGCCACCACCTACAGATCTGACACGGCCTCACCACTATGAGGCACAACGGAGGCTCAATCAGTTGCTGGGGCGGCCAGGTTGGCCGTTCCTTGACCTCAGCAGCGGCAATAGCTCTGACGAGGAGCGGAAGCGGTGCGTCGCTTCCAACGGCGCTCGAAAGCGCGCCAGTACACCAATTGGAATCGGACGCTGCCGCACGCTCTCCTCCACCGCGAGGTCGAGGAGTACGACCGCTGCCAAACACACCTTTTCGAGGCACGGAGCTCCTCTGGCGCGGGAAGAGGGAGGAGGAGGAGCACCTCCCGCTCGAGGGATACGACCCGGCGGCGTTCGCCTCCGCCATCGGGTCGGAGGACTTCGTCGACCACCATGCTATTAGCACGCACCAAGCGGGAGGAAGAAGACGATAGGAAGTGATGTTGTCGGGACGAGGAGATCGACGACCTCCTCTTAGAACAGGGGTCTCCGGCGAGCGCGAGGCGTAGTAGAAGCGGGACGAGAGGCGCAGCATAAGGTCTTCATCGACCTCGACACCGACGAGGAGTGAGCGCCGCCGCACCTTGAGGCTCCGGTGAGCTAATTTTGGATGTTTGATAGGGTTAGGGCGGCGAATGGATGTAAAAATTGTAGAAAAATGCCGTGTGTGGCTTTTGATCCGAGATGGTCTTGAACTAGTTTGTATCTCCCACCAATGAAATTTTTAAATATTTGTAGTTTTGTTTACTGTTTCTGTTCTGCGCGAAGCAATTCCACCCTTTAAAACACGTTTTCCATGGACTTTACCGAGTTTTAAAGGTCCCCGTTTTAAGGGGTCTGCTAGAGATGCTCTTACCAGAATATGTTGGAGCATCTTCAAGAGAATACCCAAATTTTGGTCAGCCAAACCGGATATCGGGGAGAGTATATATGTCGAGTAATCTGAAACTTCATTTTTTTTAGCATAGACAAAACTAGATTGTCAAATCTAAAATTTATAAGCTCGAGCATGATCTTGAGAAGGCAGTTAATATGAATTTAATCCTTTGTATATTGGAGAACTTTCTGTGTTAAAAAAAACTTTCATAAGAATGAAAGGATACCACTCCGAAAAAGCAAACAATGAGAAACAACAATACAAGCATTTTTTAATTGCAAGTCGTTTTCCTTACCTTTTAGGTGACTAGGGGTTCCTATTCAACCAATTTGGTGATGTTTTGAGTTCTGGCTGGTGTTCTGTTGTCATTGTTACATGTGTGGTGATCAAAAACGAAAATGAGAAACTTGTTGTTGGAGTGACTTACTTTGTTAGTCTCGTCGGGTAACAGTCATGTACTTATGACTAGGAGATGTTGTCACAAAATTGAGACTTTAGACTAGTATCAGTTTATGAGAGATCAACTAGTCCATGCCTTGTTGTATAGTTCTATCAACTTGAGAACATGGCAGATTCCCAGTGGTAACGGTAGCAGTGACTAAACCCATAACCAGAGTTCGACCCCCGTCTGGGGCAAATTTCTGGAATTTTCACTAGAGAGCAATTCTTTTATAAAAATATGCTGCCAAGGGCTAGTTCTGGTTGGTCTCGTTTTTTTGGTTCTATCAACCTTTACATGGCATTTGAGAAGACAACTTTTGCTTTTCAATTTCATTATATTGTTGCACTCTTCTTGTATTTTTGTGTTTTTCTCCCTAAGATTAGTGATAAAGTAATTCATCATGTGCATTGTACTCCCTCTATTTTATTTAGATTGTGTTGTGGATTTTTTCGAAGCCACACTTTCAAAAGTTTGACCAAGTATATATCAAGAAATATCAACATTTTTATAACATCAAATGCATATAATATGAAAATATATGTTATTATGATTCAATAATATTAAATTTCTACAATATGTGTTGATATTTTTCACTATACATTTGGTCAAAATTTATAAAGTTTGATTTTGACTAAACCCAGAATTTAAACTAATTGTAAACGGTGGAGTATTGTTAATCAATATACAATTACGTCAACTTCTTTTTCCACCTTTTAACTTTGATTTCATTGTTAATTATTTCTTTTATTGAAATGGAGAATAAACTTATGAAGTAAAATGTAGTTTTTTAGACCATTTATGGGCAATGCTTTACCTAACTGTTGTACATAGGAGTTGTTTTGAATGATTCTCGGTACAACTGTTGGTAACATCTTAATGTCTCTCATTTGATTCTAAGATTAACCACACTCGGGTCTATATGAACTGATGAGCTCAGGTATTTGTCTACTGAAGAAAACATATCATGCAAATCCTTATATTCAAATTCAGTGACATAGTGTAGAGATGTCAATCAGCTACCATTTTGACCGTCCTGATGAGTATTTTTTTTTGTTGCTTTTGTTAGTTTGAGGAGTGGAGCATTTAGGTCTTTGTTTTACAGTATACTTTGTATTTTCTCATCAGCGCTCGAGATAGCAATCATCTACTGCTTTATTTAGCTGTATAAAGCAGAACTACATTACACCCTTGCATATATTCAGCACTCTCCTCAGCGAGTATACTTGGAAGTTTTGAAATGGAATGTGCATATACTAGTACTCCCTCCGTTCCAAAATAAGTGTCTCAAATTTGTACAAAAGTGGATGTATCTATACATGTTTCATGTCTAGATACATCCAGTTTTTTGACAAATCTAAGACATTTATTTTTGGACGCAGGGAGTATTATACTGTGCACATCAATTGCGCTGACTGCTGAACGTAGCCTCAGTGAGTCAGTGTCACATGCTTCGCTCTAGCTATAAGTTGTGTGTTCGTGTAATTTTGACAAAGAACCTGATATGTTGCTCACAACATTTTGTTATAAAGTGTGGCTTGTGCTGATGACATTGTGATATATACGGAGTACTAAGTTGCCAAATACTCCCTCCGTATGAACCTTGCACTAAAACATGTGTAGATGCATGTGTGTGTGGAATAGCAAGAAAGTCTTATATTTTGATACGGAGGAGTACATGAGTATGCAGGGGCAGAGTCGTGGTGATGCCCACAGTGCCACTATATGCAGGTAATGAAGGCGTCGCAGATTTGCGATGTGGATGAGCTGACGATGGCCGCAACCATGGCCAGCCCAAGAATATCCAGTTCTTCATCCTACTGCTCCTCCGCTCCACCTCTCTGGACTGCAATTGTCAAGAGACGGAACCTACTGCGCCTCAACTCTACCTCTCTGGACTGACAAATTTATTTTTGCAGAGTTGGATGCAGCGACTCAACAATAAACAACGCATGACCTTACTCTAAGAGCATCTCCACCGGGGGCCTCCAAATTCGTGTCCGGCACCCCCAATTGAGGCCCAATTGGGGGTGCCGGACATGTGTTCGCCCAAGTTTTGGAGGCCGCCCACAACGGCACACCCCAAACAGGCACGCCAAAGGCCAATTCAAAAAAAAAACATTTCATGAATTGAAAGAAATTTAAACGGTTTTCAAATTTCATACATATTTATTATATATTACAAAAAAATTGAACGAAATTTGATAAACCCTAAACCCTAGCCGCCGCCTAGTCTCTGTCCCACCAACTGTCGTCGTCGCTGTCGTCCTCGATCTTCACCACCGCCGCGGAGGAGGCATCATGGCTGGAGGAGGCTCCGTCGTGGAGCGGCGCACAACTGGTGGAGGGGCCGCCGGAGGAGGAGGAGGCTGACAGCGCCAGGGTCCCCATGAGGCCCGGCGAGTCGTGCTCGATGTCGACCACCGACTCGGAGAGCGCCGCCAGCAACCCCGGGCTGTCGCCGTCGTGCTCGTTCCGCATGTCGGACGGCACGTCATAGCCATACAGGATGACCTCCACCGGCATTGCCTCCGCCCTGGGACGACGGAGGAAGAGGCGGCCGAGCGGGCGTGGTGGCGAACGCGCTGGCGAACGCTGGCGGCATTCGCGGATGGTGATGCCGCCTCCACGATGCGGCGGTGAGCGGCGCTTCTCCTTCACCACCTGGCGCGGCACGGGGCGCGGTGGAGGGAAGCGCGGCACCGGAGGAAGGAGGCGGAAGGGGATGGCTCTGCCCATGGCAACGTGTCGGCGCGCGGCTTCGATCGCGGAGGCAACCGTGTGGCCGTGTGATCCTTGGTGGCGATGACCGCCGCTGCTCGCGCTCGAAGCGCTGCATCCAACGGACCCAGTTGGCCTGGCCGTCGTCATTCTCGGGGAGGCGCCGCTCCGCCGGCGAGCGATGAATCGCCTCATCTGCTCGGCCGTGTCGGGCAGCGGTGGCACGGGAAGGCCACCGGCCGAGATGGCCCAGTGCTTGGGCAGGCGGCAGTCCGGAGGGGCGAGGAGCCTGTACCGGTGCAGCTCCCAGGCGTCCTCGCCCAGGTTCGCGCGGCCGCCGTACGCCATGGCTAGGGTTTAGGAGAGATTGAGGGGCGAGGGGAGTGAGGGCGAGAAAGAAGCCGGGGTGGATAAGCACGGCGAGGGCGCCGGCTTTTAACATGGCGATGGGTGGTGCGGCCGGCGTAAATGCGACGCGTGGGGAATCCGCAACGCCGGCCACGTGGCCTGGGGAGACGTCGCGTCGCCTGGCCGTCCAGTCGGGTCGCCTGGCATGCGTGTGCGCAGGCGCACCGGCGTCCAGTCGCGTCGCGTTGGAAACCGCCGACGACCGCGCCATTAATGCGGCCAGACCGACCTCCTGCACGGCGCGATAATGACGCCTGAACGCGGCCTATCTGTATGACGGGCGGGCCAGCCCTGTCAGGCGCATGTCCGCCCCCATGTCCGGCACCACCGAGAGGGCCTCCAAACTTGGAGGCCATTTCGGGGGTGCCGGACACGAAATCGCTCGGGGCGACCCTTTGGGGGTGCCGCTGGTGGGCGATTTTGCTGTCCGGACCCCCCGTTGGGGCTTTGGGGGGTCATTTGGAGGCCCCCGGTGGAGATGCTCTAATTCCACACAGGTGACGATCAATAGGGAATGGCTAGATCTTACCAACAGGGCGCAACAACAACACAAGGTTAAGGAAGGAACACAGATCAATTGCAGGAAAGTAAAGCTGCAACAAAACACTGAAGAGAATCACAGCTTGGCAGTTCAAATGGTCACTGGACCATGCACCAGTCACACTTCCGGTAGTACAAGTTTTCCATCCAAGGAGAGATAAAACAAAGTAGCCGATATTGTTCACCCAGCATTTCGCTCAAACCAGCTGATGTACCATGAACTAGAAGACATATTAAGCTAATCATGCGCAAAGATGCCAAAACATGCACGTCATCAGGATCGACGGACCATATTATGTCCCCATGCACCCGCTCAGCACCACACCTGCCACCTGGATCACAGGAAAGTTCAGGCAGAAGAACATTAGTACTGGTGTCTGAGACTAGGGAAACGAAATCATACAGGAACGTTGGGGGAATCTGAGCTTACCTAAGAGACTGTTAACCCTAAACACTTCTTCATCTTCCTCCAATTCATCCTATGAATGTCTGCCTGGTATCTCCCACCAAGTGGTAGTCCCCTTGTGATGGCTGGTACGGTCGCGTGTAAGTTTCCTCGGCCAAGGTGATGCCATCAGTCCAGTTCCCTTCAGAGATAAGAAATATGAGTCAAAAATCATTTTGACAAATCAGGACATGCGAAGCATAAATCAAATGAGAAAACAGTGTAATATCAATATTTCAATGACCCGAACAACTATATATGCTTTAAATCTTGCTAGCAAACCATAATCAATAATACTAGTGTTTCAACATCAACGTATACAACCTACATAATGGTATGATCGGCACTTCCATCATGGATCCCAAGTCAAAATGTTCTTGGACACTCTGTGGCCATACTTAAGCACTGCAATGGAGCATAACCATCCTGAAGTAGTCCATGCATGAACTGTTTTGACAAATACTGAACAACTAGCCTTAAGAAAACTTGGTAATTCTATCACACTAAAGAATCACATTACATTGACAAATGGCTCATAGGAAACTAAAAATGGTAGAATGGGACAAGTCCAGAGGCAAGAAACCAGCATAACATCCAAAAGATCAATATTGTTGGGGCAGCATTTATATTTCTCATATGCTGCACAATACAAGCTAGAGAGCAGTCCAATTATAAGGGGAATGAATTGGACATACAGCACACTTTATAGATCAAGATAAGAAACATAAAAACAAGGGAAGTACATACCTACATTCTCTTAGTAATTGCACCCTCACCCATAAATCATCAGTGAAAAGTAGTCATTTTAAGAACAAAGCATTTAGGCCTCCACAAGTCGTAGAGCCATCTAACACGATTAGTGTATGATCGTCAAGCGCATCATTTTGAGGACCCCAAGTCAAAATATGGGTGCAAAACTATCCTGAAGCAATCCATTCATGAACTATTTTAATATAGCCAGCTAGAATATTTTAGATGTAGAGAAGCCATGCCTATATCCACAGATAAAACCTAGTTAGATACATGATGTCAACCTGAAAATTTGCAAGTGTATCACAGTAGGATAATAAGTTTGGGAGGAAACCAGAAATGATGGAACAGGACTAGCCTACGCCTACAGGATACAGATGGCATATGGGAATCACGAAGTGATCATGATCATCCACAGGCAAGAAACCTGCATAATATCGATAAAACAGTACTTTTGTCTGCATCACTCGTATAGCAATCGAACACTCAGCACTACAAGCTAACGGACGACCTAATTAGTAGGGAAACAACTTGATATTCAGCACAACTATCAAGCAATAGAAAACAGACATAAAAAACAAGGGAAGTCGATAAATATGATAGTATCATTACCTGAGGAGAGTGCTCGCGGCAGCTCCCAAGCCCGAACGAAGCGGCTGGCGATGCGCGAGCTCGGCGGCGCAACCAGCCCATAGACCTCGCACTCCACGACCTTTCGAGCACGTACGTTAACGCCGAAGAGGTGCTCTTCCAGGAAGAAGTACACCACGTCAGGGTTCTTGGGGTGAATCAGCGCGAGTGTGGGGGTCTTCTTGGGCAGCCCGGTAGCCTTGTAGCTCTGATCGTCCCAGATCTCTGAAAACCTCGCCTCGTGCTCCAGCGTCCACTCCATGGAGTCTGGATCGGCCAGCGTCCACACGCTAATCGTCGGAGCACCGTTGCCACCCCCAAGAGCACGCTTGCCCATGTACGTGTCCACGAAACGCAGCTTGCCGCCGCTCACCCCCACGTAGCGGTACTTGTCGGTGACTCCCCAACCTTCCCTGCATTTCAGCACCCTCTCCGGCGGGAACGGGATGAATCCCAGGACCGGCTCGTCGGCGAAGGGGTCGCAAGTGATGACGCCCCATGAGAGGTCGACCCACCAGAGCCTCCCATGGTGCGAGAGCACGCGGATGGGAGTCCATGGCCGGGGCTCGAGTGGGTAATGGACCTGCTTCTCCACCCACTCCCCAACCTCGGAAGAGAAGCAGAGAAGCGTGGCCGTGTCCAAGCCGATGATGGGTTGGAGCTCCACGACCATGTAGTGGCCGCCGCCGCCAGGGGAGACGACAAGGCCGAGGAGGGCCTGATGCAGGATGGTTGCCGAGGGGGTGGGGAGCTCGAACGCCGAGGAGGTGGTCGCGTCGAGCACGAAGTAGCGGCTTTTGTCGAATTTCCAGCTGACGGACCTGGTGTCAGGACGGTGGATGACTTCACGGGTCGGTGCGGCGCGCAGGTTGGCCTGGAGGAGGAGCAGGCCGGAGGGGTCGGCGGCGAGGACGAAGGGGAAGAACTTGGGCGTGGGGAGGTCCGGAAAGACGCACGGGGAGACGGTGAGGATCGAGACGCGCGGCGGCGCCGTGAGCGCGACGGAGGCGTCGCCGCCATCCGCCGGCGTGGAGACACTTGGGATGCTGCCTAGGATGACCCATGACGACGACGGCGGCGGCGGCGAGGACATAGACGCCATTTCTGGATGGGCTTGGGTTGGCAACGAAGCGAAGGAAGCGGAGAAGGGTAGTGGAAGAAAAAGCAGAGCTTTGGTGTGGTCTGTGCCTCTGTGGAGGTGTGGGATGGGGTGGCGTGCTGAGGTAGAAGGCGCAGAGCTGAGATAGCAGCGGGGAACAGGGGCGTGGCAACCTTTCGAGTTTGAACGCTTCTTGCGTTTTTCGCAGGTGCGTTCTTTACCTGATGGATAGAGCCACAATTATTGAAGCCGTTGCATAGAACTGCAATTCTGAATTTGAGGAAATCGCACTTTGCACCATGTACATTTCGATTAACTTTCTACCCGGTTTTGATGGATAGAGCCACAATTTAAGGTCTCTTTTTTTGATTCGTTGGATATGAAAAGTGTAGAAATACAAAATCTAAAAGATTAGAGTTGTATGTCTAATTGAATCTTATGAGAACATAGATTTATTTTAGTCGTGGTAATGAAATTTTTCATGAGGTTAGACCTCCCGCTTTTTCTTGTCGGATTTGCACTATTAAATTCCTATAGGAATAGTTCCTATGAGATAGCATCCTATATATGAATCAAACATGTTCAATAGGAAAAAAATTATAAGAACCAATCCTCTAAATTTTTTATCATATTCCTTTGAATCAAACGGACAATTATTGAATCGGTTGCATATAAACGCAATTTTGAATATCAAAAAATCGCACTTTGCAGTTTGCACCGTGTACATTTCGATTAACTTTCCATCCGGTTTTATAAAATAAAAACAACGCTTATGGCCGAGACAACCAAGTCACACTCCAGCCTACTCACGGGAGATTCAGTAATGCATCACTTGTTGGCATATTATTATTGGAGCATTTTCAAGAGCATACCCAAAATTTGGATGGCCAAACCGGATAAAGGAGCATCTCCACTCACGGCGCGCATATAACATCCGGCAGCAGGCAAACGGTATTGGAGTCGTCTGTACGAGTTGTCGCGTATTGGCGGCGTCTCTCGCCACTCATGGCGTCAATAGGCCCTCCCAATAGTTTTTTTGGCGCTAATTCAAACACTTCCGCAAATACAAATCAAAGTAATTGAATGGTACATAGTTTTCAACACATAAATAAACTTTCACAATAGTTGAAAATAGAAATAAAATTATTCGTACAATCCAAATAAATTGAAATTTAACTAGCCCGTGGTGGCTAATTTTTTTGCGCACCACAAATGATATACTATATCATTTTGAAGTTGATGATGAACAATCTCATCACGGATCTCCATATGCATGGCGAGAAAATCAGCAAAATCTACCGGCAAGAGGTTATAAACATCGGCGAGAGGACCCTGGAAGTCATACGGAAGAGGATCATGCAGTGTCAATCAATCACCTGATCGTCGGCTCCAGAAAAAAAGCTGAAAATAATCGGCCGAACACCTTGCGTGCAAGGTGGACGCGCGAGGTCGTCGGGAGCACTGTGCACGATGAGCCGCCAAGCGCCGGCGGGGAAGACTAGGCGAGATGGGCGGGTCGGCGGCGCTATTTATGTGTTCGGCGATCTACGAGCGCTGTCGCGTCAGACGGGAGAGGTGTGGGGGCGATGTCCAAATGACGACAAGGACATGCGATAGAAATGAAGTGGGAGAGAGTGGATGAGGTAGAGTAGATAGGGTTTCTGCCTAATTGACAGCACTGGCCTGCGTGTTGGTATCCGATCTGGCCTTGCGCGCGGCTTCGTCCGGCGCGCCAAAACGGCTCCCAATGTGGGGGTGTGGGCGCTCCGGACAAAATATTGGGCCACGCTGGATGAAATCGGGCTACCACCGCGAGTGGGCGGGATTTTTCGTCTTTCGCGCCCAAAACAGTTATTGGGAGGGCTATTGGCGCCGCGAGTGGAGATGCTCTTGGAGAGAGTGGCTTGAGTGCTCTGAAACATTTAGGTTTTTAGCATACCCAAAACTGGATTGTGAAATCTATGTATAAACTGGAACATGATCTTGAGAAGGAGGTTAATATAAAATTAATCCTTTGTATATTCGAGCAACTTTTCGAATTAAAAATAAACTTTCATAAGAATGGACTATGCTGTTTTGAAAAGGCAAACGTTGAGAAACAACAGTACAAGCTAATTTATAGTTGCGAGTCGGGTTCCTTACCTTTTAGGCGCTTAGTGTTTCCTATTCATTATAGACGATTGGTAATTCTAGAATTCAGTCGAAAAGCGTTACGAAGGAAAGCTTGGAAGTTAGAAAGCCCATCCGGATATTGACTTGTTGTTATGAATTTAGTTTGACAAGTTGCCTATGTATATGTTATCTTTTCTTGAAATACCCAAAGAGGTACGGGAACATCTCAACGATCAAAGCTTTTTGGCCAAGCGATGAAAATACACGTAAATATAGGTTAACAAAGTGGAATATTGTATGTCGGTCTAAAGACTAGGAAGGTCTTGGTATAGAGGTTCTTGATCTTAAAAATATGTGTTTACTTAGCAAGACAAGAGTTTGACAAGATTTGTTACACAATAAATACCTCCAGCATAAAACACTAGCACACGTACATGAAAAACCATCCGACTCTCCCTTTTGAAGAGACACGTGAGTTAAAAATGAGTTTTTTAAATAGAGATCTTCTCAAAATTGGAACTGGTAATAGTACAAGATTTTAGGAGGACGTTTGGTTAAGTTTTCAACCTCTCTCCCAAAAGTATCCATCATTATATAATGTTGTGCATCACAAAAATGTTTTGGTTGCGCATGTGTTATCTCAAGCTCAACTAAACATTGGTTTTAGATGAGCTTTAACGGAGAATAACTAGAACTCGTCGTTAAATTTGTGCCAACATTGAATGATGGTTCAATCATCTGACGAGTGAGATAGCTTTGTATGGAGGCTTACAAACTTTGGAATATTTACGGTGAAATCAATGTATGAGAGACTAATGAATGGTCATACGAGGTATCTACGAAAATATTCTTGGAAGCTAAATATTCCTCTAAAGATTAATATTTTTATATGTTCAAAGGAAGGGGTGTAAAATTGCTACATTTGTGACTCAAAGGAAAAAGTCGAGCATCCTCTCCTTCCATGTCCATTTGCATGTCGAGTTTCACATATTGTAAAGTTTACTTTCAATATTTCCACCAATCAACAAATATGTTTCAAGCTGTAATTATTGGAGTGTGTGCTTAAAGTTGGTCCATATGGAATTTAAGAAATAAAATAATTTTACAAGACAGAAATAAAATATTTTTTACAATAAAAAATTGCAGGCTTTCCATATGGTCACACACTGGATTATGCTATGGACTTGCCTTATCCCACCAGATCAGCAAGAACTTATGACTTTTGAATGCGAACAGTTGCTGATGGTCGCTCATGATACCTTCAGCCATTCTGGTTAGCTGCACATTAGTAAATTGCATGATGTCTTGTTTATGTGCTCCAGCTTTTCTTAGCTAGTTGATTTATATGTTTCAGTCTTTTGTGATCATTGATTGTATAACTGCCGAATGATAAGCTTCGCAATAAATTTTTCCATGTGCTTCCATCACAGGTCGGGTCTTAATCCCTTTTGGGAATACTTTTATTTGAAATATCCATCATACTTCCAAATCTTTCATTCAATTGTAGGTACTTGAATATAATTTGCATGACTTTGTTGAATCTTATTTGATAAATGTATAGTTAATTTTTTATTTAAAAATAACCGTGTAGGAAACCATATAAATAGTAGGAAATAGTAAAATATGATGAAAAATTGGAACTCCTACGCAACAACATAATGTGGGGACCAATTCGCCTATTTCATAGCACCTTTGTCAGTCTTTGATGAAAGCAAAACCGCGATGTAATGTGTGGGACAAACCTATAGTCTAATTTACATAATACGTTTGCTGGTCTATTAAGAAAAGTGTATTTTAGCCAAGAGAAATAAATAAAAACGTGAACAACACAAAAGTTAAATATACTTCCTTATTAAATGTATTTATTATTACGAGTGTTCATATTTTTATATATTCTTGGTCAGAATTTTCAATGTTTGATTTTGAGCAAAGACTATATGCAACATGTTTTGAGCCAAAGGGAGTAGGGTACGCCTTCACATTTAAGTAGCATGCAGAGATCCAACGGTTAGCTATACCCATGGAAGCGCGTTTGCCATTACCATTTCACACAGCTGACGATCAACAGGAATGGCTAGAGTTTATCAACACAAATTAGTCCTGGTACACCGATCAAATGCAGGAAAGTAAAGCAGCAACCAATAACGGAAGAGAATCACAACTTCGCAGTTCAAATGATCACTGGAACCAAGTCACACATCCAATACAAGTGTTCCATCGAAGGAAAGATAAACCCTAAGTAACCGACAGTGTTCCCACAGCATAACGATCACCATCTCCTACATGAAGAAACATGTCAAGCAACTTTCTGCGAGCTTTGCCAAGAGAAGCATGACACCAGGACGGACCAAATACAACACCCACTCCATAACTTTGAAATGAACACTACACCTGCAACCTGGATGAAATGAAATTTGACACAAGAACATTAGTGGTACTACAAAACTAGAATTGCACTATCATTCAGGTTGGGGAAACTGAGCTTACCTAGGAGACTTTTAGCCATAAACAGTTGCTTCATGTTCCTCCAATTCATCCTATGAATGTCTGCCTGATAGTACCCACCATGTGGTAATCCCCTGGCGATGGCCGGTATGGTCGAGCATACGATTCTTCAGCCAAGTTGATACCATCAGTCCAGTTCCCTTCAAAGATAACAAATACTGTATTAGTCACAACCCTCTCAACAAATATGGATATGTTCTGGATCAATCGAATGATGAAGTAGCATATTATCACTATTTTGATGATCTAAACTACTCCATGTGCTATCTTGCTAGCAAACCACAAGTATACAGCAAGCATCAGTAATATATGAAGTAGGATGGTTGTTGTCTGGCACTTATGCTATTTGTTACGGCTAATATTTACATTCTCATATGAAACATGGTGATTAGCGACTACGGACATTATACTAGTAATCGCATTCTCGCTATTACAGTGCTAAAAGCAAAGAGCAAAAGCAAATGGATGATGGTATAATTACCTAATTAGAAGCGGAAACAATTGGACATTTATCGAGTTAATTGCAGAAACCTACGACAATTGGGGCTAGGGTTACAAAAAATTACCACTTTACGAATTATTAGCAGAAACCACCGTTTTCGGGGTAATGCGTCGCAAGAAGCACTGATTGGCAAGTTGACACGCTCTAAGTAAGAATATGACAGGCGGGGCCCGCTGTCAGGTCCACGTGGCAGGAGTTAATTGCAGAAATCTACGACAATTGGGGCTAGGGCTACAAAAAATACCACTTTACGAATTATTTGCAGAAACCACCGTTTTCGGGGTAATGCGTCGCAAGAAGCACTGATTGGCAAGTTGACACGCTCTAAGTAAGAATATGACAGGCGGACCCCCTGTCAGGTCCACGTGGCATGATTAAACGGTCAAGGGGACAAACATTGTACTGCTGCACTGATTGGCAAGTTGACACGCTCTAAGTAAGAATATGACAGGCGGGCCCCCTGTCAGGTCCACGTGGCATGATTAAACGGTCAAGGGGACAAACATTGTACTGCTTATAAATTTTGATTTTTTTTAAATATTCGAAGGAACTTAAAACAACCAAAAATATATGCACGGGGCGCAGGCGCGCAGTCATCTTCCTCGTCTCCAGTAGAGCGCCAGCCACCTGCTCTCTCTCATCGCCGCTACTCCGACCGCTTCGTGCTGCACGCCGGCCGTGCCCGCCTCCGCATTCATGTCGCGCCAGAGGAAGCCCGCCGAGGTCGAGGCCGCGATGCGCACTGGTCACCGCCTCATGTGGCCATGTGGCTCCACAGAAGTTGGCGGCACCTAGACGGCCGCGTCATGGCAAGCACGCGCGGGGCATACTCTACGATGACGGCGCCGCGGTCGGCAGCTGCCTCGGGGCGAGCACGCGCAGGGCACGCGCTAGACGCAGCGGGGACGTGGTCGGCGGTTCCACGACGGCTCCCTCCTTGCAGTACGCACGAGGGCTTCTTGCGTAGAGCGTGTCAACTTGCCAATAAGTGTTTCTTGTGACGCATCACCCCGAAAACGGTGGTTTTTGCAAATAATTCGTAAAGTGGTAGCTTTTTGTACCCCTAGCCCCAATTGTCGCAGGTTTCTGCAATTATCTCCTGCTGCCACGTGGACCTGACAGCGGGCCCCGCCTGTCATATTCTTACTTAGAGCGTGTCAACTTGACAATCAGTGCTTCTTGCAACGAATCACCCCGAAAACGGTGGTTTCTGCAAATAATTCGTAAAGTGATAGTTTTTTGTAGCCCTAGCCTCAATTGTCGTAGGTTTCTGCAATTAACTCACATTTATCACAACGATCAACAGAAACCAGACATAAGAACAGGGGAAATGCGTATGATGGTATCATTACCTGACGAGAGTGCCCGCGGCAGTTCCCAAGCCCGAACGAAGCGGGTGGCGATGCACAAGCTCGGCGGCGCAACCAGCCCATAGACCTCACAGTGCACGACCTTGCGAGCAGGCACGTCAACGCCGAAGAGGCGCTCTTCAAGAAAGAAGTACACCACGTCCGGGTTCTTGGGGTGAATGAGCGCGACCCTGGGGACCCTGCTAGGCAGCCCGGTCGCCTTGTAGCTCTCATCGGCCCAGATCTCAGTGAACCTCGCCTCGTGCTCCAGCCTCCACTCCCTGGAGTCTGGATCAACCAGCGTCCACATGCCGACCTTGGGAGTACCACCGGCATGAGCACGCCCGTCCATGTACGTGTCCACGAAACGCAGCCTGCCGCCGCTCACCCCGACGCAGCGGAACATGTCGGTGTATCCCTTGGCTTCCCTGCACGCCAGCACCTTCCCCGGCGGGAGCGGGACGAAGGCCAGGACCGGCTCGTCGGCGAAGGGGTCGCAGGTGATGACGCCCCACGAGAGGTCCACCCACCAGAGCCGCCCGTGGTGCGAGAGCACGCAGATGGGAGACAGCGGCCGGGGCGGGAGCGGGTAACGGACGCGCTTCTCGACCCACTCCCCGACCTCCGTGGAGAAGCAGAGGAGCGTGGCGTTCTCGCTGCCGATGATGGGCTGGAGCTCCGCGACCATGTAGTGGCCGCCGCCGCCAGGGGAGGCGACGAGGCCGAGGAGCGCCTGGTGCCTGATGCCGGCCTGCGGGTCGGGGAGCTGGAACGCCGAGCCGGTGGTGGCGTCGAGCACGAAGTAGCGCGGCGTGGTGTCTTTCCAGGTCACGGACTGGTGGCCGGGACGGTCGACGATTTCGCGGGTCAAGGCGCGTTTCAGGTTGGCCTGGAGGAGGAGCAGGCCGGACGGGTCGGCTGCGAGGACGAAGGGGAAGAAGTGGGGAGTTGGGGGCTCCGGGAAGACGGTCGGGGAGACGGTGAGGATCGATACGCGCGGCGGCGCCGTGAGCGCGACGGAGACGTCGCTGCCGTCGTCCGGCGCGGAGACGCGAGGGACGCTGCCTAGGATGACCCATGGCGACGACAGCGGCGCGGAAGGAGACGCCATCTGGGGTTGGCGCTTGTTGGGCTGGTAGCCTGGCACTGGCAGGGAAGCGGCGAAGGACTTAACGGCTATGAAAATTGCAGAGCGGAGCGGGGTGTGGTCTGGTGGATGGGATGGGTGGGTAGCGTGGTGGTGACGAAGGCGCAGAGCTCAGAGTGACAGCCGCGGCAGCCTTTCGAGTTTGAACGTCTCGTCGCGTCTCGGCACGGCTTCAATGCTACTACTCCTGTAGAGTGTAGACAACTGTGCTCTATCATGTCGTTTTCTACGGGTGCGTTCTTTCATTACCTTCAAGGCTAGGCTAGGGCACCATTTGAAGCGCGGCTGCATAAACTGAGTTTTTTTTTTTGAAGGGAAATACTGCGTACATTCACAGGAAATACAGAGAGAGCACACACATACGCAGTACACGACGCCCGAACTCAACGCACGCGCAACAGCAACGAACGCTCCATTCGCCTCCATTCGCCGCTGAACCACCGACGCTCCAGCCGCTCCCCGTCGCCGACGACCGTCGGAGAAGAAGAAGGCCGAAGAAACCACAACCTGGAGAAGAGAGGACCACCTTCATAGAAGACGACCGCAGAAGCCGCTCGCCGCACGGCGACGAGACCTTGTCCGATGAACAAGCACGGACAAGCCACCCAGAACTCCAGATCCACCGCCGGCCGCCCCTGGGACAGCCCAGCCGCGCCAGATCCTCCACCTTCCAAACCGCAACCCTGCACAAGAGACGAGCACGAGCGCCCCCAGAAGGAGCTCCTGTACAAACCCCCGGAGACTTCGTCGACGACGGCGGAGCAGACGCCATCGAGGCGAGGAAGACGCCTGCATAAACTGAGTTTTTATTCGCAAATAAAAAAAGCTTTGAGTTTTGAGTAAATCGCAGTTCTCATCGTGTGCATTACCAACTGATTCAAAAAAAATAACAAATTGAGTCACTTTGCATCAGTTTTTGAATTTTGAGTAAATCGCACTTCCTTCATCGATGCACCACGCGCCAACAACTTGTTCAGCTGCAAGCACGAGCTACCATCCAACATTACCACGAACAAACAGGCCGGGTAGGAATTAGAGAAATATTTTGAGCCTTAAGGTGGGCTGGCCTGCCAAGGCGAGATGCTGGGCTGGCCCTATCTCAAGAGAAAGGTATCAGCTCTCTTTCGGTCTTTTCTCCTCAAAAATAAAAAGCTCCTCCCCTTTTCCTACACACATAAACATAGGGAAAAGGTTTGTAATCATCCGGGGGATCTTTGGCTTCGCGTCCTCCGGCTCCTTATCGCGACACGCGTCCGCACATGAGACCCATCTTATCTCTTCAGCAAAGCCTTTTCCCTATACTCGTTCCGCACCAAATCCACCTCCCGCAGCAGCAGCCGCCGTCGCCACCGCTTTCTCCCCTCAGCGCTCTGGTCGCCTCTTGGCGCCACCGCCGGCGCGCAAGCGCGTGACCGCTCCTAATACCTCTCTCCACCGGCGAGGCACCCGCTCCGCCCGCGACCAAGCCCCCCTCCGCATCTATCTCCGCAATCCCCTCGCCGCCCCTATCTTCCCAAGCTCCGGTGCGGCGAGCTCCTCGCCAGCACATCCACGCACCGCTCCGAATGCCAGACGATGCGCCAACCACCGGCGTTGCTGCTCGTCGTCGCGCGCGTCCAAGGTCGCCCCCATGGACGGGGAGCGGTGGTGCTGCTACGGCCGGGCTGGCTCCTCCATGACCACGGTCGCACGCCCCCGAGCTCGAGAACGGAGTCCGGAGATGCTACAAGCGGCTGACGCCCCCGAGCTCGAGTAGGATGTCGGCGATGCGCGCTTGCTTTGGGCGCTCCGGCGACCGGGCGGCCACACCGGCGAGCTGATTCCCCGTTCTAGTCGCAGCGCCCCACGGCCTCTCCGTTATCCCGGGCGGCGGTGCTACCCCTGGATAAGGAGATGCAAGCAGCGCGACAGTGTTACGAGGGGCGCGGGGAGGTGCTGCCACCGGCGACGTGAGATGCTACCAGCGGGAGTAGCCGGTGATGCTACCAGCCGAGGGTCGGAGATGCTGCAAGGGTTGGGCAGCGCCCCTACCACCTGCGTTCAGGGCTGCTACCAACGGTGCTCCGTGTTGCTACCGGTAGGCGGCAGTGGTGCGCACTGGTAGAAAACTGGCCTATGGTCCCGGTTCGGTTGGGCCATCCGTCCCGGTTCCCAAACTAGGACCAGCCAATCGGGACGAATGCTGGTCCCGGTTCAGACACGAACCGGGACCAATGGGGCTCCACGTGGCCAGTTCTGGCTGGGCGTGGGGGGAGACTCATTGGTCCCGGTTCGTGTTACGAACCGGGACCAATGAGTGTTTTTTTTGTATTTAGGGTTTAGGGTCTCCCTCTCGCCGGTGCCCCCTCTCCCTCTCGCCGGTGCCCCTCTCCCTCTCGCCGGTGCCCCCTCTCCCTCTCGCCGGTGCCTCCGTCGTCTCCCCCTTCTTCGCATCGCCGACGTGCTCTCCATCGTTTCCGTACGCATATTATACGCTCTACTATATACACAGTACACGTTGATGCATATATAATTAATATTCGATCTCTTGCGAGAATACAACTATTTAATTACATGGAGATAGATCACATATGTAGTTCATCGTCCGAAGCATAATGTTCTCCCTTTCATCGATGACCTCCCTAAGCAGAAATCCCGCCAATTCCTCTTGAATTGCTCCTAGCGCAGTTCTGGGTCGAGCTTCTCCCGCATTTTGCTCAAAGAAGTTGTTCTCCGCTCAGTGGTCAACTCGCGAATGAACTCGCAAACGTAGAATCCACATAAATTACTCCCCGGTGGCTGCTGCGGACTTTCACCGATTATAAGTTAGCTCATCTTTGAATGGACCTTCTACCTTCTGTTTGAAAGTGTCCAACACCTGCTTTGGCAAAAAAATGAACAAAGGAGTTATTAATTACTTGATATCAGGGAACGAACGAAAGAGGCGATATAATGCGATAATGATTGAAATTACTTGTTGAGCATTTCTTTCATTCGGTCCACGTCGCTTGGTCCCAACTTAATGAGTCGTGGACTTCAACTATGGACTTGTCAGGTTGAATGCTTAGCAGAATCCAGTGGAACCTGCGGACGTTTACATAAAGCAGACATGCATAGCTCATCAATTACACTTAACATCGAGAAAGCCAAATAAAAATATGTACAAGACAGAAACACTCACTTGAAGTTGTAAGGAAATAGTATTTCCGTACAGAAATTTTGCTGATTAAAAAGGTGGTCAGGTCATGCTCCACGTCTTTGGGGTGATTGCTAACGTATGTTCATTAACGATATATGGGTCAACGAACCCAACCTCAAATTTAGATCTTTTGCATTCCATCATCTTCATTCTGCATAATAGCGTACAAAAGGATATATATATAGTCAGGATAATATAATACAGGCAATGAACGAGCTGAGCTAGAGACTTAATTACGAAAATAAATCACTTACAGACAATAGCAAGAGGATAGATTTGTCGAGGGCGCGCTTTTGAATAACTGGAACAGTTCAGTCATTGAACCTGTATACGTAAGTTTGAAGAAATGCTCCACTCTAACGTCCACGCAAACCACTCTTTCGCGTCCTTCTTTGATGTGTGCACCAGTACCAGTGTGCAGATTTCGCATATGTGTTGATAGACGCGTGAGCTCCTCATTACTGACCATAGGCTCCCCTTGACATATTTCCGTGCCATCTCTAACATTGGCGATCTTCATAGCCTAAAAGTTGACCAAGGTCATACCCAAGGCGGTAGCCTTTCCATGGCCTGCGATACAGTGACACCAAGTTCTTAGCAGCAGCTATGGCTCTGGGGTCCAATAATTCAGGTCCTTATCCATAGCGGCTCTGAAGTCCTTGTCGATATCGGAACACACTATGAGCGGGGGGACCGATTGATTTTTCTGCTGTCCGAGCTGGGCAATTTGTTTCCCGCTTTTTGCACTTCTTCCTTGTTCTGCTCAGACTGGGCACGTGCTAGCTTAGTAAGTTCACGACCATAGTCAGATGCAGATTCATCGATATTGGGATGGCTGCTCAAGGAAGGACTTTCTCCACTTTTTGGATTTTTCATCGTATACCGGCTTCTGCTCGGGCTTTTTTGGTGCAAAAAAAGCCTTATTGTAGGCAGCCACCTCCGCGGCGTTTTCCGCTACAGTCCTGTCATAAGGTCTAATGGGAAGATTCTTATGAGGTACTGTTGGGAGGGGCGACCTTTTACGTTTCGGTGATCGCTTACCCCTCATAGTACGAGCGGTGGGCGGAAACGGCTGACGCGGCGGCGGAGACGGCTGACGCGGCGGAGACGGCTGCGCTGGAGACTGGTGAGGCGGTGAAGAGGACTGTTGCGCTGGAGAATGCTGAGGCGGTGAAGAGGACTGTTGCGCTGGAGACTGGTGAGGAGTCGATGGCCTTGGCTGCCAGTTCGGAAGCACGATGAATTCCTTTGGCCATAGAATGGTCGCTTTCTTGGCTTCTCCAAGTTCAAGCACCTCCCCATCTTCACCTGCAGGGTGTTGCAGCTTCAGCTCCTCATAATCTTTCATCACTTCATCCACCGCGACAACAGCGTAGCCATTTGGAACCGGAGAGAAATGGTAAGTTGGATTAGGTCCAATTGGTACGACATAGCCGACCGCCACCTTCACGGTTAAGTTAAAAACTTTCACATGCATCTCACAAGGTGTGCTCTCCGTGATATCATCCACTGGGTAGCGACGAAGTGGAGCCACTGCATCATCATTACCATCCTGGAGCTCCGTGGAAGCCACGCTGCTTTTCCGATTCGATGGGCCACCGGTACCATCGCATGCAGCTTCTACCATGTGCCGTTGAGATTGGCCGCTAGTACCTTGCTGGCTAAGCACGGCAATTTTCCTTCTGCCGCTTTAATTCTTCTTCTATATTACGCAGCCGGTCTGCAGCAGCGCGTGCTTCCATTGCCTCCCTTTCCTTTCTCCTCTGATGGCTTCTATCAGGAAATTTCTTCCTGTGCTCGGGAATCGCAATTGTCTTGGGCTTGGAGCCAGGTACGCCTCGTAACCGTCCGTCGTGTTCCTTATTCCCAAGGGCGCGTGTGAGCTCGTCATCCTCTCTATCGGGAATGAACCGTCCCTCTGCAACATCCTTTACTGCATTTCTAATTTCTTGGATGGGTAGTAGGGGATTATCTTTGTGTCTTCTGTTATATATGCACTTCCCTTCTGCGTCCAACGTGCCCCCATGCCCGTAAAACCAATTTCTTGCCCGTTCGATCCACTTGAGTGGCTCTGGAGTGATCCCATTAGCCAGCAGGTCCGCCTCAAGTTTCTCCCACTTAGGCATGCTAAAAGCGTAGCCACCAGCCCCATAGTATGGTGGTACATCTTTAGCAGCATTTGCCTTATTTTTTGCAGACTTTTCCTGAGCTTCCTCCGATTTCTTGTACGCCACAAATTCTTCCCAGTAGTCCTTATCTTCTCATACCCTTTATCGAAGTCTGGAGTCTTATTTTTCTGACAAACTCGTGTTCAATCTTTTCTTCCAGTTCTTGAATAGCTCGGCCATCTTCTTAAGTGCCCAGTCCTGACTTTTTGCTCCATGTTTTTCCGGGCAATCTTTTCTGCCTCATTTGGATCCTCCTCATCTGATCCACCTCTGGCGCCAGGGTGAAATTAAGCATGAGCTTTCTCCAAAGTCTTTCTTTGCCCTCATCGCCGACATATCTTACTCCTCCCTCCTTTGGCTGATGCCATTCTCGAACGGTGATCGGGATGTAGTCCCTAACAAGAACTCCGCATTGCTTTACCATTTTATTTTTAACACCAGGGGGAGCAGTCGTGTGCCGTCTTCAGCGACTTTTCGATCTGTACCTTTCTTGGTCGCCCAACGTTTTGGTTGGGCCTCGTTTTGTCCTTACAGAAATTTGCTCGATCCGGAGGGCTAAAAGAAGAAATGATGAGGTTTGGACCTCTAGGGTGGCCCGATCTTCACGGATTGACGGAGGATGTGGACGAACGCACGCAAGAACACGAGGAACACGAAGAACACATGAAGAACGCCCCGAACACAAGAACACACGCAAGATACAAGAACCGTTCCCCTTACCGGTCGGTCCAACCGGTCCAATAGAATCCACACGAAGGTGGAGAGATCGGCAAGTAGATACAAGAAGGGATCTTGGATGGTTGTTTCTCCAACGGCCAACCAAGCCGATCCAATAAAGTCACCCGAGGATGAAAGATTGGCGAGTAGTCAAACTACAAGTAGAGGTCTTGAATCCACAAGGGGATCTTCTCCACAAGGGGAGGAACCATCCCCACAAGGGAGGAAGGAGACCGTCTTGAGGTGGGGAGCCTAGCTCTACTCTAATCTCAAAACATAGTCTGTCTAGATCTGAGATGGGGAACTCCTATTTATAGTGTTGACCCAAAGGGGGTAGGTGGGGAAGGATAAGGGCCTCCAACCCGTGCAGATTCCCGCAGCGGCGGTACTACCGCTTAACCCAGCGGTAGTACCGCTGGTGCGGGTTGTCTTCGAAACTTCCCACCTCGGCGGTACCTCCAGCGGTACCGGTCGGTACCGGCCATGCGGTCCGAAGGGGCGTTCCAGCGGTAGCCCTGGCGGTAGTGGTGGCGGTAGCGTCCTGGCGGTAGTACCGCCTAACCCAGCGGTACTACCGCCGCCTGGGTCTTTTCTCCTCTTCCTTCGTCTCTTCCAAGCCACCGTCTTGTCGGACTCCATTCCTCGTGCGCCTTGGCCATCTTCCCGTGGAGTCGTACTCGTCATGACTAGCAATACAAAGTGACGATGGTCAAGTAGTATACCATTCCAAAGTGTCATATCGAGGTTCACATAGAGGAAGGAGTTCACCTTTGATGTCCATGGTGACTTGTGGAGTGTTGGAGTACTTGACATGGTGATGGTCCTAGGTTGGGCTACATCATCTCCCCCCCCTTTAATAAGAGTCGTCCTCGACTCTTGCTCTTCATCACCAAGCAAAGGAGGTAGATGTGTTGTCGAAGAATTGGAATTCACCATGCCTACAAACACTAGAGACCAAGCAAACCATGTGTGTGCAAGAAAGAGGAGCATATCAACAATGACATGTCCATTCTTTGTCATAGCACCGTTAACACAACACAAGAATATGAAAAGGAAGTGCAAGTGCAAGGTCAAAGTGCAAGCAATCCAATGCAACATCTTCAAAATATCATCATGGTGGCAAACAAAACACATGAAAGAGCAAGTTTTCAACATATTTGTTGCAACACCAAATTGGTAGGAACCATTATACTCATGACAAGACATGCACAAAATGTCATTATGGTTGCAAACAAGCCATTGGAAAGAACAATTGTTCATCATATTTGTTGCAACACATAAATCATTCACATAAAAGATGGGGAAATTTGTCTTGCCATCGGAGAAACCAACATCACAAGCATGTTTGCAAACAAACCAAAACCAAGAGAAATTGTTTAACTTGTTTGATGCAAAACATGAGAAAGATTCTAGAGTTGGATTTGTTTCACAACTCACATGTATGCTCTCAAGAGCTCTTATTGTCAACTCATGTTCAATTGAGGTTGACATTATAGCATGAGGCTCAATGCACACGAAAAGCCAAAGAAACACATTGTGTGCATGGTATATGAACACATCATCCATCATGAAGTGTCTCTTCATTTGCACATCACCAAACACATCAAAATCAATTGGAAAATATGATGTATGTGAATGGTCACTATGCAAAGTGAAGGATGGAACAAGGTCCATAAGAGAAAACGAAACATCTCCAAAATGTGAGAAAGCTATGGGGGCAATCTCATTATCAAGCATTTCAACATTATTGCAAGCAACACATGTGAAAGAGAAATTGTTCAACATGTTGCAAGCAACAACGGGAGAAAAATCGAAACATTCATAACACGGCATGCTCATGGCAAAATCATCACAAATAGGTGATTCCACATGATCAACATTGGTTTCAAACAAAGTATCACATGGGAATAAGAACGAATCATATGATGGGTCAATCAAATCATTCATAGCATGCAAGCAATCATAGTTCATCATGTCCACTAGGGGATCATGGTCACATCAACACCCATACCTTTGTATTCCCGCTCATGTGAAGTAGGTGTTGAAGTACTAGGGGCTTCCATGTAGCCGACTTGTTCATCTTGAAGTAGACATGGGGTGGCATCATCATCATCCTCCATGTACATCTTCTCCATTTGAGGCACCGTCAAGTCGAGGAGTGGCGTCTCATCATCCATGGAACCTAGCACACAATGAGAAAACACACTAGAGGAAGGTGGTAAGTTGTTAGAAATCGAAATGGCCTCACAAGACCTATCAACTACCTCTCTCAACTCAAGTGGTGTATCACTCATTCCCTCAAAGTGAAAGCACTCAAACTCACATATGGTGGAGGCACTCAACTCACTCTCACTCTCACTCAAGTGGGCTAAGTGGCTCTCATGCTCACATGGGATTGGTACCATCTCATAAGTCAAATACATGAGGGTAGGCTCAATGTTCTCATCTTCAAACGCCTCCAAGGTTGAAAGGAAACTCCCATGCTCAACCTTCTCAACCAACTCGCCTCCAAAGGTCAATGCCATAGTGTAGGCATCATCACTTGACTCCTTTGCGGAAGGAAAAATCCCATGCTCCGCTTCATCACTTGACTCCATTGCCGAAGGGAACATCCCATGCTCGGCATCATCATCACTTGACCCATGGTCATATGTGATAGCATCATCCATGCTCGCCTCCTTGGTCGAAGGGAAATTCCCATGCTCGACCATCTTCTCACCATCTTGGTCACCGTCTTGTTCACCAACTTTGCACTCCCACATCATGTGACCTCTTCTATTGCATAGTGGGCACAAGAGATTGGGACATTCTCGTGGATCATGGCCTTGGCAATTGTCACATATAAGGTCTTCTTCTTGCCATATGGGGGCCAATGTGGTGGTTGCACTTGGTGTAGAAACCATATCATGAGAAGTGCTTGAGAAGGGCGCCATCTTGGTTGTGGCCTCACGTTTGTGACCATGCTTCTTCCGGCGTCGACGTTGGAGTTGCTCGATGAAGATGTCGAAGTTGGCCATGATCTCGTCTGTTATTGGCGCACTTGGAGTGGTAGCACTAGGGGACACCATAGGATGTGCCTTTGTCGCCGTCTTCTTCTCATGTCGACGTTGACGCTCTTGAGTGGAAGGATGTCGTCGAAAGTCATTTGGATGCTTCTCCTCATGTTGGCGCCGGCGAGCTTGTTGCCTTGGCGACCTTTCCTTGGAGCTTCCACTAGAGCTTGGTGGCATGATGTGGTCCACCGTGGCATCTTTCTTGTTGCGCCTTGATGAGCTAGATGAAGGATGTAGGCTCTTGGCCAACTCGTCCATGGCATCCTTGACAATTTGGAGCTTGGCCTTGTCGATGTGCTTCTTGTGGCGCCTTCTTGAAGTTGAAGGAGAATGTCGAAGCTTGTCGCTCTTGGCGATGGCCTTGTCATGGCTCCTTCTTGAAGTTGTTGGAGAATGGCGAAGCTTGGCACTCTTGGAAGTAGATGGAGCTCCATAAGATGAACTCATGGTGATCTTCTTGTCGGAGCACCGTCTTGAGCTTGAACCATAGAAGTAGGTTGTGCCATGACGCTTGGTGGTGCCGCCCTTGAACATGGCGGTAATGGGAGTCCTCTCCTCTTGCATGTTGTCGAAGTCGTCGCACATGCTACAAGAGTAGTAGTCGTAGACGTTCTCCACCATGTCATTGGAGTGGTAGTCGTAGTCGTGGCGCTCCACCATGTTGTCGTAGTCGAAGTTGGTACCATGTGATGAGGCATGTGAAGACACTTGCGCCTCATTGTCGTTGGAGCTTGTGTAGTCGGAGTCGTGGTAGATGCCCACGTACTTGGAGTCGATACAATTTGATGAAGGTTGCTCGACGTCATGGTAGCGCTCCTTGTCGTGGACGCTCGAATAGTCGGAGTCGTAGTCGGAGTAGTTGTAGCGGAAGTCTTGGTGATGATCCATCATGTCATGGGGGTCGTTGTCGGTGTAGTCGTAGTAGTAGTCCCCCATGTCTTCAAAGTTTGAGGCATCATAGTTGTTGTGGCTCATCATGTACTCATTCTCATCTTGGCCTCCATAGTGGCATTCACTCTCCCTAGACATGTTAACTCACAAGACAAGTGTACTTATGTGGAGTGGAAAGGAACTAGAACACAACCTCTCACCTTGTAGATAGTATTGGACGTCGTGGACAACCAAGGGAAACGATCACAAAGTAAAATGCTTGTGTTCAAGTATCCAAAGCAAACTCCAAAATACACACGGCTTAAAAGTTGGTAGGAAGGTATGGTAGGTGGGAAGCAAATTGAACCAACCGGAAACCAAGATATTGTCAAAGCAAGTAGAGAACCACGATGATCACAAAGCCAAATCAAGTCAATCTCAAAAGATAGGAAACACACGCGCGGAGAGATAAATGGGACTCGTGCAACCAAGAAGTGAGCTAACGAACCATATGATCCTAGCGAAGACTATAAGCTCGTGTTGCACAAGTACAAGGAGAGCTACTAGCTCGATTGCAATTTATTGGTGGGCTACAAGATTTGCACAACAATGCACCACCTACTAGATGTTCATCGAGCTTGTGCTTTCCTACAAGATATGGCAAGTGGTGTTTCTTTCTTTTCTTTCTTTTGATTTGGCACTTTTTGCTTCTTTTCTCTTTTCTCTTTTGCTCACTCACTTCTTTTTATGCCAACAACAAGATATATGATATATGATAACTAGTGCATGCAATTTTGCTCGGAAACTACACGGTGCAAATGTGCAAAGCCCAAGCAATCATCAAGAGCTAGCCTCAATAGGACAAGATAAACACAATGGAATGATGGCTATCAAAGGAATGGCAAGGGGTGAAGGTTGGCAATGTTATACCTTTCGTCGATGTTCTTCACCCGTTGATGTAGAAGCTTCGTGCTTGCCCACGAATTTTGGTGGTGGTGGACGATGGATCTTCCGTAATGGTGACAAAGGCCTTGATCGTAGCTTCGAAACGAGCCAAAGAACACCAAAAACGGAGTCCGGAATCAAAAGATATGGCCAAAACAAAATCTGAAATTTTCAGTTTTTCCGAGGTACCGCTTAACCCAGCGGTAGTACCGCTCGAGGTACCGCTCGGGGGTCCAGAAAGCCGTTTTCGGCGGTACCGATTGGCGGTAGCACTGTAGCGGGCGGTGGTATCGCTAGAATAAGAGGTAGTACCGCTGCGGGTCGCAGAACGCGCCCGAGAACGCGAAAATTCACGATTTTGGCGGAAATTCTCGCCGAAAAACCTCAAATCGAAGGGGCAAATGATGGAATTAGGCCATGGGAACGCAAAGGAAGTTAGATCAACTCGTATAGCAATAGATCTATGGATCAAAACTTGCAAAAACGCACTCAAATCTCAGATCGATCCAAAAGCAAATTGGGGCTATTTTTGGTGGAAATTTTCGAATTTCTCAAAATCAAAGAAAAATTAGGGGGATTTGGGGTGGACACACATGTCAAATCCGTGGCAACCATGCTCTGATACCATATGATGAGGTTTGGACCTCTAGGGTGGCCCGATCTTCACGGATTGACGGAGGATGTGGACGAACGCACGCAAGAACACGAGGAACACGAAGAACACATGAAGAACGCCCCGAACACAAGAACACACGCAAGATACAAGAACCGTTCCCCTTACCGGTCGGTCCAACCGGTCCAATAGAATCCACACGAAGGTGGAGAGATCGGCAAGTAGATACAAGAAGGGATCTTGGATGGTTGTTTCTCCAACGGCCAACCAAGCCGATCCAATAAAGTCACCCGAGGATGAAAGATTGGCGAGTAGTCAAACTACAAGTAGAGGTCTTGAATCCACAAGGGGATCTTCTCCACAAGGGGAGGAACCATCCCCACAAGGGAGGAAGGAGGCCGTCTTGAGGTGGGGAGCCTAGCTCTACTCTAATCTCAAAACATAGTCTGTCTAGATCTGAGATGGGGAACTCCTATTTATAGTGTTGACCCAAAGGGGGTAGGTGGGGAAGGATAAGGGCCTCCAACCCGTGCAGATTCCCGCAGCGGCGGTACTACCGCTTAACCCAGCGGTAGTACCGCTGGTGCGGGTTGTCTTCGAAACTTCCCACCTCGGCGGTACCTCCAGCGGTACCGGTAGCGGTACCGGTCGGTACCGGCCATGCGGTCCGAAGGGGCGTTCCAGCGGTAGCCCTGGCGGTAGTGGTGGCAGTAGCGTCCTGGCGGTAGTACCGCCTAACCCAGCGGTACTACCGCCGCCTGGGTCTTTTCTCCTCTTCCTTCGTCTCTTCCAAGCCACCGTCTTGTCGGACTCCATTCCTCGTGCGCCTTGGCCATCTTCCCGTGGAGTCGTACTCGTCATGACTAGCAATACAAAGTGACGATGGTCAAGTAGTATACCATTCCAAAGTGTCATATCGAGGTTCACATAGAGGAAGGAGTTCACCTTTGATGTCCATGGTGACTTGTGGAGTGTTGGAGTACTTGACATGGTGATGGTCCTAGGTTGGGCTACATCATCTCCCCCCCCCCTTTAATAAGAGTCGTCCTCGACTCTTGCTCTTCATCACCAAGCAAAGGAGGTAGATGTGTTGTCGAAGAATTGGAATTCACCATGCCTACAAACACTAGAGACCAAGCAAACCATGTGTGTGCAAGAAAGAGGAGCATATCAACAATGACATGTCCATTCTTTGTCATAGCACCGTTAACACAACACAAGAATATGAAAAGGAAGTGCAAGTGCAAGGTCAAAGTGCAAGCAATCCAATGCAACATCTTCAAAATATCATCATGGTGGCAAACAAAACACATGAAAGAGCAAGTTTTCAACATATTTGTTGCAACACCAAATTGGTAGGAACCATTATACTCATGACAAGACATGCACAAAATGTCATTATGGTTGCAAACAAGCCATTGGAAAGAACAATTGTTCATCATATTTGTTGCAACACATAAATCATTCACATAAAAGATGGGGAAATTTGTCTTGCCATCGGAGAAACCAACATCACAAGCATGTTTGCAAACAAACCAAAACCAAGAGAAATTGTTTAACTTGTTTGATGCAAAACATGAGAAAGATTCTAGAGTTGGATTTGTTTCACAACTCACATGTATGCTCTCAAGAGCTCTTATTGTCAACTCATGTTCAATTGAGGTTGACATTATAGCATGAGGCTCAATGCACACGAAAAGCCAAAGAAACACATTGTGTGCATGGTATATGAACACATCATCCATCATGAAGTGTCTCTTCATTTGCACATCACCAAACACATCAAAATCAATTGGAAAATATGATGTATGTGAATGGTCACTATGCAAAGTGAAGGATGGAACAAGGTCCATAAGAGAAAACGAAACATCTCCAAAATGTGAGAAAGCTATGGGGGCAATCTCATTATCAAGCATTTCAACATTATTGCAAGCAACACATGTGAAAGAGAAATTGTTCAACATGTTGCAAGCAACAACGGGAGAAAAATCGAAACATTCATAACACGGCATGCTCATGGCAAAATCATCACAAATAGGTGATTCCACATGATCAACATTGGTTTCAAACAAAGTATCACATGGGAATAAGAACGAATCATATGATGGGTCAATCAAATCATTCATAGCATGCAAGCAATCATAGTTCATCATGTCCACTAGGGGATCATGGTCACATCAACACCCATACCTTTGTATTCCCGCTCATGTGAAGTAGGTGTTGAAGTACTAGGGGCTTCCATGTAGCCGACTTGTTCATCTTGAAGTAGACATGGGGTGGCATCATCATCATCCTCCATGTACATCTTCTCCATTTGAGGCACCGTCAAGTCGAGGAGTGGCGTCTCATCATCCATGGAACCTAGCACACAATGAGAAAACACACTAGAGGAAGGTGGTAAGTTGTTAGAAATCGAAATGGCCTCACAAGACCTATCAACTACCTCTCTCAACTCAAGTGGTGTATCACTCATTCCCTCAAAGTGAAAGCACTCAAACTCACATATGGTGGAGGCACTCAACTCACTCTCACTCTCACTCAAGTGGGCTAAGTGGCTCTCATGCTCACATGGGATTGGTACCATCTCATAAGTCAAATACATGAGGGTAGGCTCAATGTTCTCATCTTCAAACGCCTCCAAGGTTGAAGGGAAACTCCCATGCTCAACCTTCTCAACCAACTCGCCTCCAAAGGTCAATGCCATAGTGTAGGCATCATCACTTGACTCCTTTGCGGAAGGAAAAATCCCATGCTCCGCTTCATCACTTGACTCCATTGCCGAAGGGAACATCCCATGCTCGGCATCATCATCACTTGACCCATGGTCATATGTGATAGCATCATCCATGCTCGCCTCCTTGGTCGAAGGGAAATTCCCATGCTCGACCATCTTCTCACCATCTTGGTCACCGTCTTGTTCACCAACTTTGCACTCCCACATCATGTGACCTCTTCTATTGCATAGTGGGCACAAGAGATTGGGACATTCTCGTGGATCATGGCCTTGGCAATTGTCACATATAAGGTCTTCTTCTTGCCATATGGGGGCCAATGTGGTGGTTGCACTTGGTGTAGAAACCATATCATGAGAAGTGCTTGAGAAGGGCGCCATCTTGGTTGTGGCCTCACGTTTGTGACCATGCTTCTTCCGGCGTCGACGTTGGAGTTGCTCGATGAAGATGTCGAAGTTGGCCATGATCTCGTCTGTTATTGGCGCACTTGGAGTGGTAGCACTAGGGGACACCATAGGATGTGCCTTTGTCGCCGTCTTCTTCTCATGTCGACGTTGACGCTCTTGAGTGGAAGGATGTCGTCGAAAGTCATTTGGATGCTTCTCCTCATGTTGGCGCCGGCGAGCTTGTTGCCTTGGCGACCTTTCCTTGGAGCTTCCACTAGAGCTTGGTGGCATGATGTGGTCCACCGTGGCATCTTTCTTGTTGCGCCTTGATGAGCTAGATGAAGGATGTAGGCTCTTGGCCAACTCGTCCATGGCATCCTTGACAATTTGGAGCTTGGCCTTGTCGATGTGCTTCTTGTGGCGCCTTCTTGAAGTTGAAGGAGAATGTCGAAGCTTGTCGCTCTTGGCGATGGCCTTGTCATGGCTCCTTCTTGAAGTTGTTGGAGAATGGCGAAGCTTGGCACTCTTGGAAGTAGATGGAGCTCCATAAGATGAACTCATGGTGATCTTCTTGTCGGAGCACCGTCTTGAGCTTGAACCATAGAAGTAGGTTGTGCCATGACGCTTGGTGGTGCCGCCCTTGAACATGGCGGTAATGGGAGTCCTCTCCTCTTGCATGTTGTCGAAGTCGTCGCACATGCTACAAGAGTAGTAGTCGTAGACGTTCTCCACCATGTCATTGGAGTGGTAGTCGTAGTCGTGGCGCTCCACCATGTTGTCGTAGTCGAAGTTGGTACCATGTGATGAGGCATGTGAAGACACTTGCGCCTCATTGTCGTTGGAGCTTGTGTAGTCGGAGTCGTGGTAGATGCCCACGTACTTGGAGTCGATACAATTTGATGAAGGTTGCTCGACGTCATGGTAGCGCTCCTTGTCGTGGACGCTCGAATAGTCGGAGTCGTAGTCGGAGTAGTTGTAGCGGAAGTCTTGGTGATGATCCATCATGTCATGGGGGTCGTTGTCGGTGTAGTCGTAGTAGTAGTCCCCCATGTCTTCAAAGTTTGAGGCATCATAGTTGTTGTGGCTCATCATGTACTCATTCTCATCTTGGCCTCCATAGTGGCATTCACTCTCCCTAGACATGTTAACTCACAAGACAAGTGTACTTATGTGGAGTGGAAAGGAACTAGAACACAACCTCTCACCTTGTAGATAGTATTGGACGTCGTGGACAACCAAGGGAAACGATCACAAAGTAAAATGCTTGTGTTCAAGTATCCAAAGCAAACTCCAAAATACACACGGCTTAAAAGTTGGTAGGAAGGTATGGTAGGTGGGAAGCAAATTGAACCAACCGGAAACCAAGATATTGTCAAAGCAAGTAGAGAACCACGATGATCACAAAGCCAAATCAAGTCAATCTCAAAAGATAGGAAACACACGCGCGGAGAGATAAATGGGACTCGTGCAACCAAGAAGTGAGCTAACGAACCATATGATCCTAGCGAAGACTATAAGCTCGTGTTGCACAAGTACAAGGAGAGCTACTAGCTCGATTGCAATTTATTGGTGGGCTACAAGATTTGCACAACAATGCACCACCTACTAGATGTTCATCGAGCTTGTGCTTTCCTACAAGATATGGCAAGTGGTGTTTCTTTCTTTTCTTTCTTTTGATTTGGCACTTTTTGCTTCTTTTCTCTTTTCTCTTTTGCTCACTCACTTCTTTTTATGCCAACAACAAGATATATGATATATGATAACTAGCGCATGCAATTTTGCTCGGAAACTACACGGTGCAAATGTGCAAAGCCCAAGCAATCATCAAGAGCTAGCCTCAATAGGACAAGATAAACACAATGGAATGATGGCTATCAAAGGAATGGCAAGGGGTGAAGGTTGGCAATGTTATACCTTTCGTCGATGTTCTTCACCCGTTGATGTAGAAGCTTCGTGCTTGCCCACGAATTTTGGTGGTGGTGGACGATGGATCTTCCGTAATGGTGACAAAGGCCTTGATCGTAGCTTCGAAACGAGCCAAAGAACACCAAAAACGGAGTCCAGAATCAAAAGATATGGCCAAAACAAAATCTGAAATTTTCAGTTTTTCCGAGGTACCGCTTAACCCAGCGGTAGTACCGCTCGAGGTACCGCTCGGGGGTCCAGAAAGCCGTTTTCGGCGGTACCGATTGGCGGTAGCACTGTAGCGGGCGGTGGTATCGCTAGAATAAGAGGTAGTACCGCTGCGGGTCGCAGAACGCGCCCGAGAACGCGAAAATTCACGATTTTGGCGGAAATTCTCGCCGAAAAACCTCAAATCGAAGGGGCAAATGATGGAATTAGGCCATGGGAACGCAAAGGAAGTTAGATCAACTCGTATAGCAATAGATCTATGGATCAAAACTTGCAAAAACGCACTCAAATCTCAGATCGATCCAAAAGCAAATTGGGGCTATTTTTGGTGGAAATTTTCGAATTTCTCAAAATCAAAGAAAAATTAGGGGATTTGGGGTGGACACACATGTCAAATCCGTGGCAACCATGCTCTGATACCATATGATGAGGTTTGGACCTCTAGGGTGGCCCGATCTTCACGGATTGACGGAGGATGTGGACGAACGCACGCAAGAACACGAGGAACACGAAGAACACATGAAGAACGCCCCGAACACAAGAACACACGCAAGATACAAGAACCGTTCCCCTTACCGGTCGGTCCAACCGGTCCAATAGAATCCACACGAAGGTGGAGAGATCGGCAAGTAGATACAAGAAGGGATCTTGGATGGTTGTTTCTCCAATGGCCAACCAAGCCGATCCAATAAAGACCCGAGGATGAAAGATTGGCGAGTAGTCAAACTACAAGTAGAGGTCTTGAATCCACAAGGGATCTTCTCCACAAGGGGAGGAACCATCCCCACAAGGGGAGGAAGGAGACCGTCTTGAGGTGGGGAGCCTAGCTCTACTCTAATCTCAAAACATAGTCTGTCTAGATCTGAGATGGGGAACTCCTATTTATAGTGTTGACCCAAAGGGGGTAGGTGGGGAAGGATAAGGGCCTCCAACCCGTGCAGATTCCCGCAGCGGCGGTACTACCGCTTAACCCAGCGGTAGTACCGCTGGTGCGGGTTGTCTTCGAAACTTCCCACCTCGGCGGTACCTCCAGCGGTACCGGTAGCGGTACCGGTCGGTACCGGCCATGCGGTCCGAAGGGGCGTTCCAGCGGTAGCCCTGGCGGTAGTGGTGGCGGTAGCGTCCTGGCGGTAGTACCGCCTAACCCAGCGGTACTACCGCCGCCTGGGTCTTTTCTCCTCTTCCTTCGTCTCTTCCAAGCCACCGTCTTGTCGGACTCCATTCCTCGTGCGCCTTGGCCATCTTCCCGTGGAGTCGTACTCGTCATGACTAGCAATACAAAGTGACGATGGTCAAGTAGTATACCATTCCAAAGTGTCATATCGAGGTTCACATAGAGGAAGGAGTTCACCTTTGATGTCCATGGTGACTTGTGGAGTGTTGGAGTACTTGACATGGTGATGGTCCTAGGTTGGGCTACATCAAGAAAGAGCGTTAATATATGTATATAGACAACAGAGGATTAATTAATACAATCTTCGGCTTCATTAATTTATGTATATGCACCTCGCCGGAGTTTGCAACATTTAATGTTCCACCGGAGCCTTCGGCTTCTCCCTCGTCGGCTTCTCCCTCGCCGGCTTCTCCCCACCCCAGCCGTCGGGTTCTACCTCACCGGAGCCGTCTCTTCGGTTGAGAGACTCATCTCCCTCACCGGAGTTGTTCAGAAACTGCGAGGTGACATCGCCAACATCTTCCGGCCCGCGGATTATATCCTCGAGGATGTTTTCCTGATTTTCGTCTCGTTCCATAGTTTCTGCAAATTAAGAACAATGCACAAAACTTTAGTTGGGTAACTTTGCATACAAATGTGAATCGGATATGTGAATGCAAATGTGAATACAAAGTTAAATTTGCTAATTTTGCTAACACATAAATTTTGCTAACACTTTAAATATTCTTAAACAAGCTATTTCTTAATTTTTCCTAACACAGTACTAACAATTCCTAACACAATTTTTTTTCCTAACACAATTTTTTCCTAACACAATACTAACAATTACTAACACAATTTTTTTCCTGACACAATTTTTTTCCTAACACAGTACTAACAATTCCTAACACAATTTTTTTTTCCTAACACAATTTTTTTCCCTAACACAAAAAATCCTAAGTGTTTGAATTCTAAACATAAGCAAAAAATCCTTTTAGGTTTGAATTTCTAAACCTAAGCATTTGTGTACAATTTTACATCACAAAAAATCCTAAATGTTTTCCCTAATGCAGAAAGTAATTCACTATATACATCACACTAAAATTCTAACCTACAATTTTAATCTAATTACTTCTAACCTACAATTTTAATTTAATCTAATTACTTTTAATCTATAATTTTAATCTCCAGCCGCACATTCAGTAAATCAACCCCAGTGCAGCGGGGCTGGGCGGCGGTGGTCGAGCAGGAGGAGCGCAGAGGAGCTCACCGGGGCGGCCGAGGTCGAGCAGGAGGCGCAGAGGAGCTCGCCGGGGCGGCCGAGGTCGAGCGAGGCGACGGTGGTCGAGTGGGAGGCGCGGCGGCGGCTCCGCGGCCGGTCAATCCGCGCGGCCGAAGAGGTGGAGGGCAGGGCCACGCCGGAGCAGGGTGGCGGCAGAGGTGGAGGGCGGGGCCGCGTTTTTCGCCGGAGCAGGGCTTCGCCAGAGTCTCGTCGGGGAACTGCGCCAGAGGTGGAAGAAGAGGAAAGGAGTGAGGCGTTATAAAGAAAAGGCCTTTGGTCCCGGTTGTTCTTACCAACCGGGACGAAAGGGTCTTTGGTCCCGGTTGGTAAGAACAATCGGGACCAAAGGTCAAATTTTGGGCCGCTTGAACTTCGCGCAATTTTGGGCCGCTTTTCGTCCCGGTTGGTAATAACAACCGGGACCAAAGGCCTTTTAAGTGGGCTTTTCGAATTTTTTTGTTTTCTTTTATATAATTTCCAGGAAATGATTTAAACTTGTAAAATCAATAACTTTTAATCTGTTTATCAGAAAATTATGATTAATGTATCAAAATGCTAAGAAAAATGAACCCCATCTATTTACATGTCTATTATTATAAATCCAAATAATACAATAATATGTTTATTATTATCAGAAAAAATAAGGAATCTGAATATATCATCCATACATCTGTTTGCATCATGTATCAACTGTGCCATTTTCAATTCAAAAATGCATTAACTCATATCTTTTGCATACTTTATTATTGTCATTTTCAATTTGAATCTCACTAAACTTTCAAACTATTAACCATTTTGCCATTTTGAATTAAAAAATGCATTAACTTTTATCTTTTCCATAACTAACTCAAAACCAGAATACTTATTCAGATGCTAAAGATCATTAGTTGGAAATGCAGAGATAAATAATACATTTTACACGATCGTCGTCGTAGATAGACAAACATTTTACACGATCGTCGTCGTACATAGACGAACCATTTGTCCTAACCAACGATGTGGCTCAGGTTAGTCATACTCCTGCCTAGGCCTATAATACTCGTCCTCGTAGTCGTCGTAGTCGCCGCCGTCGTCGTCGCTGTCGTCGGGCGGCGCTCGCCTGGACTGGAAGCGAGGGTAGCGCAGGCGGGGGTTATCGCCGGCCGTGATGTAGTTCATGATGCTCTGGAGAGTCCGGCCGCTCCACCACAGCCGACGGTCGACCTCGTTGAAGTTCGAAGGAGGCGGGCCGTCCTCCTCGTACCTGGCGAGCGCCCTCTCACGCCGATTGATGAAGAAGGCGTCCCAAGTCGGGCGGTAGTCGGGATGCCAGCGGGGATCCATCCGCTGCGCCGGAGTGAGCTCGAGGTAGTAGTGGTTCGTGATGGCCGCCCGGCGCGCCAAACCTTGAGGGACAGGAGGGACCGACACGCCTCCGGTGCTCAGCCTCCAGCCGGCGGGGACGTCGTAGCCGGGCGGGCAGGGGTAGTTCGAGGCGCAAAGCGCCTCCGCCTCCGAGTAGGTTAGAGTGGGTACGGTGGAAGCCATGGGAGAGTGATGAGGTTGCAGATATGAGTTTAGATGTGCTATGCCAATGGAGGCCATGCATGACTACATATATATAGTGAGAATCCCACCAATAAGAAGAAGCACACGGATCGTGTGTTTCTTTCGAGCGCTTGTGAGCCGTTGGATCAGGGGTGTGTTTCTTTTGAAGGATTGTGAGCTGTTGGATATCACTTTGTGAGCCACCACCCGGGACTAAAGGGAATCCAACCAATAAGGAAGAAGCACACGGATCGTGTGTTTCTTTCAAGCGCTTGTGAGACGTTGGATCAGGGGTGTGTTTCTTTTGAGAGATTGTG
Source organism: Poa pratensis (assembly GCA_947311845.1). Lineage (NCBI taxonomy): Eukaryota > Viridiplantae > Streptophyta > Magnoliopsida > Poales > Poaceae > Poa > Poa pratensis. Next base: position 5,559,690 of record CAMZMU010000088.1, read on the forward strand.
AGCTGTTGGATCAGTAGTATCACGACCACTAAATTCGTGAGCCACATCAAGGTTTAATACATTCCATATAATGCATTACATAAAAGGTTTAATACATTATTACACATGATCCAACGTCTCACAAGCGCTTGAAAGAAACACACCCCTGATCCAACATCACCAACATTATTCTACATAAACGGACTTGCTGGCTCGAAGGCCGTAGGATTAGGGGGAACGGCGGGAGGAGCCAGCCCGGTTCTCGCGCGCACGTTTGCGGCGGAGGGCAAGATCCATGGAGATGAGTCTTTCAGCGCCCAATCCAGCTCGGAAGCCTCCTTCGCCTTGAGCTGGTAGGAAGTCTTGGCTCGCTGGACAGGGTAGTCGCGGACAGACTGGAAGGAGGCTTCCATGGCCTCCTTTATCTGCAACCCACAACCCTCTTCCCCGTCGTCGCTCCAGTCGAAGTTGTCGTCCTCCTCCTCCTCCGCGGGAGGAGCAGCGGCGCTGGTGGAGGTGCAGCGGCACCAGGTGGAGGTGCGGCGGCACCTGGTGGAGCAGGAGGCCGGTAGCTGGGCATTCCTCTCCACGCCGGGCTCGTGGGCATACGGCGGGATAGGCTCCCACGGTTGCGCCCAAGCGCGCTCTGCCGAGCACGCTCGACCTCGTCCAGAAGGCGCTGCGACGGACGTGGCGGATCCATCTCGTGGAGACGATGCGTTCGTGGCTAGGAATGGTGGATTAGGGTTTACCCCGTCGGCGACAATATATAAAGACCTCCAGGGCAGCGCTGGGAGAGGACACGTGCCCAGGGCAGCGCTGGGGGAGGACACGTTTCGTGACCGCAAAACCCGCCTTTAGTCCCGGTTGGTGTTACCAACCGGGACTAAAGAAGCACACGGATCGTGTGTTTCTTTCAAGCGCTTGTGAGACGTTGGATCAGGGGTGTGTTTCTTTTGAGGGATTGTGAGCTGTTGGATCAGCAGTATCATCACGACCACTTCGTGAGCCACATGACCCGGTTGGTGTTACCAACCGGGACTAAAGAAGCACACGTACCCTATATATAGCCCCCCTCCTCAGACAGGTTACTCACTCACACAAAACATTCCAGCGTCACTCGGAGAGGCATCTTTGGGCAACCAGCGGCAAGACGTCTCTGATGACCTGCGACCGTTCCAAACGGTTGCAGATCATCAGAGATGTCTTGCTGGACGGTTGTAGATCATCAGAGACGTCTTGCCGCTGCTTGGATCGAAGTGGCGCTCAAACACAAAACATTCCAGCATCACTCGGAGAGGCATCTTTGGGCAACCAGTGGCAAGACGTCTCTGATGACCTGTGACCGTTTCAAACGGTTGCAGATCATCAGAGATGTCTTGCTGGACGGTTGTAGATCATCAGAGACGTCTTACCGCTGCTTGGATCGAAGTGGCGCTCAAACTCACGAGCCACCGTCGGGCTGTATGCAGGGGGAACCGTGTTTGGACGGTCGAAGCTGAGGTTTGAGAGGTTCCCACGGGAGGTGTGGGAGCCGACAACCACCTACCACGCGTGTTTCACCGGTCGTCATGCAATTAATTAACAGAAAACAAAAAAGAAAACTCACATGTGATATAACCCATTTCTTCTAGGTGGAAACTCCCATTTCGTGTATTATGGTTTTCACCACATAAAGGTTTAATACATTACTACACATCACATAAAGGTTTAATACATTACATTGATTTACATAAATGCCATGAACCCTTCTGCGCGTATGTCCCTGGCCTATGATCGCTTCGGCCGTAACCATGGAGCATCTTCATTATTTAACGGGATGCTTGGGTCAGTTTTCACTGTGAAGGGCGGAATTTCATCAAACTTATCATAATCTGCTGACATGTCTGTCTTGTCCTCGACTCCCACGATGTTTCTTTTCCCTGAAAGAACTATGTGACGCTTTGGCTCATCGTCTGATGTATTCGTTTGCTTATTTTTTCTTTTTTTCGGTCTGGAGGACATGTCCTTCACATAGAAAACCTGAGCCACATCATTGGCTAGGACGAATGGTTCGTTCCTGTAACAACCAAGATTCTTGAGATCCACTGTCGTCATTCCGTACAGCTGGTCTACCTTTATCCCGTCTCCCTTCATGTTGACCCAACTGCACCGAAACAAAGGGACCTTAAAAGTAGGTCCATAGTCAAGTTCCCATATCTCCTCTATGTAACCATAGTATGTTTCCTTTTGCCCATTCTCGTCTGTTGCATCAAAGCGGACACCACTGTTTTGGTTGGTGCTCTTTTTATCTTGGGCGATCGTGTAAAATGTATTCCCATTTATCTCGTACCCTTGGAAATTCAATACAGTCGAAGATGGTGACGCGGCCAACTGCCGAAAGTCTCCATGTGTTTTTCTTTAATACATGAGTCATCCTCCCCCGGGTTCTTGGAGCGTACATAATTCATGTGTTCCTCGATATACGGAGCCACGAAGGTGGAACTTTGTAGAACTGTGTAGTGTGCTTGAGTTAAAGAATGCCCGTCCCTACATAGCGCTTTCTTTCCTAGCGTGCCTTTTCCACTCAGTCTCCCCTCATGCCACGATTCAGGAACACCAATCGGCTTAAGGTCAGGAATAAAGTCAACACAGGACTCAATGACCTCCTCTGTTCCATAGCCCTTTGAGATGCTTCCTTCTGGCCTAGCACGGTTATGAACATATTTCTTCAAGACTCCCATGAACCTCTCGAAGGGGAACATATTGTGTAGAAATACAGGACGAGAATGGCAATCTCCTCGGCTAGGTGAACCAGGAGATGCGTCATAATATTGAAGAATGATGGGGGGAACACCAACTCGAACCTGACAAGACATTGGACCACAACCTTCTGTAAACTTGGTAGAGTTACTGGATCGATGACCTTCTGAGATATTGCATTGAGGAATGCACATAGCTTCACAATGGGTACTCGAACATTTTCCGGTAGAAGCCCCCTCAATGCAACCGGAAGCAACTGCGTCATAATCACGTGGCAATCATGAGACTTCAGGTTCTGGAATTTTTTCTCTGCCATATTTATTATTCTCTTTATATTTGACGAGAAGCCAGCCGGGACCTTGATACTGCTCAGGCATTCAAAAAAGATTTCCTTCTCTGCTTTGGTAAGAGCGTAGCTGCTTAAGTATTGACGCCCTTTATCCGTCTGCTTGTTGTATGGGTCTTTCATACGTTGCTGGTCCTCCCGTGCTTCTGGTGTATCTTTTGTCTTCCCATACACGCCCAGGAAGCCTAGCAGGTTCACGCAAAGATTCTTCGTCACGTGCATCACGTCGATTGAAGACCGGACCTCTAGGACTTTCCAATAGGGTAGCTCCCAAAATATAGATTTCTTCTTCCATATGGGTACGTGGTTGTCAGCGTCATTCGGAACAGATAGACTGCCAGGACCCTTTCCAAAAATTACTTCTAAATCCTTGACCATGTCATATATAACATCACCATCAGGGAGGTTAGGCTTCTTCCGGCGATCCGCCTCACCGTTGAAATGCTTGCCTTTCTTTCTTACGGCATGACTGTTCGGAAGAAATCGACGATGCCCCAGGTACACGTTCTTGTTTCCCAAATGTATACTTTAAGTCTTATCTAAACAGTGCGTGCATGCATTGTATCCCTTGTTTGACTGTCCTGAAATGTTACTAAGAGCAGGCCAATCATTGATGGTTACGAACAACAACGCTCGTAGATCAAATTCCTGTTGTTTGTGCTCATCCCACACACGTACACCTGGTTCGGACCACAACTGCAAAAGTTCATCAACTAATGGCCTTAGGTACACATCAATGTCGTTGCCGGGTTGCTTCGGGCCTTGGATGAGCACTGGCATCATAATGAACTTTCGCTTCATGCACAACCAAGGAGGAAGGTTGTAGATACATAGAGTCACGGGCCAAATGCTATGACTGGAGCTCTGCTCCCCAAAAGGATTAAAGCCATCTGTACTTAGACCAAATCTTAAGTTCCTTGCGTCATCTGAAAATGTCGGGAACTCTCTGTCGATTTTTCTCCACTGGGACCCATCGGCGGGGTGTCTCAACTTCCCGTCTTTCTTACGCTCTTCTTTGTGCCATCGCAACAACCTGGCATGCTCTTTGTTTCTGAACAGACGTTTCAACCGTGGTATTATAGTAGCATACCACATCACCTTAGCAGGAACCCTCTTCCGGGGGGGCTCGTCATCACACTCAACATCACCAGGGTCATCTTGTCTGATCTTGTACCGCAGTGCATTGCATACCGGGCATTTATCCATATTCTCGTACTCCTCACCGTGGTACAGGATGCAGTCATTAATGCATGCATGTATCTTCTGCACATCTAATCCTAGAGGGCAGATAGCCTTCTTTGCTTCGTATGTAGTCTCGGGCAATTCGTTATCCTTTGGAAGCTTCAGCTTCATTATTTTCAGTAATTTCTCAAATCCCTTGTCAGAACAACCAGTCTCTGCCTTCCATTTCAGCAGTTCCAGTGTGGTACCGAGCTTTGTGCTGCCATCTTCGCAATTTGGGTACAACAACTTTTTGTGATCCTCTAGCATGGCCTCCAACTTTAGCTTCCCCTTTTCTGTATCGCATTCTCGCTTTGCATCAGAAATGACCCCACCAAGACCATCAGCGGGCTCATCTGATGCCCGATGTTCACCTCCTTCTTCTTCAACGTCTTCCATTACAGTATCACCGTATTCCTCAGGGAACATAGGATAGTTGTCATCATCCTCCTCTTCTTCATTGTCTTTCATCCTAACCCCTCTTTCTCCGTGCTTGGTCCAACAATTATAGCTGGGCATGAAACCTCTCCGAATCACGTGGTCTTGAATGGTTCTCGGGTTAGAGTACTCCCTGACGTTCCGACACTTGTCACATGGACAAGGCATAAAATTATCCACTTTGTTTGCCTCAGCCATTTCGAGAAATTTATGCAGGCCTGCAATAAACTCGGAACTGCGTCGTTCGCCGTACATCCATCGCATCCGTGCATCCATCTGCATCATATAATTAAGTTTATCAAATACCATTACAATAACATCTTGAATAGTGAAATGACCACCGTACATCGACACGTGCAATATTTCTGTATCAATTACAGATGAAAAGGATAAAGTTGCTAACCTCGGCCGAGGATATCATCTTGTGTGAACTTAAGTGTGGCTCGGGCATTTCATCGAACACATCTTGTGCGTGGCAAAGGAAAAAAAAACTAGCACCCACTTCCCACCAATCCAACCAGAAAAAAAAGAGGAGAGAAGAGAGGGGGTGGGTTATTTATAGGCAGGGGAGGGGTATTGGTCCCGGTTCGTGCCACGAACCGGGACCAAAGCTCCGCGGCACGCCACGTGTCCTGCACCGGAGCATTGGTCCCGGTTCGTGGCACGAACCGGGACCCGGTTCGTGCCACGAACCGGGACCAATGTCCCCAACCGAACCGGGACCAATGCTCCACGGACCCCTGGCAGCTGGAACGGGACCAATGCCAGGCATTGGTCCCGGTTTTTCTATGAACCGGGATTAATGGCTGGTTCGGCTCTGGACGAAAGGTGGTTTTTCAACTAGTGGCGAGCATTGGCAGATTTTTTTGCTATGACGGTTATTCTGTTTTGCATTATTACAAGGAAATTTTTGCTTCCATCAATTCTTTGTTTTGCATAATTGGAAATTTGTGCTACCATCGATTCTTTGTTTTGCATAATTGGAAGGAGATTTTTGCTACCACAGATATTTCGTTTTGCATCATTAGAAGGAAAATTTTGCTACCATCGATTCTTTGTTTTGCATAATTGGAAATTTGTGCTACCATCGATTCTTTGTTTTGCATAATTGGAAGGAGATTTTTGCTACCACAGATATTTCGTTTTGCATCATTAGAAGGAAATTTTTGCTACCATCGAATCTTTGTTTTGCATAATTGGAAGGAGATTTTTGCTACCACGGCTGTATCGTTTTGCATCCTGGAAAGAGATTTTTGCTACCACAGCTATTTCGTTTTGTATCATTGGTAGGAGATTTTTGCTACGGCTGTTGTCCCTGTTTTTGCATTGGTGATCGGCGGTGCTGCCAACATGAGTCGATCTTCTACCAGCGGTGGTCGGCGAGGTCTCGTGGACCTTCGCATAGCGGGACGGTGGTGCGGTGGCGCTCCAAGGAGAGGCGGCGGTGCTGCCATCCAACAAGATGCTACAAGCGTTGGACAGGGTTGCTGCTGACGGTGTTGCCGGCAATGGTCGGTGGTCGGCGGTGCTGCAAGGTGTGCTGTCCGAGCTGCAAGAGGCGAACGCCGGAGCTGCAAACGGCGAACGCCGCCGTCGCAATGGTGCAAGCCAGCCATTGTCGGTCCCGTCACAGTGCTACTAGCCGGCCCACAGCGCCGTCTCCATGCTGCAAGACGACCGTCAGCGCCACCACCATGCTGCAAGACGGCTGTCTGATGGGGCGAAGCGCGCCGGCTTCGGCTTCCGGAGACGGGGGCGGGGTGGAGGGCTCTGGCTGCCGGAGAGGGGGCGGGGCGGAGCACGCGGGGCTGCTTTCGGAGCCGGGGCAGGGAGGGGCGCGCGGGCTGCCGGAGCCGGGGGTGGGCGGGGCGGAGGGCGCCGGCTGCCGGAGAAGGGGCGGGGCGGAGCACGCGGGCTGCTGCCGGAGCTGGGGGCAGGGAGGGGCGCGTGGGCTGCCGGAGACGGGGGTGGGCGGAGCACGTGCACGGCGGCGGCACGAGATGGAAGTTGGGGATAGCGCGTGGGGTGAGTGCGTTCGGGAAGGATGGATGGGTTGGGGGAGCTGATCGAACGGTTCTCCTGTCTCGCATCGTACGGCTGCGGACCCTGGGATCCGGGGAATTGATCCCCCGGGGGACGCCTAGTTCGGTCCGTAAACATAGTACCTTTTCTTTAAAGGAGAAAAAAAAGAAGGCCAAGCAAGTAACTAGAGCGTGACATGGGCAGCAAGGCCCGAAACGCTGAAATAATTCAAATCTAGTAGAGTATATTATTGCTGAGAGAAATTGGTGAGGAGAAGCTTCCACAGAGCCGGTGAAGAAGCAGAAAAGAAGTGGCCCTAAGTAAACAAAACCTTATTTGGGTTGATCCCAGATTCCCCGCAGCCTTCCTCATTTTATACGGAGTACAAAATATCTCAACATATTTTCTTGTACCAAACTCGTTTAATGCTTGAAGTTTCGTCTTTTTTGATGGTTCATTTCCCTCTGTTCCATCATTCTTGTACAAAACTCCTTTAATGCTAGAAATTTCGTCTTTTTTTATGGTCCATTTCCCTCCGTTCCATTATTCTTGTCATGTTTTTAGTTTAAATTTGAATTAAAACCACGACAGGAGTTATGCAATAGAGGTAGTAGCTCTTACTGGTAAAAATATGGCGGGTAAGCGCTATTACACGAGATGATAATAATCGAACGACACGTTCTGAGAGATGGAGTGATGTGGAGGGTGGTCGAAAATGCATTGGAAGGCAAGAGATGCATTTGGCTGTGTTTGGATGTTGGAAAATTTTCTTGGAATTGAATTGGACTAGTAATTCCATATCTAAGATGGAAAGGAATTGACCTCCAATTCCAATTCTGCTGTTTGTTTGTAAATGGAATTTATGGTTGGAATCATAGGGTAGGACATGATTCCAATTCCTGTTTGGATGTGTAAAACATGGAATTGGCTGTTTTTTGAGCTTGGAGAGTTTGGAGAGTTTGAACAATATGAACTTGTGTACATGTACGAACAATATAGTATGTGTATATATGAATTTTGATATATTATTTTCCACACATAATAAAATTTCAAAATTCCAAATTAAGTCACGACAATAGCACATGGAGAAATAAATAGTTTTGAAGTACCAACAATACATAAATTTGTCTCTAGAAATAGCAAGTTGTCTCCGACCCATCATAAGTTTTTTTCAATAACCACTGCCGATATCTAACCGTTTCCTCCTCATCAGTTAAGCATCCGAGGTCTCTAGGTGCCCTTTGAGGACTAACATAAGCTAGAGCAAGACATGAAATTTCGAAATATTTCTTGCACAACAATATTCTTTTCCTTTTTCTTCTTCTGTTCTCTTCGGTAACGTAAGCAACCAGCTCTTGCTGAGACATGACAAAAAAGCTACAATACACACACCATTTGCAACATGAATTATTCAGAGCATCATAATGAACCATCGCAAAACATATATATCACAAAACACTTCACATGTTATGAATTTTAGCACCAATATCACCAAAAGCTACGAATATACAATTTTCCAACTCCAATACAGAATTGTTCAGCACCCATATCACGCAATGCTACCAATGCACAATATTTCAGCACCAATACACAATTGTTCAGCAGAAAATACACATGGCCGGACCAAAGAGAGGAGCAGGGCCGGCTCTATATTCGACGGGGCCCTAGAGCAAAGTTGGAAAATGGGCCCCTATATGAGAATATATATGAGGCATATCTAAATATATAGATGTAAAATATTTAAAGTTTACATTCTTATTTTTAGACGTTTATAGATTATTGATAAGCGCTTAAGCGATGTCATATTACGATAAAAAAGTAAAAGAGTAGAAAAATATAACAAGTAATATTCCCTCTAATTTGATTGCCTCAAACAAGAACCAAATTTCGATAAGTTCATCGACAATGAAGTTCAGTGCTTTACAAAAAAGTTTCTTCGGACATGTTATGAATTTTGGCACCAATATCACCAAAAGCTACGAATATACAATTTTCCAGCTCCAATACAGCATTGTTCAGCACCCATATCACGCAATGCTACCAATGCGCAATATTTCAGCACCAATACACAATTGTTCAGCAGAAAATACACATGGCCGGACCAAAGAGAGGACTCAGAGGAAAGTATACCTTGGGCTGCGCACAGATTAAAACTCCGTCGTTCCTAATTTTCATGGAACCTGCACACACAAAAAATCGAGGTCAAATAATCCGCATCATCTAAACATGGCATCGGTGGGTAGCAGGGAAGAACATCATCCGTGGAGGAGCAGGGAGAGGACGGCTTGGGGCTGGCGAGAGAGAGAAGGACGACCTAATCCCCCCGCCGTTCAACCGCCGCCATTCCCGCCGCCGCCGTTCTTGCCGGCCAATCTAGGGTTCCTGGAGAGAGGTGGAGGGACGGGACAGACGGATAAGGAGGACAGAGAGGGAGAGGACGGCGGGGAGAGGTAGCCGGAGAGTAGGGAGAGGGAGAGGGAAACGTACCGCCGGTCGCCGCCGACGGTTTTCCTCGCCGGCGCCGCCGCTCGAAGTTCCGCCCGAGCGAGCGAGGTCGTGAGCGAGGTCCTGAGCAAAGCGGTACCCGCGGGGCGGGCGGGGCGGATGCGTTCGTTGGCTCGGAAAGTTCGCTTGAGGGGCGGACGTGCGCGCGGGCCTCGCTTGGAATTGGACTGAGTTTCCAGCAACGAATACCTAGACCACCCCAAACAGCCGAATCAGCTTGGGCAATTCCAAAAGGACTTTTCTGTGGCCCAATTCCAACATCCAAACACAGTGTATATCTATTCAGAGTACCTTAGGGCACTCCCAAGTTACAACGAATGGTGTGACATCAATGTTCAGTTTATCGCTCCATGTACTATGATTTATGGTGACGTGGCAGAGAGACAAGATCGACTTCTCTTCTTTGCGAAAAAAAATTAAAGGGCGGAATGCTCGTGCACCGGAGCCTTTCCACGAGAGAAGATCATCATTTTCAACAATTGTGAGTGCAATTTAATCAAATGCTATCTCTGTATTTTCAGATTCATGGTGCTCCCTCTTGATTAGAACATAGGCTCGAGGGGAGCCCAGCTTTAAATTAATAAAGCCACAACGGCGAGTGCATACAGGATCGGACAGCAGTACGGGTCACGCAGGACACCATAACAAACCAGGTAGCTCGCAGGCCACGAAAGTCTACCACACCACACACACCTAATGCGACAGCAAGGCACAAAGACACACAGGCGACGGGAACAGGTGGTCAAGGACGCTCCCTGATGGTGTCGTGAAGCCGGCGTATGTCGCGAATCGCCGACTCCACCTCGTCTCTGTCCTGTCGTCTAGCCACTGGCTTCCACACCGGGCAAGTCGAGGTTCTTTGCCGCCGTCCGCATCTCCGCACGCTCAGCCACGGGGACCGAGGCAGCAGGTCCCTGGAAGCGCGCACTCTTGCGCGGAGGGCCGGACGCCACCGGCTTGGTGCGCCGGCGGCGAGGCTCTGCAGTCACCTCCTCTCCCCTGTCCACCCGTGCCTCGAGCACGGCACGTCCGTCGGAGTCTTCGTCGCCCGCCGAGGAGACCTCCATGTCCTTGGATCCATCCTCCACCGAACCCAGGGACTGGGAGTCACCAAGCGGCGAGGGAGGGGCCTGGGGAGAGAGCAGCTTGGCCATGTCGAGCTCGAAACCACGCTCGGCCGCCCGAAGACGCTCCAGCGCGGCCAGCGGCATGGGCCAGGACCCCGGTGAGTTGAGGAAGCTACCAAACTCATCTAACACGGCAGGGGCATCCAGACCGGACGCGGGAGGCTGGGCTGCGCCTCCCGGCTGAGGAGCGGCTGTCGGCAACACGACGGCGACAGACTGGGAAGGGGCCCCATCCGCCACCGTGCCCGACGCAACAGCCGAGGAGGGCGGCGCCGTCGCAGCAGCCTGCTGGCCCTGGGCACGACTCCTCGCCGTCTCGCTCTCCTCCCGAGTGGGGCTGAGATCATCCATGTGCTCATCATCGTCGTCGGCATCATCACGACGAGGAGCTGGGGGGGCCGGAGGTGGTGTAGGCGCAGAGTTGCGCCCCTCCACGTGGACACCGATGGTGTACCCTCTCCCCTTGTGGAAGATCTGGATAAACCCACGGAGCTTGTCAGGGTTCCTGCACGCCAGCCTCAAGCGCACCGGCTGTTTGCGGCGGATGGACTCCAAGTCAACCTCCAAGGTACGACCAAGCATGCCCAGCCCCACCAGAAGGCGTTCAGCACGTCGGAACTTCCTCGGGACTCCGGTGAGCTTCACCCACACCTCTTTGAGCACCGCGGACGGCGCCGGGTCGGCGTCGGCGAGACGGATGTCCACGTCCACGCGGCTGAGAGGGAGGAACAGGCGGCCGCTCCTGGCACACATGTGCAGGGTGTCCCGAGATGGGAAAACGACCGCGAACTCCGAGGGTGAGGTCGCCACAACCTGCCAATCCCACGCAGCCTCAATGAGGTGGTGGAGCTCCCGGTCGAGGTCGCGGGTAGAGAGGGGCTTCTCTTTGAAGGAGATGATCGCCTCGTTGGTCTCCACATCCACGTCAAGGGCGTCTTCCTCGAAATCGAGGTCGAAGAACCCCTCCCCGGCAATGGCGTTGCCGAGGGTGCGTAGGACAGGGGCACGCCCTTTCGGGGCGGACACGGCCTTGGGTGCCGAAGCAACCCTTGCCGGAGCAGGTGTTGACGAGGCCACCGCTGCCGGTTTCTTGCCCTGGCCGCGCTCGAGGCTGCGGTCACGGCCACGGCCGGCTTGGGACGTTGGCGGAGGTGGTGGAGGGAGGCCAGCCAGCCGGGCTTCCTCGGCGGCAAGCAGCGCCGCCTTGGCGGCACGCTTCTTTTCTCGCCGAAGGTACCACTCCGGCTGGGTGCGCGTCCCCTCCGTCTGCGACTGGGGCACCAGGGCACCGCCGGCCGTCGCACCATCCGCCGCGCCCGACGACGCGCCGGGCGCCGGGGCACGCTTCCCCTTCGACGCCAGCGCCTTGGCGCGGAGGTCAGCCTCCCGCTGCGCCGCCGCCGGGGACGTCCGCGTCTCGTCGAGTGGGCGCTTGCTGGAGCCGGAGGAGGCCATGGACACTGCTTGCGCGAAGGACCGCGTCAGGGGAGGAGGAGATCGCACGAAGCGGCAGATGTTTTTGCGGCGGCGGCGCCTTCGCACGTCCTCCTTAGAGGCAGGAAACCCTAGTCTCGGGTCCGATCCATCACGTAAAGCCCAAAACCACTTCTGTTGCTGGACCTTCGCCCCAACGACCTGGCAGTGCCCAGGCAGGCTCTTGCTGGGCTGGGCCACCATCTCCGGCTCACCATCAGTGGGCCAGGAAGCCACAGGCGCAGTCGGGCCTAGCAACGGACCCTCAGCCGGGCCGAGCCAGCAGGGAAGCCCACCAGGGGCCCAAGTAGGGTCAGAGGTGAACCCTAGGTTCAGCCTCGTCTCCCTCGCCGTCAGCAACGGCGGCGCAGTCTCAGGCGACCCGGGCAAGGTCGCCGTCTGCGGGGGAAGGGGGGAAGACGGGCGAGGCGAGGCCGGACGTACCTGAGCAGGAGGCGCAGACATCGACGGAGGTCGTGGTCGGGAACCCAACGGCCGCCTCGCCGTGGCGGCACCGCCGCCTCCACCAGAACGGAAACGCGACCCACGGCCCCCCGGCGCGAAAGCTTGCCGCTTCGGTCTCGGCGAGCGACGGTGGAGCGCCGATTCCAAGAAATCACCCAGCGTCGCCGGGCTCCTGGGCACGACCACCCTGGTTTCCTCCTCCTCACCGGAGAACTCCGAGACGTCCCCGTCATCCGGCAGCTCGGAGAGGGCCCAGAAGCGTCCCCTGCACATCCCCTCCCCCGGGGAGGGCACCGAGCAAAGCCCATCGGGCAAGGAACGCCGGCCAGCCGCCGCCTCCGCCGGTGACGCGCGGCCGCCCCCCCGGTCGCAATTCAAATCGCCAGAGCTAGACCGTACAGGCATACCGTTTGCTCACTATAGCTTCTCACTAGCATTGAACTGAAGTATAATGCTCCCTCTTGATGACATAGCTAGATTAGAAGTATAAACGAGAGAAGGCAAACATTGCATGTATATGCCTTAGTCGATCTTGTTCTAATTAAGTAGAGATTTTGATATAAGTACAATAACATACTGACGGGGACGCTAATTAAATAAGTACGTAGAATTATTCATTGGAGGGTGGTGGCGCACTGGGGTCCCTGCAGGACGACGGCCCTCGGCTGCGACGGCTGGAGCACCACGACGGCGACACACTCGGCGGCGAGGGCGCGCCTGCCGGACACCCAAGCGGCCACCTTCCACCGGAGGTGCCCCTCCACTCGCAGCCTCAACAGCAGCGTGGCCCGCCCGCCCGCCGCCGTCTCCCCCACGTCCAACGCCGCTGCTGGAGCCGCAGACGACGATGACGACAGCGAGGCGCTGAGCACGACGTCGCCCTGTGTCTGCTCAAACGGCTCCGCGGCCGCAGCGAGATGGACGCCGGCGTAGGAGGCGCGGAGCTGGAGGCGGTCGTACATCGCGGCGGCGCGGGCGTTGGGGTTGTGCGCCACGAAGGCGGCGTCGAGCCGCGCGATGCCGGTGGCATTGGGGCCGGCGACTTCGATGCTGGCGGCAAGAAGAGAGAAGGGCGGGGCGGAAGGGCGGAGGGTGAGCCACAGTATGATGGCCAAGGCTATGATGGACGTCGCCGCGGAAGACGCCGCTATCAAGAGCCGCCGGCGTCCGGTGCCGCTGAACCGTCCGCATCCAGCGCCGTGGTGGTGGCGCTTGGTGGCGCAGTGCCTGGGCGAGTCGTCGGGATCATCGGTGGTGAGGGACATGGAGATCGATCAGGTGCAGGCAGAGCACAAGAGGAGAGAGGAGAGGTGGTGCACTGAGGCTGAGTTAAGGTTTGTGAGTGGTATCGTCTCAATATATGTTTTCTGTAGTTAGTTGATATAACCACTGATAGATTTTGCGACTTTGCGATTAAACATATTTTTCGTTACTTGGCAATGAAGTGCTGCAGAGTGGTTGCTTGCTTGTTGCTGCGTCAACCATCATTTTTCCATCCCTCTTTATTTGTCGAGAGGAGAAGAAAGGCACCTGCCTCCGCCTGCCCTGATGGAGATAGGAGACGGACTGTGAGACATGGCTGCCTCCATCTCCATCACAAGATGCTAAAGTTGCCAATGGAAGATGTGTACACATGCATGGCTGGCCAATTTAGCAGTTAACAAGATCAGACAAACACTTGATTTGAGCTAAGGTAATTAGGGAAGCTTGCAATCATCATATAAGCTAGGCAGGATAGAAAGAAAGTGAGATCGAAAGCAGCCTTTCTTCCTATCTTTTTCACAAAGTAGCAGCAGGCAACTAGGAGCTATCACGATGGATCGAGTAGCAGCAGCTCTGTTTGCTTGCTTATTCTTGTTGTTTTTGTGTATATACCAAAGTGGATTCACGAACATTCATGTCCACTACCTCACTCATTCTCAAACCCCACCCAAATCTTTCCCCTCTCCCCAGAAAAAAACGGCAAGCACTACTCTTCACAATAATCAAACATCATATGAAGCTCCGTCGTCCAGCAGCAAGATTGACGAGAAAATAACTATTCACTGTGAAAGTTTTAGAATCCGTAATTTCTGTTGTATTGATCTGGCCCTGGTGGGGGTTTATATAGGAGTACAAGGGAGTAGGAGACTTGGAGTACAAGATTCTAACCCTAATCAATCCTAACCGTACATATACTCTAACATCCCCCCTCAGTCGTAGCGGGAGTGAAGCGGACGATTGCGACTGGAGAAGTCCTGTGCGTCCGTCGCCTCCTCCACCTTGTCATCATCGCCGTCCCCTTCTGGTTCCTTCTCTTCCCTCCCACAGTCACAGCGGGAGTGTCATGGACGCAAGGGATGACGCGGATGCTGTCGACTGTAGCTCGTGACTTGCTGTAGACGTGTGTATGATGTTGATGTCGAGGTAGCCGAGCATGATGTAGCCGTGGTCGAGGTTGTCGCGGTCGGTGTAGCCGATAGAGCCGAAGGCGCAAAAAAAATTGCGCTGTTTTGGGTTTTGAGGCGGCGGCGGGCGGCGGGTTTTTGGGCGGCGGCGGCAGGTTTTCTGCGGCGGCGGCGGGTTTTTACCAGGCAGGCGAGGCGATCGTGCGATCGCCCTAGCAGAGCGCCGGCGAAGTTTTTGGGCGGCGGCGGCAGGGTTTCTGCGGCGGCGGCGGGGTTTTGGTTTTTGGCGGCGTGCGGCAGCGACTCGCTTGGGAGCGGCGGCAGGCAGGCGGCGGGTTTTGTGTCATTGTGCGGCGGCGGCAGCGGATCTGCGGCGGCGGCGGCGGGTTTTTGGCGGCGTACGGCTCGACTCGCGTGATGTAGACCTTGGCGCTTTTTTTTTTTTGCATATAAACCTTGGCGCTGATTTGTGTTGACGGTGTAGAACTCGACGAAGATCTTGGTGTAGTCGTACAGCTTGATGTAGATGATCGGCTCGATGTAGTTCCGGCGTGATGGAAGTGCAGATATTGGCGCGTTATCGCCGTGACGATAGCTGATGAAGACATGACGTCGGTCGGTGACGCTGGCTCCTCCTGTTCGGGTGCGATCTGGTGCATACCTTGGGTGTATCTGCAGTTCTGGACGCGTGCACGTATACATATGAATCGATCTTGCTGGGCATTGCATGCACGTGTGCTTGATCTGATCAATGTACACTAGTCCTCCTTGCGCGCATGCAGCTGGTGGAGGCAGCGTGGATGTCCGCGTGCGAGAGGCGCGGCCAGCAGATTGGATCGGCACGTCCGCGCGCCCTCCCGTGTTCCGACGCTTCTTGTGGCCTCTGGATTTGCCGACGATCGAAGACCTGATGCAGAGGGCCGCGGTGTAGATGACGCGGATCGCGTCGCGTTCTTCACCGATATTTCATTTCACGCCGGATTTGAGGATCATGGGATGTAGGAATTATTTAGATAAACTGGATCTAATCTACGAAACTAAAGATTTCGAAATCGATCTAAACACTAATCTAAAGAACCAATTCGATCTTTGATCGAGACCGGGTGCCGCGCCCCCGAGGAGAAGATATTAATCTCCCCGGAGGCGGCGCGGTGCGGAAGTGGTGGAGAAACTTAGGATCGGCGTCGTGAGACTAACCGATCTGATACCATGTGAAAGTTTTAGAATCCGTAATTTCTGTTGTATTGATCTGTCCCTGGTGGGGGGTTTATATAGGAGTACAAGGGGTAGGAGACTTAGAGTACAAGATTC
The DNA here is from genome assembly GCA_947311845.1 of Poa pratensis. Taxonomy (NCBI): domain Eukaryota; kingdom Viridiplantae; phylum Streptophyta; class Magnoliopsida; order Poales; family Poaceae; genus Poa; species Poa pratensis. The sequence goes on from CAMZMU010000088.1 coordinate 5,575,706, forward strand.
TAACCCTAATCAATCCTAACCGTACATATACTCTAACATTCACACCTCGGTACAATCGTCTACCGCGAAAATAAAAGGGATATAGCGCAAGATCATAACAATATCAGTTATGTCATCAGCTACCTTTTTGTTTTCTTGAAAAACATCTGCTCAAGTGTGCTAACTCTAATGGTTATGTTGCTGCTTAAAATCCTCTTCCATGTTGTAGCATGGAGTTCAAAGAGAGATTTCTTCCAGTATACACACGGCCACATCACCCCCACCACAGCCAATTTAACTACGGCAAGTTTGCAAAACTAGCATATACTCACTCCCTCACTAAATAAGTGTACTTGCAGAGTTGTCTTAAGTTAAACATTTTTAAGTTTGATCATCTTCTCTGTAAAACTTGTGTAAAGCATTTCTACTCGATAGAACAAATCGAGCCACGTGGTTGTTTATATATCGGGAGGATGCTATGCGGCATCGAGCGTACAGGAGAAGAGATCGGACCCGAGTCCCTACAGGGTATGTACAAGGCACGAACTCAGTAGTAGGACTCGGGTTCAGTTATGTTCAGATAACAATCCTGACCCTAACTATTTCTAACACCCTCCCTTAATCACAACTTGGACAAGTTGAGATTATGCTTGAACTCCTCAAAAGTGCGAACTGGAAGTGGTTTTGTGAAACCATCAGCAACTTGATCCCTTGAAGGAACAAAACGAATTTCCAACTGTTTGTTGAAAACTCTCTCTTTGACTTGTGTTTGACGAGGCAGTGTTTCCCTTTGAACTTCTTCATCCCAATGCCGGTGCTCAACTTCGCAAAGATATCATCTTACTTGATGCCTCTCTTCACTCTTTTGAACAAGGGGATGAATTTGTTGATGATTTAAATATAAACTCGTCCAGTAGACACATCTAGACATTTAACTCCCTTGTGCATAGGACTATATCCTAGAAAGACACAATGTTTGGAACGAAAATCAAGTTTTCGCTTGTTGTAAGGACGAAGATTTGGCCAACAAGCACATCCAAAAACACGAAGGGAGGAGTAATTCGGTGTTGTGTGAGGAAGACGATGGACAGGTGTGTCATTGTTGATAACTTTGCTAGGAAGCATATTAATAAGATATGTGGCAGTGAGAAAAACTTCATCCCAAAATTTGAGAGGCATAGATGCATGTGCAAGAAGTGCGAGACCAACTTCTACAATATGACGATGTTTTCTTTCTGCGGCACCATTCTGTTGATGGGCATGGGGACATGACACAAGATGCGAGATTCCTTGATTTCTAAAGAAAGTATTAAGTTTGACATACTCCCCCCCCCCCCCCCCCCCCCCCCAATTGGATTGAACCGTGAGGATTTTGCGATTAAGCTTACGTTCAACAAGTTTTTGAAATGTGATAAAAGCAGAAAGAACATCAGACTTCCTTTTGAGAAGATATATCCAGGTAAACTTACTATAATCATCAATAAATCTTACATAATAATCATGACATCCAACAGAAGTAGGAGCAGGACCCCATACATCAGAAAAGATTAACTAAATAGGAACACTAGATACACTGGTGGACACAGGATATGGAAGCTAATGACTCTTTGCTCTTTGACATGAATCACAAATAGACTGAATAGTAGAATTCCTAACAGACGGAAGTTTATTTTTGCTGACAACTTGTTGAACTATAGCTACTGAGGGATGCCCTAGACGACTATGCCACATCTCATGGGACGGCTTGGCGGCAACAAAAGCATGCTTCTGACTCGTGTGGGAGGAGACCAATGACGAAATAAGTGGGTAGAGACCGCCAACACACCGTCCTCTATGAATTATTTTCTTCGTGACCTTATCCTTGATCAAAAAGAAATAGGGATGAAATTCTATGAAAACCCTATTATCATATGTGAATTTATGAACGGAGAGGAGATTTTTAGAGGCATTGGGGACATGTAAGACATTTTTTAGATGAAAGTTTTGAACAGGGTTATGAATTATTGAATGACCAATATGACAAATGTCCATACCTTGCCCACTGGCGGTGTTCACCTTGTCGTGACCTCGATACTTGTCACGAGCCGTGAGGTTGTTGAGCTCGCTAGTGATATGATGTGTAGCGCCGGTGTCTGGGTACCAATTGGTATCAACACCGTGAAAGGACAAGGATGTCGCCTAGAGGGGGTGAATAGACGATTAAAACTTTTCCGGTTTAGGCTTGATAATTGCGGAATAAAACTTAGGTGTTTAAATTAACAAGCCAACAACCTAAATATACTAGGCTCACCTATGTGCACCAACAACTTATGCTAAGCAAGACAAGCAACAAGGTGATAGCAATATAGAATACTTCAACCACGAAGGCTATCACAATGTAAAGTGCATAAGTAAAGAGCTCGGGTATAGAAATAACCGAGGCACGCGGAGACGAGGATGTATTCCCGAGTTCCTCCTTTTTAGGGGAGTACGTCTCGTTGGAGAGGTGTGAGTCAACACAATGACTCAACAGCCATAAAGGCTTCACCTTCTTCTCCGATGAACTGCACCACAAAAGGTTTGGTTCACCTTCCACTATCGGAATCCTTCGAGGCGGAATCCGGAGGCTTTACAACAACAACCCGGGGCACAACCCACAACTGGGTTGGGGGCTCCCGAATGGCTACAAGTGACCACAAAAGGTCACAGCCACCACAATGGCGTCTAGGGTCCAAAGACCCAAGAGTAACAAGCTCACAAACTTTCAACTTCCACGAATCCTCGTGGAGAGCACAAACCGATGCAACAAAGCAATGGCAAGAGCACAAGTGTTCAAATCCTTCACTCTCAAATCCCACCAAAAGCAACTAATGCTTATGGGGGGAGAAGAGAGGAAGAACTAAGAAGAACACAACAAATGGAACTCCAAGATCTAGATCGAAAGGGTTCCCCTCACTTACAGGAGAGATGGATTGGTGGAAATATAGATCTAGATCTCCTCTCACTTTTCCCTCAAAGATATGCAAGAATCAAGGGAGGAATTGAGAGAGGGGCAAGCTTTCCAAGGTCAACAATGGAGGTGAGAGATGGGGAAAATCGTGCTTGGAGGAGCTGGTCTCTTTGGGGAAGGGGGCCTTTTATAGGTCCCACGAAAAAATAGCCGTTGCAGGAAATTTTACACCGGAGACTCCGGCCTGGGCCGGAGACTCCTGATACGTCTCAAACGTATCTATAATTTTTGATGTTCCATGCTGTTATTATATCAATTGCTACATGTTTTGGTTACACTTCATATCACTTTTATGCATTTTCTGGGACTAACCTATTAACAAGATGCCACAGTGTCAGTTCCCTGTTTTCTGCTGTTTTTGGTTTCAGAAAATCTATTAAGGAAATATTCTCGGAATTGGACGAAACAAAAGACATCGTCAATAATATCACGAGGAGATCACGGAGTCCAAAGGGGAGTCGGAGCAGACCCACCAGGGGGCCACGCCACACTAGGGCGCGGCCCAGGGTGGGCCCGCGCCCCCCTATGGCGTGGTGGCCCTATTACGGTCGATCATATTCCACGAAAAGTTCCGTCGCGGCCGTCATCGTCAATCTCAGATCGGAGGAGTTCTGAAGCTCTTCCCGGCACCCTGCCGGAGGGGAGATCATCACCGGAGGGCTCTACATCACCATGCCTGCCTCCGGAGTGATGCGTGAGTAGTCCACCCCTGGACTACGGGTCCATAGCAGTAGCTAGATGGTTGTCTCTCTACCTTGTGCCTCCATGTTTAGATCTTGTGAGCTGCCTAACATGATCAAGATCATCTTATTGTAATGCTAGATGTTGTGTTTGCTGGGATCCGATGAATATTGATACCATGTTTATTCAAGTTGTTTATCTATGTGCTCTTGATCTTGCATGCTCTCCGTTGCTAGTAGATGCTTTGGCCAAGTAGATGCTTGTGACTCCAAGAGGGGGTATTTATGCTCGATAGTGGGTTCAGTCTCTAGATATCTGGATCAGTGACAGAAAGGTCTAAGATGGTAGATGTGCTGTTGCTACTAGGGATAAAACATTGGTGCAGTGTCCAAGGGCACTTGTATTGATTACATTACACACTTTACTTCATGCAATAATCTGTTGTTAGCAACTTAATACTGAATAGGATGCGGATGCTGCCTTGAAGGTGGATTATTTAGGCATAGATGCGGTTGGAATAACGGTCTATGTACTTTGTTGTAATGCCCAACTAGATTTCATAGTAGACATCTTGGCATGTATTGCATTGTTATGCCCTCTCTATTTGTCAATTGCCCAGCTGTAATTTGTTTACCCAACATGCTAGTTATCTGTTCTGAGAGAGACACCACTAGTGAACTGTGGACCCTGGTCCAATTTCCTCATACTGTTTACACAACCTGCTGCAATCATCTGTTTCCTGTTACTTGCTGTTTTTCCTGCTGTTTTCCACACCATACGTTTAACTCTTTGTTTCTGCAAGACCGGAGAGATTGACAACCTCTCTGTTTCGTGTTGGGCAAAGTTCTGGTTTGTGTCTGTGCAGATTCCACGTTGGTGCAAGCTCCCTAGCGCCAGGGGGAGTCAACATCAACAACCTTCCGATAGATCGTCAAGTCCTACTGGATTGATAACCTTGGGTAGATTATTCAAGGGAAAACTTCTGCTGTCTACATCATAACCTTCCTCTTGGGGTTCACCAACACGTAGCCATCAAGCTGTTTTCTGGCGCCGTTGCCGGGGAAGTACTCATCATCACCATCATCATCATCCTCAAATACTCTCCCGTCAACCAGGCACCAGCTGTTTTCTGGCGCCGTTGCCGGGGACTTGGAGGCTATTGGAAAGGGGAGTCTCTCAGTTCCAATCTCTTTACTTTGTTTTTTGTCTTGTTTTAGTTTTGTTTTGCTTGCTGTTAAAAATCAAAAACCCAAAAAAATTAAATTCCTGCATCTAGTTTACTATTTCGGTTGTTACTTGCTTGTTGCCATGTCTAGTTCCGCTCCTAATATCATGTCTCCTGAGGAAGAGGTTTTCACTTTTAAGCAAGGAAGTGGGGAGAGTTTTGGTGATGCTTGGTCTAGAATTTCTGAATCCTATGTTAAAACTGAACCTAAAATGGCTTTGAGTCTGTTTCTTAGTAGTTTCTATTTTGGGTTGCTTCTTTGTTATAGATATGCTCTAGATGCTGTAGTTGGGGGAGATTTCCTTCGTTATGATGGGGATCAAGCTTTCAATGCCATAAAAAAATTAATTGCAGCATCTGCCTCTTCAAATAAAAAAATAGAATCTGCTTTTGAGAACATTCATTCAAGACTAGAATCACTTGAGTCAGAGTTGGCTAGTTTTAAAGAAACTTTTAAACTTTTTGAAAGTGTCCCTATGCCATTCGAACCTTCTGGATGGGTTCCTTCACTAAAAATTTCAATTGATGGGACAATTTTCTATGCTCATTGTGATATTAAATCTGAATTTTGCTTGATGCCTAAGAGGATTTATGACTCCCTGAATTTATATGAACTCTCAAAAAGTGAAACTTTTGTAACTCTAGCTGATAATTCAATCAAGTTATCTTTTGGGACTACTCAAGGAGTTGTTACTAAAATAAAGGGAGTATTTACACCTACTGATTATCATGTCATTGAATGTGTAGGAAATGGGAGCATCACACTTGGAAGAGGATTATTGAGGCAATTGGGAGCTGTCATTGACATGGGTGAAGCTACTCTGAAATTTAAACCTCCATATTGTTTGCATCATTTTCCTAATGCCCCTAAAGCCAAGGCTAAGAAAAAGAATAAGAGGTCTAAAGGTAACACTATTGGTACCTCTGGTCTTAACAATACTTGATGCATCTCTTCATGCCTAGCTCAAAGGCATTAAAGAAAAGCACTTCTGGGAGATAACCCATGTTTTTATTTGCTGTTTTATTTTTGTTTTCTTGAGTCAAGGATGCTTGTTTACCTCTGTAGCAACTCCTTTGTATCTTTTATTTGCTGTTTTGTTGTGCCAAGGAGAGTTACTAATGCAAAGTTGGTTTTTATTTTCGGGACTGCATTGGGACAGATTGCTGTTCGTCACCGTTTAATTCAGTAGAAAAAAAAAAATCGAAAAATGCTGAAACTTTTTGTGCATGTTCCTGATGATGTTACGCAACTTTCATTATTTCAAAAGTTTTCATCTGAGCATCGTAAGTGCCTCGAAAAAATTCGTCATTACAGACTGTTCTGGTTTGACAGATTCTGTCTTTTATTTTGCATTCTCTCTTTTACAAGTTTTTAAGTGGTTTCTTTTCGTGTAAAAGTGCCCACTTGAGCCTAGTAACAGTGGCTAATGTTTAAAATAGTTGGCTTGTGAGTTTTGTCTTTGCTAGAACTTTGAAGTATTATCTTTTAGTGCACTAACCTGCTAATGAGAAAAGCTGTTAAGTTTTGGTGTGAAGGAAGTTTTCAAGTGTTGATAGAGGAGAATGATACTACATGATCAAGAAGAGTGAAGAGCTTAAGCTTGGGGAGGCTTACCTCCCCAGCATATTTCAAGAAGACTCAAGCATCTAAGCTTGGGGATGCCCAAGGCATCCCCTTCTTCATCTACAAATTATCAGGTCATCTCTAATGGTGCTATATTTTTATTGCTTCATACTAGTGTACTCTTCCTTGGAGCGTCAGTGTGTTTTTGTTTTCAGTTTGTTTTGTTTTGTTTGCTGTGCTATACTTGTTGGATCCTAGCATTCATGTTTGGGAGAGAGACACGCTCCACTTTTTCATTAGAATACTCTTGTGCTTCACTTATACTTGTTGAGTATTCCTGTCTAGTTGCTGTTATTGCTGTTAGCTCTCAGTTTTTCATATCTCTTGTTAGAGCTTTCAGTTTCTTTTGAAGAAAGTACTCTCTTGCTTCACTTATATCTGTTTGGAGAGTTGTCAAATAAGTTGATTGGTGTTTGGTTGGACCAGAAAAATGCTATGCATGTGGTAGTGGTATAAAATGCTTACATGAATCTTTTTAGATCGTTGTCTTGAGTAATTTGATGCTTGCCAATTGTTTTGAGCTGTCAAGTAATTAATGTTTAAGCTTGTGCATCATGTAAGTAATGGCTATTAATGAAGAACTACTATAAGGATTTTCTGCTATAATAATCTGTTGCATAATTGGAAGTCCATAGTAGTCTAGATAATTTTTGGATGAAGGCTATGTGTTAACAAGGAAGACAGTGGGAGTCTATGGTTCGTCAAACCTTGTGTTTTATGTACACTCTTGCTATTCCAGTTGATAATGATGTTTGCTTATAATAACCTTGCTAGCCTAAACTCTGTACTAAGAGGGAATGCTTCTTGTACATCCAAAACCTTGAGCCAAATCCATGCCACCTGTGTCCACCATACCTACCTATTATGTGGTGTTTTCACCATTCCAAGTAAATTTCTTCATGTGCTATCTACTAACTACTCAAAACAATTTCCTTTTTGTGTCACTACTTGAAAAGCTCATAAGGACGTAGATAGGTGGTCTTTATTTCCTGGTTGATCAAATTTTACACACCTGGACTAGTGGCATATACATCCGCTTATCCAATAATTTTGCAAAAAGAGCTGGCAACGGGGTGCCCAGTCCCAATTAATTACAACTTTAACCAAACAATTCTCTTCACATCTTTTTGCCCCTGATTCGTCAGTCAAGCAATGTTCACAAGTGTGTAAACAAAAGAGAAGAGGGATGATCTGCCCGCTGGTAGAAATAACGTCCTTCATGGGAGCCGCTCTTGTAAAGTTTGATCAACTAGTGAAGTAGAGTATTGCCTATTTGCTGATTTGTTGACACCTGTATACACCATTACCTTACAAAACAATATTTTATGCTCTCTATATGCCTTCGGGAACTACAGCTCTAGCACATGATGTTAATCCCTGCTTCCCTCTGCGAAGGGCCATTCTTTTACTTTTATGTTGAGTCAGTTTTCCCACTTCTTTCTGTCTCCTTAAGCAAACATCATTGTCAACTCCAGTATAACAGTTTTTACATAACTTTGTGTTTGGTTGATCATATTCTTTGCATTGACATTATCTATATGATATACATGTTGAAAGTTGAAGCAAATGCTGAAGCTATTATCTTCCTTTGTGTTGATACAAACACTTTCATGTTGAGAATTATTGCTGCTGTGAGCTAACTATTATGTTAGACTATTATATCTCTAAATGTTTTATAGTATTATTCATGAAAGTTTGCACTTGTGTGATCACTTATGTTTACTCTTTATTTACTTGCTTGCAAACTATAGACCATTGGCTTGGATCACTTCATTCAGATCATGTGCATTACATTGTTATTTGATCAAAGATTGTGTTGGTAGCATGTCACTTCAAAAATTATCTGTTTTTATCGTTTACCTACTCGAGGACGAGCAGGAACTAAGCTTGGGGATGCTTGATACGTCTCAAACGTATCTATAATTTTTGATGTTCCATGCTGTTATTATATCAATTGCTACATGTTTTGGTTACACTTCATATCATTTTTATGCATTTTCTGGGACTAAGGATGGCAATGGGGCGGGTTCGGGCGGATATACAAAAACCAGATCCAAATCCAAATACATCAACATCACTATAGCCTGCCCACGAAAGTATCCATGGACATGGATGTCGCCCCATATCCAAACCCGCCGGGTATCCGGATATCCATGGATATCCACGATTAATACATCGGAGTATTAAATCAACAATATTTTAACTACAAAGTACTTAAAATATGTAGAATCTCAAACAATCACACAACAAAATACATAATCTCATATCAATCTCACGAAACATCAAAGAGACGAGGAGATGAGGAGTTGAGGCGGCTGCGTGCGTGTGTATGGATGCGTTAATTACGCGCGGGAGTAGTTTAGGGTTAGCAATAAATAGTAATTACGTGAGCTGGGCCTCGATAATATTAAGAGATGGGCTTAGAAAAAACTACATGTCTCACTGACATGTGGGTCCCACATGTCAGTCGGGTATCCATTGGATATCCGTGGAGTAAAATCTCTTCCCGTGCCCACCCCATGAGTTAGCGGATATCCGCACCATGAAATCCATGGGCAAAAACTTCCCTCCAAACCCTCATCCATCGGGTTGGATATCCATGGATACCTGGCTCCATGGATAAAATTGCCATCCTTATCTGGGACTAACCTATTAACAAGATGCCACAGTGCCAGTTCCCTGTTTTCTGCTATTTTTGGTTTCAGAAAATCTATTAAGGAAATATTCTCGGAATTGGACGAAACAAAAGACATCGTCAATAATATCACGAGGAGATCACGGAGTCCAAAGGGGAGTCGGAGCAGACCCACCAGGGGGCCACGCCACACTAGGGCGCGGCCCAGGGTGGGCCCGCGCCCCCCTATGGCGTGGTGGCCCCCCTCGGCCACCGACGCCGCCTCTTCGCCTATATATTCTCCGCGACGCGAAAACCCTATTACGGTCGATCATATTCCACGAAAAGTTCCGTCGCGGCCGTCATCGTCAATCTCAGATCGGAGGAGTTCTGAAGCTCTTCCCGGCACCCTGCCGGAGGGGAGATCATCACCGGAGGGCTCTACATCACCATGCCTGCCTCCGGAGTGATGCGTGAGTAGTCCACCCCTGGACTACGGGTCCATAGCAGTAGCTAGATGGTTGTCTCTCTACCTTGTGCCTCCATGTTTAGATCTTGTGAGCTGCCTAACATGATCAAGATCATCTTATTGTAATGCTAGATGTTGTGTTTGCTGGGATCCGATGAATATTGATACCATGTTTATTCAAGTTGTTTATCTATGTGCTCTTGATCTTGCATGCTCTCCGTTGCTAGTAGATGCTTTGGCCAAGTAGATGCTTGTGACTCCAAGAGGGGGTATTTATGCTCGATAGTGGGTTCAGTCTCTAGATATCTGGATCAGTGACAGAAAGGTCTAAGATGGTAGATGTGCTGTTGCTACTAGGGATAAAACATTGGTGCAGTGTCCAAGGGCACTTGTATTGATTACATTACACACTTTACTTCATGCAATAATCTGTTGTTAGCAACTTAATACTGAATAGGATGCAGATGCTGCCTTGAAGGTAGATTATTTAGGCATAGATGCGGTTGGAATAACGGTATATGTACTTTGTTGTAATGCCCAACTAGATTTCATAGTAGACATCTTGGCATGTATTGCATTGTTATGCCCTCTCTATTTGTCAATTGCCCAGCTGTAATTTGTTTACCCAACATGCTAGTTATCTGTTCTGAGAGAGACACCACTAGTGAACTGTGGACCCTGGTCCAATTTCCTCATACTGTTTACACAACCTGCTGCAATCATCTGTTTCCTGTTACTTGCTGTTTTCCACACCATACGTTTAACTCTTTGTTTCTGCAAGACCGGAGAGATTGACAACCTCTCTGTTTCGTGTTGGGCAAAGTTCTGGTTTGTGTCTGTGCAGATTCCACGTTGGTGCAAGCTCCCTAGCGCCAGGGGGAGTCAACATCAACAACCTTCCAATTGATCGTCAAGTCCTACTGGTCCGATTAAACCTTGGGTAGATTATTCAAGGGAAAACTTCAGCTGTCTACATCATAACCTTCCTCTTGGGGTTCACCAACACGTAGCCATCAAGCTGTTTTCTGGCGCCGTTGCCGGGGAAGTACTCATCATCACCATCATCATCATCCTCAAATACTCTCCCGTCAACCAGGCACCAACTCCGGACACATTCCGGTAAGTTTCCGGCCTGGCTCCAGGGGCTGAACCACCTTGAGGATTGGAGCAGGTCAGACCGGAGTCTTTTGGTCCAAAGGCCGGAGACTCCGGCCTGGGGCGGAGACTCCGCCCTTCCTCCGGTAACTTTCCAGTAACACTCTGGACAGGGTCCAGGGAGTGAACCAACTTGAGCCTCTTCGACTGAAACCCCTGAGTCCGGAGACTCCGGTTGGGGCACACCGGAGACTCCGGCCTAGAAAACCAGCAAAACTGCAAACCCAATAACTTTTGCAAGAAAACTCCAAATGGGATGAAACCAATTTTGTTGTACCGCGACCAACAGTCCTTGGCGTGATGCCCTTCCTTGTTGCAAATCTGGCAGGTCACGTTTTCCCATGGAGAGGTGCGACGCCGGCCACGGCCACGGCGCCTCCTCCACCTCATCTGCCACCCCCGCGGTTGTTGTAGTAGGGGCGGTCGTCACGCCGATCTTCTCTGGCGCGATCATCTGGAGTGCGAGAAGCACCCCTGCCACGGCCACGGGTGTAACCTCCACGGGGCAAAGCAGCATTGGCGGCACCCAGCAACTGAGGCGGATGGGAGGGGTCCGACGTAGGACAAGATGACCTCGACTGGTTGCTCATGACCCGGCGCATCACGGCCGAGGTTATATGCCGGCGTCCTGGATCAGAACTCGAACCGGTTCTAGAATCGGGTGAACGGGTGGTCTTCCTTGCGCACTTTCAGCGCGGGTTTGGACTCCCAGCTAGCCCCTTCTACCGAGAATTTCTTGACTTCTTCGGTCTACAACCTCACCATCTCCCTGCCAACGCCATTACATCTCTCTCCGCTTTTACCTCCTTCATGGAGGGGTATCTCGGCCTCTGGCCCACTGTCGCCGCCTGGGCCAAGTACTTCCGCCTCCGGAAGCAAACCATACCGAGTAAGGAGGAGGTGGTGAAGGATATGACCGCATGCGGAGCGGCTAGCATCACTCCGAGGAAACACTCCCCCTTTCCTCGGATTACCGGCTTAGAATCTTGCCGGAAGTGGCAAAGGTCCTTCTTCTACGTGAAGAGCCCAGAAGGGCAGGATGTTCTCAACCTGCCGGAGTTCAACATTGCTCCCCCCACAGCCGAGTTAAACTGGAACTATGACCCGCAGGACACCATTCCTGAGGTCCAACTGATCCACCAAACCCTTGAGGGTCTGCTGGCAAAGAAGTTCGGTGCAGACGACCTCTTGAGGACTTTCGTCATGCGCCGAGTCAACCCCCTCCAGTATCGTGTGCACAAGATTTGCCACATGAGTGGCCTGCTGGACCCTACCGGGTCAGCACCCATGATCTTACTCGTCCCCAAGTTAGGAGACGTGTCAAGGGCATCGCTCAGACCGAGATGGAGGATGACTGGCAATGGGGCGTAGAGCCATTTGAGCGATCCCGGCTTCCGCCTCCGGTTAGTTTGTCACCTTTGAACTGACATATCTCTGCCTTCCGAGGTTACTTTTATCTCGGTGAAGCACCATCTGACTAATCCGAATCTACTTTGCTCCTCATGCAGCTGTTTACTCGACAAGCCATCGAAGATGGGGACCTGAAGACCCGGAAATGGACAAAAGATCACCATGCGTGACCCGAGGAGACTGAAGATCCGGACAACGAGGATTATATGCCGGTTCCTCGTGCCAAGGCTTCTACCTCGGGTAAGCCATCCGCCCGTGTCTTCGTTCAAGACTTGTCAGACGACGAAGATGACGATTGTCAAATCCTAGATCCCATGGGCGCCAACTGTCGTGGTGGTATCACGGCAGATGCCATAGGATGGCTAAAGTGTGGGGCCGATGGACGCTGGTGGAATCCGGGAGAGGGCTAGCGCGCTAAGAAGCACACACGAAGAACACACCGGCACACCAAGATCTACCCAGGTTCAGGGCCCTCGTGAGGAGGTCAAGCCCCTACTCCTGCCTGCCTCTCTCTATATATCTCGATATCAAGCGTACAAGCTGCTCCTTGAACTGTATATCTCAACAATGGTCAAAAGCACAAGGAAGGAGATGAAGCTACGGGTGGAAAGATATCTCAGGGTCTCGCCTCTGGCTCTCTCCCCTCTTCGTCGTCCCTTCTCCCTCTGGTCCTCGTCGTCTTCGTCACCGTCCCTCACGCAGGAGGGGGTGAGGCCATATATGTAGGCTAAACCGAGTAACCGAAGTGCCCCTCCCGGAGCACTATAGCCACGCCGAGGATACGTCATGATGGCACTCCTGTCAGAGACAGGACGTGACAAGCCCATCTCCTGCAGCTCTACGGTACAGCTAGAAGGTACCCTCTGGCAGAGACAAGACATGGCCTGCCCATGCCTCTGCCTCGCAGTCTGTTCCCGGATAACCCGGAGTCAGCGGTGGAATGATGGCCTGCCATCTCGGTCTCCTGCACGCTCCCGTGTCAGGCGCTTCCGTGTCAGGCGCTCCCGTGCCAGACGGGAGGTGACAGGAGCATTGACCTCTGTCCGACACAAGGATAACCCGGCATGGGTATGCCGGGTTCCCCCTCCCGAATAACCTTCCCTGCACATGAGAAAACACACAAGTTACCGACATACATACGTCGGTCAACATATCCCGGTTGGTATATGTCGGTTAAGATGACTCAGCTAACATAACCCGGCCTACGCGACCCGGTTTCCATAAGCCGGTTTGCAGTTACACCCTGCCTCGGTGAAAGGACAAGGATGTCGCCTAGAGGGGGGGGGGGGGGGGTGAAATAGGCGATTAAAACTTTTCCGGTTAAAGGCTTGCTAATTGCGGAATAAAACTATGTGTTTAAATTAACAAGCCAACAACCTAAATATACTAGGCTCACCTATGCGCACCAACAACTTATGCTAAGCAAGACAAGCAACAAGGTGATAGCAATATAGAATACTTCAAGCACGAAGGCTATCACAAAGTAAAGCGCATAAGTAAAAGGCTCGGGTATAGAAATAACCGAGGCACGCGGAGACGAGGATGTATTCCCGAGTTCCTTCTTGTTAAGGGAGTACGTCTCGTTGGAGAGGTGTGAGGCACCACAAAGGTCGATCTCAACGCCACAAAGGCTCACCCTATTCTCCGATGAACCGCACCACAAAGGTTTGGTTCACCTTCCACTATCGGTATTCCTTCGAGGCGGAATCCGGAGCCTTACAACAACAATCCGAGGCACAACCCACAAAGGGATTGGGGGCTCCCGAACGGCTTCAAGTGACCACACAAGGGTCCAACCACCACAAAGGCGTCTAGGGTCCAAGGACCCAAGAGTAACAAGTCCACACGCTTTCAACTTCCACGAATCCTCATGGAGAGCACACCGATGCACCAAATGCAAAAGGCAAGAGCACAAGTGCTCAAATCCTTCACTCTCAAATTCCAACAAAGCAACAAATGCTTATGGGGGAATAAGAGAGGAAGAACAAAGAGAAGAACCACACAAGAACTCCAAGAACTAGATCCACTAGGTTCCCCTCACTTAGAGGAGATATTGATTGGTGGAAATGTAGATCTAGGTCTTCTCCTTCAATCCTCCAAAGATCAAAGAGTTTGGGTGGAGGGATTGGGAGATATCAAAGAAATGAGCTTGCAACAATGGAGGAGAGAGAAAACTGGGCGAGCTCATTGGCTGAAGGTAGGTGGAGGGGTATTTATACCCCTCCCAGAAAAAGAGCCGTTACAGCCAACTTAGTCCGGAGACTCCGGACCACGAAGGCCGGAGACTCCGGCCCGGGCGGAGACTCCAGACCGGAGGGGCGGAAACTCCGGACCCAGAAAAGCAGAGAAAAAACCGATGCAGGAAACAAACACCGGAGACTCCGGACCACGAAGGCCGGAGACTCCGGCCAGTGCGGAGACTCCGGGGTAACTCCGGACCCCTATACCGCACGCGCCGCGCGCGAGGCACTTAGCCTCAAAAACCAAGGGCCGGAGACTCCGGACTAAAACCACGGAGACTCCGGACCAAAAACCAGCAGAGCATCAAATCCTGAAATGCAATAACTTTCTCATATGAACTCCAAAACAGGTGAATCCAATTGCGTTGGAAAGGTAACGACAAGAGCAATGCTACAAATATAGAGGAGATACCACACATGGAAGGTGTGGACCTTATCTCGAGGAGGACCGGTAATATTTCCAACACCGAGAATGCAACAAGATTTTCATCCGGACTCCGTTTTCTATGATCTTGGGCTTGTTCCGAAGATAACCACAAGCACTACAAGACCATGCATATTCACATCATAGTCCATCATGTGAGGAGGAGAACACAAGAGGAGAGTTTGACCTCTCTACAAAAGACGAACCGGTAAAACCTCCAACATCAAAAACATCACAAGATATTCAAATGGAATCCGTTTTTGATGAACTAGAGCTTGGTATGGAGATGAACACAAGCTCTAAATTCTCTCATGGATAAAAGCCAAATAAGAACCAAGAAAGATGATAATGCCAAGTATGCAAAGGTTTGAGCTCTCCACAAAGATGCGATCAAGTTACTCACTTGAGAACCCCTCTTGATAGTACGCCGTCTATCCTAAACCCGGTCTCCCACTAACACCATGAGACCGGTAAAATAGAAACCCTATCAAGATCATACCTTTGCCTTGCGCATTCCACTTGAGCTAGATGATGACGATCTTGACTCTCTCAAGTTGGAACACCTTTCTTGATTGTGCTTGCTAGCACATGCTTGATGAAGACATCTCCAAATACTCCCCCATACACCATTATGGGAGAGCCTCGCAAAGCTCCGTCTTCATGTATCCACATGTGCTTCATATTCTTCTCTTGATATCGATGATGGCTTGGAGATAAACATGAAGTTCACTCAATCTTCTTTTCCAAGACATGCTTGCAATAAGCTCAACTCTTCATATGACCATTCTTCATCTAAACCCTTGGATGGAACCTTGGTCATCATGAAATCTTCTAGAGTCCAACACATGAACTCCAATCTCATCCAATGGACAAGATCTACAAACATCTCAATGCAAACATTAGTCCATAAGGATTGTCATTAATTACCAAAACCACGCATGGGGCAACACATGCACTTTCACACCGTAAGAAGCTGCATGTACCTCTTTGTCCTCCTCATCATCTCCATCCTCGTCGTACCGCGACCAACAGTCCTTGGCGCGATGCCCTTCCTTGTTGCAAATCTGGCAGGTCACGTTTTCCCATGGAGAGGTGCGACGCCGGCCACGGCCACGGCGCCTCCTCCACCTCATCTGCCACCCCCGCGG
The DNA here is from genome assembly GCA_947311845.1 of Poa pratensis. Taxonomy (NCBI): domain Eukaryota; kingdom Viridiplantae; phylum Streptophyta; class Magnoliopsida; order Poales; family Poaceae; genus Poa; species Poa pratensis. The sequence continues at coordinate 5,591,664 of CAMZMU010000088.1, forward strand.
TTGTTGTAGTAGGGGCGGTCGTCACGCCGATCTTCTCTGGCGCGATCATCTGGAGTGCGAGAAGCACCCCTGCAACGGCCACGGGTGTAACCTCCACGGCGCAAAGCAGCATTGGCGTAGGTCTCAAACTCTCCACCTTGTGACCCAGCGTTCATCTGATCACGCTCATCTTGGGCCAACACTTGAGCATAAAGCTCGGTGACAGAGATAGCTTTGGTCATAAGACCAATGGACCGACAAGATTGCTGTAGTCGGGCCTTAAACCTGTCAAAATAAAGGAGACTAGTTCGTCGTCATCAAGCGGACGACCAGCAGCAGCAAGAGCATCGACGAAGCTCTACATCTTGGCGAAGAACGCCGTGGTTGTCATGTTCAGCTTCTTGGTTGTTGCGATGGCGACCCGAAGGTTGGTGACCTTGGAGACACACTGAGACACAAACATCTTCTCCACCGCGGACCAAACAGGCGTGGCATGTTCAAGCCGAAGGATGTCTTGAAGGATCTCCGGCGAGATGGAGTTGACAAGATAGCTAATAACGATCTGATCCCGGGCAAGCCAGGTAGCATATTCTGGATTTGGTGCAGCCGGTGTGCCGACAACATCCTTCTCCTTCGCCAGGGTTTCCGGCTGCGCGGCTTCAGAGCCGTCAAGGAGTCCCATCGCCATAGCTCCTTAGATAGCAGGTAGCACCTAGACACGCCAGATTGGATAGTTGGTCCAGGTCAGCTGCTGCTTGGGAGGCGCACCAAGGATCATCGGTGTCGAGGAAGACGATGACATGGTGCGGGTGGGTGGGTAGATTGATCGTAGATTAGATCTTAGGAAGAGGTGGCTCTGATACCATGTAAAACTTGTGTAAAGCGCTTCTACTTGATAGAACATATCGAGCCGCGTGGTTGTTTATATATCGGGAGGATGCTATGCGGCATCGAGCGTACAGGAGAAGAGATCGGACCCGAGTCCCTACAGGTTACGTACAAGGCACGAACTCAATACTAGGACTCGGGTTCAGTTATGTTCAGATAACAATCCTGACGCTAACTATTTCTAACATTCTCGGCCTTAGCCCTCCGCTTCTCTGGGCATGGAGGGGAGACGTCCTCGCTCGATGCGTAGTGGCAACGCTTCAACGTTTCTCGCCCTTCAATACGGAATCACTATACATCGCCCTTTGCGAGTCCTTGTTCCGACTCGCATGCAGCACTCCGCTCATGGGCCGGCCCATCAGCACACATGTTCGTTTTTTCTTCCTCATTTCCTTTTCCATGTGTGTTTGTGTTTCTTTCCCCTTTTTTTTGCTGTTTGTTCCTTTTTTTGCTATTTTTCTGTTTCTATTTTCTATTTAACAATATATTTTTTTCAAAAATCTAAACATTGTTCAAATTTTTAACATTTTAAAATTTGGACATTTTTATCAATCTGGACATTATTTAATTTGAACATTTTTGGAAAATGTTTCAATTTTGGAAAATCTTATCTTTCAAAATGGTTCCGATTTTCGTAAAAAATATTTATTTTTATAAATGTTTCATATTAAAAAATATTCATTTTTGAAAGTTTCATTTATAAAAATGGTTCCATTGTTTTGAAAATGGTTTCGATTTAAAAAAATGGTTCTGATTTTTGAAAATGTTCCTTTTTTAAAATGGTTCACTATGCAAATGATTCAGAATTTAAAATGGTTCCGATTTTTGAAAATGTTCCTTTTTTTAAAATTGTTCATCTTTAAAATGGTTTTGATTTTAATAATGGTTCTGATTTTTAAAAAATGTTCCATTTTAAAATTGTTCATTTTTTGAAAATGGTTATGATTTTAAAAATTGTTCCGATTTTCGAAAATGGTTCAGATTTTCGAAAATGTTCCTTTTTAAAAATGGTTTAGTTTGCAAATGGTTCATATTTTGAAAATGGTTCCGGTTTTTGAAAATGTTCCTTTTTTTTAATTGTTCATTTTTTGAAAATGGTTCTGATTTTAAAAATGGTTACGATTTTTGAAAATGTTGTTTTTTGAAAATGGTTCAGTATGCAAATGGTTCATTTTTAAAATGGTTCCGATTTCGAAAAGGTTCATTTTTAAAAATGGTTCCGATTTTAAAAATATTCATTATTGATTTTTTTTGATTTTTTTCAGATTTTTTAAAAATGTTTTGAATATGAAAATATTTAGAATTAAAAATGTGATTAAAAGGAAAAATGTGTATCTGTATATATTTTATATTTGAACATTTGGAAAAAAGTTTAATGTGACGTGACGTCGCATGTTGCTTTCGTGATGAATTCCGCGAAAATAAAGAATACGCACGCACATAATACTTGCACCGAATGGTCTTTCTGCTAAAATGGGCCCTGTAAAGTATTTGCTTGCGTTCGCTCAAATTCCCGCAGCCAAGTCGGAGGCATATAACTCGCAACATGCGGTGTATAGGGGAACCCCCTTCAATACACCAACTCTGTTGGCTGCCCAGAGGTAAACCTATGAAAATGCTATTTGCCGCTTTAAGCGGCAATCAACTCGCGAAAGAGCCGGCCCTTTGGCAGAATATTCCTTATTCTATTTTATCCTTCTTTCTTTTTTCTTCACTTTTTTCTTTTGTTTCTTTTCCCTTTTATTATTCATTTTCCTTATTCTGTTCACTTACTATTTAGTATTCCTTTTTTTTCAAATGTGTTTATGATTTGACAAAAAAAAATTGAAAAAATATGGCATTTTAATAAAGTTTTGCTAGGTTAAGAAATTGTTCAAATGTTTGAAACATGTTTACACGTTTACAGAAAAAATTTCACGTAGTTCAAAAAATGTTTACAAGGTAAAAAAGTGTTCACTATGTTTAGAAAAATAGTTCGCGATGTTGTAGAAAAATGTTCGTGGGACTGACAAATACTTCTTTGTGATTAAAAAAATCCATCGATATGAAAAACAATTGTTCAGATTTGAAAATATTCAAATTTGATAAGATTTTAGAAAATGTTCCAAATTTTAGAAAAGTTTTGCATATAGGGAATCCCCGAGGTCTTCCCGGTGCTCGAGTTCGCACACTTCACATGCATCCAGGTCCTACTCGACGAGCTCGACGGCGCAGGCTGCATCCATCTCGGCGAGCAGTGGGCGTCGCTGATGCAAGAGCTGGCCCGCGTCAACGAGGACCTTTAGGTCACAGGAGCATGAAGGCGAGGTCGATGAGGTCTGGGAAGTCCAGAGGCGAGCGAATCGAGTGCAGAGACGGCAGCCGGAGCTCGGGAAGAAGACTCTGATTCGGCTGATTTGCGGCTTCCCGGCACGGGCTGCTTGATGGGGACGAAGAGGAAGGCGTGGGGGAGCTCGTGGGCTTATCGTTTGGCCGTCGGGCGACCTGAGGTAGCCGCGTGATGGTGAGTAGTGTGGCGGTGCTAGGATTTCGCAGGAGCAGCGGATAGCGAGGCTTCCGGCGATCCTATAGGGTTTTCCCGCGTGTAGTGAAGGTGGCGCCGACGCGAAGCAGGAGCGGGTCTGCGGGAGGAGGAGGCCGGCGAGCTCCGGCCCGGTGTGGATGAGGATGAGGGCGGCACCGGCAGATATATAGAGAGAGAGGAGAGGAAGAGAGAGCAAGAGGAGTGGAAAAAGGTGGGGGCTGATAGGTGGGCCCCATGTCCACCTCAGCTTCACCTCCGCGTGTGCCGCCAACTGGATCCTTACAAATGGGCCGACCGAAATCAGTGCGTTCTGTTGTCGTTAGTCGCAGAGTTGGTAGATTTTTTAAAAAATTACCAAGAATGGTACTGACTTGTATATCCTGCCTCAAATGTGGTAGATTTTTGTAATTCACTCTTATAAACATGCAAGTATGCAACTGAGACCAGATTTGGGCCCACCAAGCGAAGGGAATGAGCCCGGTCACTAATGGTCAACCTGCCCAGCTGAAAAAAAGCGCTTGAAGTTTTTCCGAGGAAGAAATTAGTTTATACTTTTCAAGAAGAAATTAGTTTATTTTGATTGGTCCAATATGTGACGGTATCATGGTTGTTTCACGTTTTTCTTCCCAAGGAGAAATTCGAGTTCATGGTGTTTTCTAATTTAACAAAAACTAGTGGCAAAATCCGAATTTCGATGGAGTAGTGACGTAGTCGTTATTTGCAGCGGAGTTGATAGACTTCGAGTATGCGATGTCTATATGTGGAATACTAGAAGGGAATGGCGCGCTTTGCCGCGCCCGATTGAGTTATTGCGGTGTGTGTTTGTTTCCTTATGTAGTTTTGTAATGCAGCTCATTGTGATTATCTCCTTTGTGATGCCTAGGCTCCAAAATTAAAAAATGTATGTGTGTTGTGTCTGTGTCCTCCATAAGTGCCTTACAGCTCACCAATAAATTTCATCTAAGTGGTATTCATATTTCTGATCAATAACAGTTCAAAATATATATTTCTGATCAATGTTCTCAACTGCTCACAACATGGTTGATTAAGAAAGGTTAAGCATAAAATAGAACTTCTTGCAAATAAGAATCAAGTAAATCGTGCCAGAACAAACATACATTTGGACCAATGCAGTTACATTAACGTACATAAGAAAGGACAGTAGAGTATAATGACATAATGTATATCAAACGATCATTGCATAGAAGAGTAGCTAATGCTACTAACATTCATGGAGGTGACCAAAGTAGTTAACATTTCAAGCAACAGGAACCCTAAGTGACCTGCAAAGCTCTACTACACAAACTGTAATTGTTGTAGAATAGGTAGCAAAATATAGAAGATGTAAGAAACCGCAACTACAACCAGTAAAGTAAATTTGTGAAGGGGAAAATGCTGAGAAAATGTCTAGCCCCTCCAGGCTATTGTAGGACTATCTTTTTCACGAATGCGACAAAGATGTGATGGAGCATATGGAATTAAGAACATATAGGAAATAAAAGGAGAACTGAACTGTTGCTATTGCACCAACTCTTGTAAGTATGACTTTGTAGTTTTTCAAGTTGATATCAGACATCACTAAGTTTCCTTTAAGAACAACATGAACCATGTTCATGTCATGACGTTGGAAGTAACATAAAACAACTCCATACCTTTTTGTTTGATGTAGATATGAGTTGATCAAAGCTTAAATTAGCTGCAGTGCTTGAATGGTAGCTTGTTTTGGAGATAAATAACTATAAATAAACACCTAAAAATATATGTGTGGGTGTAAATTAATGTTAAAACATATGAGAGGGTGTAATTATCTCACTTTTTAGATAAATCATGAAAGGCTAATCCAACTGATTTCACGGAGCTTAGAACATAATTCATGCTACATAGGACGTATGCATTCACTCAAGACAATCTGAGCGGCCACAATCTGCCTCAGCGACCATCTAAGCACATTAAGGATGTCGCACAAATGCAAGAAATGGTCATGTGTGGACATAAAACTGAAGGTGTAAACTGCTATCAGCCAAGAAAATAAAGAACGGAGTAGATAATGGCCTACATGATTATCTCGATACAGTTTTAGGCTGCAGCAAAACAATAGATGCCTTCATTAGAATTATTTGTTTTCAGACATCCACAAATGGAGTATTGCCTTATGCACCATAGGTATATCACTGAAAAGCTCACTTCAGCTACAAAGAAATCAAAGCCATATAAATCATATAATTATTTATTATTTCTAACCAGATTAACAATTTGTACAATTCACACCATCTTACAATGATTCCTATGGAACAAATTGAACTAAGAATTGGTACAACTTAACATTGATCGGAGCTTCTTCCTCGTCGTGTTACATACGTGTAAGCAATAGTACAATTACAGTCAAGATGGTAAGCAACAAAACAGAGAACAAAATAGCATTTATTTGGCTATCCCTTTTCTTGCTCTTGATGGCATTTTCATCCCTCACTATCTCGATGCGGTCGCATGGGAATGCAACTCCATTTTAACCTATAGGATAGCAACGAAATAAATTGACCATGTATTTCTGGAAAACCAATAAAAATTGGTTACCTGAGTTCCTAAAACTCACCAATGCTTCTTATTTGTTCATTCGTCAAAACAGAAATGGACAACGCGAGATGAATGCACGAAATATAAGTTTTTGAATCATGAAAAAGTTCGCAAAACTTAGTGTATACGTAGGCAATTTGCAGTTTTGCACCATGCCTGCGTCAACATAGTAGATGTAAATTCACCAAAAGAGTATAGCTGAAATTACCAATCGGGGAAACACCCTAGAATAATTTGGACAGAGTACCCTCCGAAACAGATTAGCACACTTTGCAGATGGCATAACTTTAACCTAGTGAAATCCTCAAATTAGCTGAGAAAATAAGGTATGATGCATGGTACCAACTAACATACATATCACTTTGCATGATATTTGATTCCTTGCAGCTGCGAACATGAGAAAATGAACTACTCACCAGGCCGAACCACTCAGCACAAGAAAATAAATAAAACAACATGCATGTCATTTAGCTTCTTCAATTCCTCACTCTGCTCCAGTGTGACTACTTAGCAATGCAACCTGAACACAAACAAGATACCCTGGAGTTTAAACTCAGATTGCTAATCAGAAGAATGAAAGTAAGTCTCAAAGAAAAATAACATGTACAAAACTAACAACAATAGTAAAAGTGAATGGTTGCATTCTCTAATATCTACCTTCCATGGCAACAAGAGCATGGCCAAAAACATACATGGTCTCCTATAGAAGAATCATTTTCGCACTAACATCAGAGTACTGGAAATAAGTGCTTCATACATGGTCAACCCATAAACAAGCTTGTTGCAAGAAAAGGATTTTTCTGCTTTCTACGAGTCTACGACATCATGTAGTTTGACCAAACACAAATTAAATTGTGTCATAAGAACAATTAGCAAAACACTACATCGACCAAATGATCCCCTATGGACTGATGATGATGATGATTCAAGAGTTAAGTCCAAAAGAGACTCATACTTCACAGTGCAGGTGTATGCTACTAATTAGCAGTTTATTGATTGAGCAGGTACAGGAAGAGGATGACGCCATGAACATCATATATACTGATAATAAAAAATGCCTTCGAATGTATATGATAGTATCATTTACTCTCTCCAAACTTGATTAAATTTGAACTAAAGTCCCAACACTTTTTATGGATCGGAGGGATTACCATTTTCAGAATAACCTTCATCCAAATATGGGGTATTTTAATGGTTGCTACCAGGAGCCTTTGGATTTCTGGTATAGTATTTGCTCGTTGTACTCCTGAGTGATTCTTCATTCAGTGCTTTCTTGGAAACATTACCTAAAGGAACAGCCAACTCCTGAACTATGAGTAGCAAGGCACATCCATATTTGTAATATGTGCCAGCACACCCCGGAGCAAGTTGTCCAAAAAGCACAACCCAACGTGACAGTACAAGTATTATTTTTCTCAAACACCACAACCACAATATTACTCTATCTACCATTTCAACAATACAAGGTGCCAACTATGTATTTGACACCCTTTTCTAGCAAAAGGCTAGAGGGTTCATACAGGCTATAAGTACAATTCAAAAGTAGCAGAATATAAATTAACTGCAACTATGGCATATAATATTGTATCCTTGATTCAGCTTTCATTTATATTCTCATCTTGCATTAAGTTTCTGATTAGGCTTTACTTTTCTCTTACTTTGTGCAACGTTCAAGTATGAGAGGAAAAAACTGGGAAAAAGTCATATTAGGAACAAGGCAAAAAAATATGGGAAATCTTCTGGATAGAAAATTTGGTATCTACAATTCGATACCTAATACCACCATCGCCAAACATAAATTGTAGGGAAAAAATTGGATGTGCGAAGGTAAACAACCTTCGTTTCTACAATCTGAAGCAAAAAAATCACACCAAATATAAATGGTAGGAAAAGAAATAGATCTGGAAAGGTAAACACCTTCGTTAAACTGAAGCAAAAAAAACACGCCCTCAAACCATGGGTCCATTAGAGCAACTCCAACAGATAAGGTATAATACATCACTGGTTTTCGTTTTTACAACACCTGTTTTTACGTTTTATACATCACCAAATCGATTTCGTCTAATCCAGATGATGCATAAGAGGTCAGCACTGGAATTTAATATGATGTAAAATAGGTCTGGAGATATATTACTTTTCTCAAATAGTTCCCCGGTCCTTTGATTATCGATCTGGAAAAGAGAGAAGAACTTCACGACACCTAGTGACCTATATTGATAATTGCAAACATATGTGACACAAATATCATGAAATTCATATCTAAATGATTGTAAACACAAATAAATAAATACACTGTTCTCCCTTGTCTCGTCCTCCCCCCTGTTCTTCTCGCTTACCACCGTCCTTGCCTCCACCACCACCGACCTCCAATTCACCGTTACCAACGTCTACGCCCCCTCCGACCACTCTCTCACCCCGGATTTCGTTATTGAGATGGAGGCCTTACTTCCTCAGATTAGCGGGCCGTGGCTGGTCATCGGGGACTTCAACCTCATCCGCCATCCCCGCGAGAAAAACAACGAAAATTTCGACCGCGGCCTCACCGCCACCTTCAATGCCCTCATAAACTCGCTCGCCCTCCATGAACTCCCCCTCCTTGACCGCTCCTTCACCTGGACTAACCGCCGGGATCCACCCACCCTTGCACGCTTGGATCGTGCCCTCTTCAACAACTCCTGGAATTCATCCTTCCCCAACTCCTTCCTCACCTCCCGCCCACGCCCCACCTCTGATCACTTCCCTCTCGTTGTTTCGGCATCCACCACCATCCCCGCCCTGCGCCGCTTCTTTTTCGAGAACGCCTGGCTCCAAAACCCCGCTTTCCTCGCCACCACTCTCCCCGCCTGGTCTCGCCCCCCTCGCGCCGCGACACCGCCGGCAACATTGCTGCCAGGGTCAAGAGCTTCCGATCTGCTGCTAAGGTTTGGAAAAAGGAACACCGTTTTATCCCACGCCACGATAATGATTGCAAATTTGTTATTGACCTCCTCGATTTTCTGGAGGAATCGCGCTCTCTGTCTGTTGCAGAATCCCAGCTCCGGCGCGATGCGAGGGCGGAGCTCGCCGCCTCCGTTTGCCGCCAGGCCGCCCATTGGAAGCAAAGGGGCAAGTTTCGGGCGGTGAAGGAGGGCGACAAAAACACGCGCTTCTTCCACGCCATGGCGTCGCAGCGCCTGCGCCGCAACCACGTCCGATCGCTGGATGTGGACGGGACCATCGTCGTCGGCCACGGCGAGAAAGCGGCGGCTCTACATGCCTTCTACTCTGAGCTGCTCGGGCGGGCGCGCGCGACTGCCTGGCATTTCGACCTAGGCCAGCTTTATCGAGGGGCCGCGCGCGTTGATGGGCCGCCTCTGGTGGCCCCTTTCAACATGGCCGAGATTAAAACGGCCGTTGATGGGCTGGACCGGACCAGCGCTCCTGGCCCTGATGGGCTGGGCCCTAGCTTCTACCGGGCCTGCTGGCCTGCGGTCGCCCCCGACATCAAGCTCCTGCTCGACGGGTTCTTCTCCGGCGACATCGATCTGGGCGCGATCAACCGCGCCCTGGTGGTCCTGCTGCCCAAGAAGGAGGGGATTCTTCCTCCTGGAGCGTTCCGGCCTATCTCCTTGCAAAATTGCAGCATGAAGATCATCTGCAAGCTCCTCACCTCGCGCCTGCAGAAGCAGATCGCTGCGCTCGTGGATGTGGACCAGTCCGGGTTCATCGCCGGGCGCAGCATCTCCGAGAACTTTGTCTACGCTACGGAGATGGTGCAGTGCTGCTTCAAACGCAAAGCACCCACCCTGGTTCTGAAGTTGGACTTCGCTAAGGCCTTTGATTCGATTGATTGGGGGAGCCTGCGGATGATCATGGAGGTGCGAGGTTTCCCCGTCCCCTGGTGTGACTGGATGGACTGCATCTTCACCTCCTCGCGCTCCGCTGTGCTCCTCAACGGCATCCCCGGGCGATGGATCGACTGCAAAAGGGGGCTGCGGCAGGGCGACCCCTGTCCCCTTACCTGTTCCTGCTCGTCCCTGACGTCCTGCAGCAGTTGATCAGGCAGGACGGCGTGCTGCGTCACCCCTTGGCTGCCGATGCTCCGCCTCCCGTGCTCCAATACGCCGATGATACCCTGATTATCCTTCGGGCGGACGAGCATGCAATCCCGAGATTGAAGAAGATTCTTGATGAGTTCGCGGCGGCGACGGGCCTCGTGATCAACTTCTCGAAGAGCACCCTCGTTCCAATGAATGTTGATCTGGACCAAATTGCGGCGATCAACTCCGTGATGGGCTGCACGGTGGAGGGCTTCCCCCAAACCTATCTGGGGTTGCCTCTCTCGTCGGAGAAGCTCCGGCTCGAGGCGTTCGCCCCCATCATCGCCAAGGCTGATCGGTACCTCTCTGGGTGGCGCGCCCTCCTCCTGTCCCCCGGAGGCCGGCTCATCCTCGTCAATGCCGTCCTCGACGCCCTCCCCGCCTATGCCATGGCGGCGCTGCAGCTCCCTCCCCCGGTGATCAAGGCTCTCGACGCTTTGCGCCGCGCCTTCCTGTGGGGCGCGGTCGACAGCGTCTCCGGCGCCAAGTGTTTGGTGGCGTGGGACCGCGTCTGCCGCTCCAAGGACGAAGGTGGCCTCGGCATCCGCGCTCTCGCGGTTCAGAACGCGTGTCTGCTCGTCAAAATCCTACACCGGCTCCACTCCGCCGTCGACTCGTCCTGGGCCTCGTGGGTGTGGTCTGAGACGGGCGCGGGGTCGGTCCTCGATCGCGACATGGGCGCGGATGGAGGTGCCCACTGGGCTGCCCTGCAGCGGCTGGTGCCCCTCTACCGCTCAATCACCACGGTGGCGGTCGGCGACGGCATGCGCACCTCCTTCTGGCACGAATCTTGGCTCTCCGGCGGCGCCCTGGCGGAATCGCACGGCGCCCTATTCTCGCACACGACGCGCACCGAGGCCTCCGTTGCCTCCGTAATTGCTGGCGGCCTCGACTCGGTCCTTGGCCCCCGCCTCAACCATGCCGGCACGCGGGAACGTGCCTCCGTGCTGCTCCTTCTGCGGGAGGTGCGGCTCTCCCCCTTCATCGACTCCAGGACGGTGTCCAAGCTCTGCGCGGGGCCCAAAGGCTCGCTGAGCACCTCGTGCCTCTACAAGCTCTGCTGCCTGGGCGGCGTGTCGGCCCCCTTCGCCGATTTTGTGTGGGGTGGCTGGGCGCCGACGCGGGTGAAGTTCTTCGGCTGGCTCCTTGTCCAGTCCAGGGTGCACACGCGCGACCTCCTCCTTAAGAAGACCATCCTCTCGCCGGAGGAGGCCGGCTGTCCCTGCTGCCCTCTCCACCTCGAATCGGCCAGCCACATGGTGCTGCGCTGCCCCCACGCCGCGGCTTTTTGGGCGCATGTCGGCGTCTCCATCCCCAACGACGCGCTTGTGGCTGATCTTCACCGCCTACCTCCGCCCCCTCACCTCGACGCCGAGTCTGGTTCGACGTTCATGCTCCTTTGCTGCTGGCACCTGTGGAAGACAAGGAACGCGGCGGTGTTCCGGGGCGCCGCCCCTTCTCTCCCTCTCACGCTGAAAATGTGTAGGGACGACGCGGTGCTCTGGCGCCCTCGCCTCCCACAAAGATTGCGCCCTGCGGTTGACGCCTGACTCTCCTGCCTTAGGGCTCCCCTGTGACTCTCTCCTCACCCCAATGTAATCTTGTAACTCACACAAACAAATCTCATCTGGGGTCTGCCCCTCATTTTTGAAATATATATTCAGGTGGGGACTTTGCTCCCCCGGTGAAAATTCAAAAAAAAAACACAAATAAATACATCATACAAATAGTTCATCAATTATGTGCATAAGAAAAATTATTTGTCAAATTAAAATCTATACTACAGTGGGTTGGCTAGCTAGCAATTGGATCGATTCGGCAGCTACACTAGCTAGCAATTGGATCGATGGGCAGCTAGCTTGCTATTGGATCGATTCGGCAGCTAGCTGCGCGTGGGTAGCTAGATGTTCAGCCATCCCGGAAGCTCATCGCCGCCAGGACACGCCACAGGATCAGGCTGCAACGTCGTCGCCGTGCAACACCGCCGGCAGGCAAATATCCATAGGAAGCCAAACGGGTGTTCATCACCCACCGGGTCGCGCCATGGCCGAGTGCCGGAGCCTGGTGGAGTTCCTCCGCCTCCACCACCTCCTCTCCACCGCCGCGCTGATCCACCACCCCTGCCTCTCAATCACCGCCCTCGCGGCCGCCGCCGCGGCCCGTGGGCGTCGCCGTGCTTCCAACGCTCTGGAGGCGGCTCGGAGATCGGGATGGAGGCGCAGGAAGGATCTGCTGAGGAGGAGGCTACGACGGAGCTCCAGAAGCCTCCACCGCTATATGAATCTGCTGAGGAGGAGGAGGAGGATCCGGGGCGGCGACCTCGCTGGATGGAGCTGGCGTGGAAGAGAAGGGACCAGAAGAGAGAAGGTGCCAGGAAGAGAGGATACGGGAACCACGAACCGCCTTTCCCGCATGCAAATGACAAGTCGACGCGTGCCCACTCTTAATATGGTGTGCCACTGAATGTGGGCCCATTCCATGGATGCACCAGAGGCCAGAGATTCTAGTGTGATTGTATGTTGTAGAGATAACCGATTTGGTTTCTATCCTACCAAACTCGGTTTACAATTATCTCTTGTCCCGCGTATATTCTAACATTGTTTTTCAAATGTTCAGAAACCAAGGACATAATTCAATTACCGTATAGAAATGATCAGAAACCAAGCACGAAATATGACTAGTTGTTTTCATACGTTACAACAACAGTGGCATGCAGCGACTGAACGCTGAAAAACGCAAGCGCCTCCTATTTTAATTCCAGATAGGTGACGATATCAACAAGCCAACACGGAATTGCCAGAGTTAATCCAAACGGGCCGCATATAGGTATAACAAAACGCAGGAAAGTAGAGCAATAATCAATCACTGAAAAGAGCAGCAATCAATCACTGAACAGGAGCAGCATAGGTTTGCAGTTCAACAGTGCCAATGGAACATCACCACCCAAATTCAGTGCACGATTTTTTAAGAGATCTTAATTCAGAGGCAGCCGGTAATAAAATCTTCCTACAGCATTTGGCCATCTGATTCTGAATTTCTGATACACCAGTGAACTGAGACAAGTTAAGCTACTTTGCGCGAAGATGCCAAAACATGCAGGAAACCAGGACTGGACATAACTTCAACTGAGCACTACACCTGGATCAAAGGAAATATAGACAGATCATTATTACTTTGGCTAAATTAGTGATCAAGATCATGCAATTGCAGATGTCGAGCTCACCAAGAAGACTGTTAGCCGTCAATACTTTCATGCAGTTCCTCCATCAGTTCATCGATGAAAGTCTGCATTGTCATTCCCACCAATCTGTAGTCTCCTGGCGATGGCTGTGATACTCGCCCTTTAGCTTTCTCAGCCAAGTTGATGCCCTTACCCCAGTTATTCATTCCTTCAAAGACAAACAACATTAGTCAATACTCAATACACACAAGGGCTTCGAAAAATCTGAATTGCCGGGCTAATTAAGAAAATGATGTATACATTATTTGTATGTGAATAATAAATGGTAGTTAGTTCTCATGAACTTTGTTATAAGTACTTATCTTATCACATATAGCAGATCGAGTACGTGCATTGAACAAGTAATCAGTAATCATCTCACCTATTGACAAATCAACAGAATGATCCGTACATAAATTTACAGCAAATGTATGTAGTCCCTAGTCAAGATAACTAAGCTTGTATCTCAGAATCAATTTCTATGCATGTAAAAGCTACTCGTGCAACCATCTGACATAAACCGTATGACGTCATGCGTGTCACTTTTGGGTCAATGCAAATTTTGGTGTAGAATCTGCGGCGTCAAGCACAGCTAGAGAGCAAAATTTCAGATCTATAACCATAAATCATCCTCAGTTAGTCATGGATGAACTATTTAAATATGTCAGCTATTGATGAATACAGAACAAATAGCCCTAGATAAAGAACCAATGCCAATATATCCACGTAAAAATTAAGGCGTATCATATGAAGTTGAAATATAGTTATCTATGCTCTCAGACTGAACCCGATCACATTAAAGACAAACAACATTAGTCAATACTCAATACACACAAGGGCTTCGAAAAATCTGAATATGCGCTGGGCTAATTGAGAAAATGATGTATAAATTATTTATATGTGAAGAATAAATGGTAGTTAGTTCTCATGAACTTTGTTACAACTATTATTATCTTATCATATGTAGCAGAGCGAGTACGTGCATTGCACAAGTAACCACTAATCATCTCACCTATTGATAAATCAACATAAAGAACCATACATAAATCTACAGCAAACGTTTGTCAAGTAGTCCCTAGTCAAGATCACTAAGTTTGTATCCTAGAACCAATTTCTATGCATGTAAAAGCTACTTGTGCAACCATCTGACATAAACAGTATAACGTCATGCATGTCATTTTGGGGTCAATACAAATTTTGGTGTAGAATATGAGGCGTCAAGCACAGCTGCACAGCTAGAGAGCAAAATTTCAGATCTATAACCATAAATCATCCTCAGGTAGTCATGCATGAACTATTTAAATATGTCAGGTATTGATGAATACAGAACAAATAGCCTAGATAAAGAAGCAATGCCAATATATACACGTAAAAATGCGTGTGATATGAAGTTGAAATTTAGTTATCTATGCTCTTAAGCTGACTCCGATCACATCTACAATCACTTTACATTGATAAAGCCCTGAAAAGGAATGGGACTAGTCTATGTGATGAAATGCTATATGGGCATAAAAGAATGATCTTCCAGAGGAAAAAAATAGCATAATTTCAACAAGAACAGTATTCGTGAAGACACAATAGCATTACTCATATGGCAATTGAGCATTGAAAATGCTTGTCAATCACCTCATCCAAACAATGTGATGAGATCATGAGAATGAACAAGGAATCAATCAGTAAGACTACCGTAAAGATGGCGAAAGAATCAAGAGTATGCTTTCTGAGAGGTCACAGATTCCTCTTACTAGCACTTTAGCTAGCAATATTCAAACCAAAGTGACATATAGGAAATATTCAGGCGATCACATGATATTTGCAAGGAACTACAGAGCTAGCTAGTACAGACACGACATCATCTAATTTACAAGGGGGACAAACTTGCAAAATTGACATACTGCAGGCGATCAGATCAATAGATAAGCAAACATATGGACAGAACAGAAATTCGAAGCATACAGAGATGATGAAGGGTTGCGTTACCAGAGGGGAGTGGCTGCGGTAACTCCCAAGCGCGAACGAAGCGGGTGGCGAGGTAGCAGCTCGGTGGCGCAACCAGCCCATACACCTTGCACTCCACAACCTTCCGTGTGTGCACATCGACGCCGAAGAGGTTCTTCTCCAGGAAGAAGTAGACGGCGCGGGGGTTCTTGGGGTGGATGAGCGCAAGCACGGGAATCTTCTTGGGCATCCTGGTGGCCTTGTAGCTCTTATCGGCCCAAATGTCTGTAAAGGTAGCCTCGTGCTCCAGCGTCCACTCCGTGGAGTCTGGCTCGGCCAGCGTCCACACTGTGACTTTGGGAGTGCCACCGCGGCGAGTGTACGTGTCCACGAACCGCAGCTTGCCGCCACTGACCCCCACGGAGCGGTACATGTCGGTTTCCCCCCAGCCTTCCCTGCACTCCAGCATCGTTCCCGGCGGGAACGGAACAAGGCCAAGGTCCGGCCTTTTGGCGAACGGGTCGAAGTTGATGACGCCCCATGAGAGGTCGATCCACCAGAGCCTCCCCTGGTGCGAGACCACGCCGATGGGAGTCCACGGCCGAGGCAGGACCGGGTAATCGACGCGCTTCTCGAACCAGTTCCCATTCTCGGAAGAGAAGCAGAGGAGCGTGGCTTTCTCGGTGCCGATGATGGGCTGGAGCTCCGCGACCATGTAGTGGCCGTCGCCGCTAGGGGAGACGATAAGGCCGAGGAGGGCCTGGTGCGCGATGTTATAGGCTGGCTCGAGGTCGGGGAGCTGGAAGGCCGAGGAGGCGGTGGCGTCGAGGACGAAGTAGCGCGAGGTCCAGTATTTTTTTTTGTTTTTTGAATGGTCACCAGGGAGGGAGAAAACCCTCCACCTGAATTTTCATTGATGGGTGGCCGTAGCCGTATCAGATATACAGATATACATAATCACAAGGGAAGGAAAAAGAACAGAAACAACAGACTACCGAGGAGGAGCAAGGCACAGGAGCCAGGCCTCAACATCATCCTTCAGCTCGGGTGGCAAGCGGGCTTTCCACAGCACCGCGTCCTCGCAGAAGCAACGAAGGAGCAAGGTGAGGCTTGGGCGTAGACCTCTAAACACGACACCGTTCCGGTGTTTCCACAAGTGCCAGAGACACAAGAGATTGAAGGTGTCGGAGAATGACTCCCACGAAACAGGGATAGTCAAGCTCACGAAGAGAGTTCGTGTAAGGGGCTGAACACGTTGGTCAAACAACCCTCAACCTGCACGGCGTCGGTGCTCGTCGAGCAAGAGGAGGGACATCACGACAGAGATGAACACCAGCCCGTACCCAGGTTCACGGCCCTCGTGTGGAGGTAACACCGCTACTCCTGCTTGTCTGTATCGCACTGCTTATAGAGGTTACAGTACAATGAGCTTGCCGAGGACTCTCTTTTGGCAATGGTGTACACGAGGAAGGGAAGCTGTGGTCTTCTTCTTCCTTGCGCGTAATTGGCCAAGCTGGAATGAGAATGCGATCCTTTGCTACGGTGCTGCTCCTCCTCCTTTTATAGGCGCCCCGGGTTTCCTCCCTGCGCTTGCGCTACGGAAGGGCTATCACGTGGCGGCAGAAGGTAGAGCGCGGTGCACCGCAGCCCGGCTGTCCATGGACGCGGTCCATGGGCGTAAAGCTGATGCCTGTGGCAGAGTAACCACCGTCCATGCAGGACGGCCAGCTGGGGCCGCAGAGGAACGTGGGGGTACCCACGGTGACGTTGGCCGTGGAGCGTAGCGCCGGCCGGTCCCCTTATCACCAAAGAGGAAATCCTTGTAGTCCGGTGCGGATGGCACAGCTTTGTTGAATCCTTTAATCACCAAAATGGCAACTGCGACGTCGTCGTCACTGCGCGCAGAGGCGCGCGTCACTCTGCGGCCGCTGCAGGGCCCATGTGCGCTCTGCAGAGGTTGCTTTGCAGCGAAGCGATCCCCACGAGGGCTTGGATGCCCTGTAGAGGATTCGGCGTTGACCTCTCTCCAGGGGAGATCACCTTGAAGAGGGGGCAGCAGTGAAGAGGGCCTCCGCAGGCCTCTGCTGCCTCCAAAGCCCTCGCGAGGCAATTTGCCTCGCGAGGCTCTCCAAGCCGTAGGCTTGGTCCTTAGCGAAAATTGGCCACCGAGTGTCGAGGGCCGTGGCGGACAGGCCCAGCACACCCTGGATTTCACTGGGCCGACAGAAGGTGGCCGCCGTCTTCGTGGGCACCCGATACGGCATGGGGAAGCCGTAGAAGAGCCGCGCATCCGCGGGAGCCGGGGGAGACGCCCCAATCCGAGCCTAGAACGTCACGGCGAAGTCGCAGCCAAAGAAGAGGTGGTCTCCAGCGGTCAGTGAGCCCGACCCCACGCGCCGCACCCCCAGCGGCGCTAGGGGAAACAAATCGCGCCGCCGGGGACCGCCCCCAGTCCGGCACCCCTCCGCCGCTGCCGTCGCCAGCTTCGGCCGCGGCGGTGGCGGCGCTCCCCGCTGCCAAAAAATTGGTGGACGGGGGTATCTTCGCGTGGAGGTGGACGGCCGGCCCGTGGGGGCGGCGGCGGCCGGGGCTGGGATGCCGAGCCGGCGGGCTCGGGAGAAGAGGATGGCCGGCGGGGACTTCTGGCGGAGGTGAGGCGCGGTGGGCGCCATCGAAGCCGAGGAGCTCGCCCGGGCGGCGCTCGCGCTCGAGGTCCGGGCCTCGCTGGGCTCGATCTGGGCCCGGCGGGCCCGGCGGGTGGCGAGCTGGATGTGGCGATGGGGGCTTCTGCGGCGTGTTTGGGTGCAGTGGAGCAGCGGCGGGGCTGGCTCCTGGGCGCGGAGGAGGCGAGGTGGTGATGAGCTGCTGGTGGCTGCGAAGGGAGCTCCTGCCCGTGGTGTTTTGCGCTGGGCAGGGCTGAGGCGCGGATGCGGTGCGGGAGAAGGACTCAGGTGCCGTTGGCGGCGCTCTGGGAAGCCGGGGCGGCGGCCCCGGATCGGCCGTGCCAGCTGCCGTGGAGGGAGGTGCCGCGGCGGCAGCGGCATGCGGTGGAGCTCGGCGGTTGACGACACGACCAGGACGCCGTCCTGCGAGTCCCGAAGCTTTGCGGTCGGGTTGAACTCCGGGCGAAAGCTCGCACGGACTTCGGTCGGTGCCGACGACGGCGGCGCCCTCGGGCGTCGTTCTCCTTCTTGTTTGTGTCGTTGTGGAGTTTTTCGACCTCGACTAATGCATGTGGTTCCAAGAGCTCCGGGTGAAAATCTAGCTCCTCGGGAGTGGGCGGCGGTGACGATCTTGTCACTACCTTGTTGGAGCCGCCGCTTTGGAGCTCTTGACCTGCGTGGTGCCACGGTTTCGCGGCGGATGTGCAAAATAGGCGTGTGGTCGTGGGTGGTGGACGTCGGGGCGGCGGCCCCCGATGGTGGTGGACGTCGAGGCGGCGGCCTCGGTCTCCCACGCTACGACGGTTCTATGAGGCAGAGCCGTTGTCTAGCGGGGGTCTGGGTGGCGACCTGGATGGAGACTGCGCGGGCAGAGGGTTCGTCGACCTGACTGGATCATCTTCGGGCAATACGAAGGTCGATCTGGTTGCTTCTCTGGGGCGGCGGCCCCGGTACATGGTGGTTTTGGTGACAACCTGGATGAAGACTGCGAGGGCAGAGGGTTCGTCGACCATGACTGGATCGCTTTCGGGCAATGCGAAGATCGATCTGGTTGTTACGCCGGGGCGGCGGCCCCGGAGCGGGTGGTGTGTGTTGTGGTGTTTGTCGACTTGGGTCGTGTGGACGACGAGTTGCTTCGTTTATGTCATTCTTTTGTACAGGTTGTATGGTTTTTGGACCCGGTTTTCCTTATAAACTGGGTCAATTCTTTCTATTTATTCGAGCGGTGGTACGACCACCTTGTCCTCAAAGAAGAGGTGGTCTTCGTCCTCGAACAGGTGGGCGCACAGCGGGCACCCTGCCTCAGCGGGGGTCGGTATCGTCTTGCGGAGCAAGGACGCGCGAGTGGGCAGCCGCCCCTTCGCCAGCAGCCAGGCGAAGAAGCGAACTTTGGAGGGCGCGTGGTTTGCCTCCCAAACTGCGCTGGTGAAGGGCACCGCAACGCCACCCATGTGACGGAGCTTGTAGAGCTTGGCGGCCGAGAAGACGCCTCTCGGCCCGCTGCACAGAGGAGAGAGGGCCCTGGAGTCGGCACGCTCAGGGTGCAGGTTGACGTCAGCGAGCAGCCTCCCAAGCTCGGTCCGCTCCCGCCCAGCGACGGTGGAGAGACGCGGTACGAGGGAGGCGTCGATCCCGTGAGCCAGCGCCGCCTGCACCGACACGTCCAGCCGCGTCGAGTGGGTGAACAGAGCGGGGAAACGGTGGCACAGGGCTCCATCGGCGACCCAGTTGTCGAGCTAGAAGGTAGTAGAGCCACCGTCGCCAACGATCGCAGGCGCCAGGCTGCGGTAGAGTGGCATCAAACCACAAAGGAACTTCCAGTGAGGCCCGGCCATGCCGGCATGGCGCGACGCGCATACCGGGCCGCCATGAATTCGCCACACCCAGCGAGTCCAGGGAAGATCAGAGCGCACGTGAAGTAGGTGCAGTAGCTTGACTTGAAGGCAGTCATTCTGGAGCTGCAGCGAACGGACTCCAAGCCCACCTTCCGATCGGGGACGACAGACGAACGGCCATGCAACAAGGCATTTGGCCCCGGAGGGTTTTCTCCCGCGTTCCACAGGAAGGCGCGTCGTAGAGCGTCGATGGCTCGGAGGACGGCAGGCGGGAGAGGCATGGCGCACATAGCATAGATCGGGATTGCGTCCAGGACGGCGTTCAGCAGCACAATCCGCCCCCCCCCCCCCCCGAGGAAAGCAGCAGCGCTCTCCAACCTGACAGATACTTCTCCACTTTTGCAATGAGAGGAGCGAACGCAGCCGCAGACAACTTGTAGCAGGACAGAGGGAGCCCGAGGTAAACCCGAGGAAACCCTTCAATCTTGCAGCCGAGGATGGACTGGACGGCAGTCACGTCATGGTCGGGCTTAGCCATGGGGACAACGGTGCTCTTGTGAAAATTGATCCGAAATCCAGTGGCATCCGCAAACTGATCCAAGAGTTCTTTCAACCGCCTCGCGGCATCAACATCTCCACGCAATATGATTAGCATATCATCAGCATACTGGAGGACGGAGGTCCAGTATTTCAAGAACGTGGACTGGTTGCGGCGGCGGAGGATGGTTTCTTGGGTCTCGGGGCAGCACAGGTTGTCCTGGAGGAGGAGCAAGCCGGAGGGGTCGGTGGCGAGGACGAATGGGAAGTAGTGGGGCGTGGGGGGGTCCGGAAAGACGCGCGGGGAGACGGTGAGGATGGAGATGCGAGGCGGCGCTGTGAGCGCGAGGGAGACGTCGCTGCCGTCCGCCATGGCGGAGACGCGCGGGATGCTACCGAGGATGACCCACAACGACGATGTCGGGGGCGCGGATGAGGAGGACGGAGGCGCCATTTGGACTTGGCTTGGCTCGCAACGGAAGGGAGGAGCGGAGAGCGGCCTGCAGTGGCCTGCTGCGGAAGTGGGGTGCAGAGCTGCCGGGAACAGAGGGGCTAGCAGCCTTTGATGCTTGAACGTGTCGCCTCTTCGAAGGCTTTGCGTTGCAGTCAAAAAGTCATTTTCCTGTCGTTTTGCTCAGGATTTTCAAGACTTTCAACCACGAGACACCGCCGAGTAGCTCTACAAGAATCCAAGGTAGGGCACAAAGAAAATGCACAAAATCAAGAAATTGAAGGCATGGATAGTGACGATAATATAATGTTTCACAAAACGATGGAAGATGAGACGCTTTTAAAAAAGATGGTGAAGAGAATCAGTTTGTTCTCACCATTTTTTAGTCAAGAAAGCCTGGTGGAGGTCACTCCCAAACGCGGAGAATCGAGTAAAGGGAAGACGGCCAACAAGAACCGATTCAGAACAACTGGTTATGTATTGTTTTATAATGAATATTTTGCTTTTAAACCAGCAAATAATGAATATGAGTTTCGCCGAAGCTTTGGAATGCAGAGTAAAATATTCTTGAACAGTGTGCATGGCGTTCGAGACTACGACGACTAATTCAAGCTGAAAAAGGATTGCACTGGTCTTTTTGGATTCTCATCCATTCAGAAATATACTGCTGCTATATGGTGTCTTGCATATGGATGTTTCGCAGATTTGTTTGACGACTACCTCCGTATCTCTGAATACACAGTCGTTGAAGCCACCCATAGGTTTTGCAAGGCAATGAATGCAATGTTCAGAGCAAAGTGTCTGAGAGAAGCAAATGCAGAAGACACGGCTCGACTAATGGCACAAGATGAAGCAAGAGAATTTCTAAAGATGCTTGGGAGTATCGATTGCATGCAGACGTAAGAATTGCCCATTGGTTTCGTAGTGATGTACAAGTGAGGATATGTTGGAGCATGCACTGTTGTGATCCGTGGATTTGGCGCGCATTTTTTGGCATGGGCAGTTCTCACGATGAAATCAACATGCTGCAAAGCTCTCCGGTGTTTGCGAGACTTGCCGCCGGCCAAGCTCCCGTGTGCACGTATGAATTCCAGGCTCCTTGTCGAGCCACATCCAGGCGCGTCGGCCGAATTTTCTGAATTTCTTGCTACTCATCTTGAGATTCAAGATGAAACAATTCAACCAGCCTGTTGCTCCATAGCCTGCTGCTTCTTGAAACTTATCAAATTGTAATTTGAATCGTTGTAATAACTATATTTTCCTATGTTTGAACTATTATTGGACTATGAATTCATTTTCCCATGTATTAGATAGGAACTCATTCATATTAAGAAAAAAGTTAATAGGGGTGCCGTTTGGGGTGCCGGTGTAAGCGGCAACCTGTGAATGGCGGACAAGTATCTGGCACTCCTAAGAGCATCTCCACCGGCACCCCTCAAATAACCCCCAAAGCCTTAATGGGGTCTGTATGTAAAAATCACCCAGGGCGGTACCCTCAAGTGTCCAGGCCGAGTCAAAATATGTCTGGCACTCCCGAGCCACCCCAAATTTGGAGGGTCTCTCAGGGGTCGCAATGTCAGGGCACACTCCTGGTTGGGCTACCCACATGTCATCCACACTAACGTGCAGTGAGGCGGACAAGTGATCATGGTGAGGATGTTATGTGCCTATGGCATCTGTTTGTTATGTTATTTATTTGGCCACAGAAGACCTTTTTTTTTTGAACAAGAGGTGGGGTCTAGAAGAGCCCGGAGCTGCATTATATTGGAACACGTGGCAGGTACAATTTTGCACATAGGCCTTTTATAACACTCGCAAAAACCTAATTGACATGGGCATACCCTTCGGGTCCCCCACTATTGGTATACCTAGTGCGTCCCAGCCGAAGGCCCACCTGGTGGCCCAATGAAGCCCTAGAAGCCACGACTTGGGGTACAAGACAATAACTCATGTAAACCCTACCTGGCTGCATATATAAAGCCAGGCAGGGGCACCCTTTAGGGGGAGAGAAAATAGACAATAGACATACGACACAACAGGTTTAAAAAAAAAAAGACATACGACACAACATACACGCATAGGCATAGCGAGAGCGCGTCTCACACCATCGCCAATACGGCCACCATGTAATATCATCATCATCAATACCAGATCAGACAAGCAGGATGTAGGTCTTTACCTCACAATGAGGGGCCGAACCTGGGTAAATCCTTGCTTGTCAGCCGACGAAACTACCAGCGCGCCAACTTCTCCCTCTATACCAAACCCTAGGTATCTCGACCTTGGGATTTGCCGTGCTAACACCACGTCACTAATATATGAAGATAAGGATGGTGCTATTACAGAGAACACCCTAGAACTAAAAGATAAAAAGCAATCAAGTCTTAGGGCTTCACCACCACCGATCGTCGTCGACCTCCAGGTGCGTGAAGCACCGAGATCAGAGAGGGATACACTCGGATGCTCTCCTTTGGTGATGAACCGTTGCCGCCTGCTGACTCGAAATATCCGGGAACGAACCACTTGGCTATCTCGAGTTGCCGAGCTCCGGCGCAGGATTCGGCAGGCCTCCGTCATGGAGGTTGAAGAAAGGCCACCATCTTGGCCATGGATCACGGTGACAAGCAAGGCCACTGAGTGTGGTGCTCTGAGATGCAGCACGAACACGAACCATCTTACAGCAGTTGGGGAAGACCAGCAGTTCTTCTTCCGCTCCTCGCCTCCACGGCCGGCCAGAGAAAGAAGCAGTAGCTGCACCCCATCCACTTCAGAATGGACAAAGTCGACCTCCAGAACCAGAAGTCCACCTTCGAGCTTATTAGAGAAGAAGGAGGATGTGGCGTCTCTACCTTCTGTATGCAGCTCCGACCACTGGAGCACCGCCGTCCAACCGACGCGGTCCGGGCGCATCGGCAAGCAGGTCCTCAACATCATGACGCCATTCTGCACGTCGGTAAACACGAAAGCAAAGTAAAACCTACTTCTACAACCTAATCTACTCCTATACAGAGGGGGCTGGCACCCTATTTCATCTCCACACCATCCAGCCTAGGCACCTGCGGCGGGGATGGCCGGATCTGGCCATTGGCGACGGTTGACTCTCAAGGGGGCGGGAGGGGACGGAGAGGGGAAGTTTTCTCAGTTCCCTTAGTTTTCTTTTCATAAAACCGTGCAGGAGTAGATGAGACTGGCCACAGAAGACCTAGTGAGTGGATCCATTCTCAAGTGATCCACTCACGGGCTTGGCACACATCGACCTACCTTGTGTGTTAGTGCTATATGGTAACTGAAGATCCATGGAGTGGATCAAAAGTGAGTTGGGCTTTCCACTCATGAGATTTTTGCACTGGTAGGTGTGACCATACCCTTTGTTTTTCACGACCAACAAGAAAAATAAAATTCATAGAAAAATAATAATCTGACACGTGGCCTGTCCGCTTGGAGGACTCCTTCAATTGGACACTGTTGAGGGTGCCAGACATGAATTTGGCGGGTGCGGGTGGGATGCTCTAAAGCTGACACAATTTGAAAGGTGTCACACAAATTTCCGGGTGCCACGCTCTTAAATTTAACAACGATTTTTTTTTGCAAAACACAGTACAAACGCAGACGCTCACATACACGTGCACACACTCATCCATATGAACACACGCACGCACACCCTACCACTATGAGCACCTCCGATATACTGAGCCGGCGGGTCGAGTCTTGAGATTGACGAAGTCACCACAGGCGCCTCGCTGTCGACGGGAACGTCGCCTCCCACTGAAAAACATTCCGACTAAATGAGAAACACCAGTGTTAAATCTGGGAATTGAACTCTGTTGGGCTGGGGGTACAACCACCCTCCTAACCATCTTGCCACAGGCAAGTTCTCAATTTAACTACGAATTAGAGCATCTCCACCGGCGCGTCCAACTCCGCTCCCAATAGACGTTTTGGGCGCGCCGGCACGAATCCGTCCCCCAACGGCGCGCCCAATAGAGAAAACGCTGCCGGCACGTCCCAATACAGCGTCCGGCAACCCCACATCGCGCCCAGATTCTGGGGACGCAAGCGGGCGTGTCGGCAACCGCGGCAACGCGTACCTCGTCCAAACCCGACGGGCGGGCCCGACGCATCAGCGACACAGGACGCTCGATATCACTTTCCCCTCCCTCGCGTCTATTTTCATTCTCCCGCCATTTGCCTCCCCCGCGCTCATAGTTCCCGCCTTTCCCACCTTGGGAGATCTACGTCCGCCGCCGATGTCGCCCATCAAACGCAACCGTGGCGGCGCTCGTGGCGGAGGAGGACGACGAGGTGCTGCTCGCGGTGGCGCTCTCGCGGTGGCGGTCGCGGCTACGTCGCCCCTCGCAAATCTCGCGCGTGGCCGCCGGATTTTTCGGATGTAACCTGGGAAACTGAGCTGGCATGTCGAGCGGCGGCGACCGTAGACAGGAGAGGGCGGCACATCAGTGCGGAGGCTAGGCAGAAGGAGATAGATCTGCTCCGGGCGTCGATGGCGTACGCCGCTGCCGGCGGCGCAAGTCAAGGGAGCACGAACGCGGGTGCCGCACCGCCGTCGAACCCAGCGTTCTTTGATGGCGGTGGCGCCACCCCGCGTTCCGGGGTACGGGTATCGCCATTCTGTGATAGCAGTAGCCGCTCCGACTCGCCGACCGTCGGCGTCGGCGTCCCCATCGACCTCAACCAGGCTTTCACCGACTCACCGGATCTCTAGAGAGGCCGGCGCCGCCATCGCGTCGATGTTAGCGGCTGGCAATGCCTCTTTGGCGTGGATGGCAATGGTGCCGGCTACAGCGACGCCCACATGTTTGACGGAATGTCAAACGACGTCGACCACGACATGGTATGAAATCTACGGCTTTTACCCCCATGGTCATCATGTTCAATACATGTAACCGACGTGCGCGTTGTTGAGTTCAAAGCTCGAAGGCTCGGAAGTGTTGTGTGACATGATCCGTGATGGGTCGGGGACCGGCGTCCTTGAGCCAGATTTAGAGGCCGGATGGTACGGTGAGGAGGAAGAGGGCGACGATGAGGAGGAAGAGGACATGGAGGGCGCCGGCGAGTACATGGAGGGTGGCGATGAGGATGAGGAAGCCGGCGGCGACGACGCGGAGGCCTCGATGGTCCGGAAGTCGAGGAAGAAGGGCACAAAAGGGAAGCGGTGGAAGACCAAGGAGGACGAGTGCCTTTGCGACGCATGGAAGCTAGTCACCAACGACTCCGTCGTCGGCTCCAACCAAACCTACGGTCGGTATTGGAAAAGGGTCGAAACACAATTCCATGAGACGATGTGGTATGGTGACTATGCGGAGGTACCTATGGATCACAATTGGAATGAAATGTCGCATAGGTGGCGGGTAATCCAAGCCGAATGCAACAAGTTCCACGGCGACCTTGAGCAAATTCAAAGGAGAAAAGAGAGCGGCAAGACGGTGAAGGACATGTTGACCGACGCGACCACGTTGTTTCGTGAGAACAATGATCACAAGGACTTCAAGTTCATGCATTGTTTCGTGAAGCTCCAAAACAACAAGAAGTGGGAGAGGACGCGGATCGACCTCAACGGCGGCCACGACGCGCGAGGGCCGAACGACCCGACGTTCCCAGCGTCGAAGGGGCGCCTTGTTGGTCACAAGAAGGCCAAGAGCGACAAGGCGACCGCGGCGTCCGTGCAAGCGTCCATCGACAAGTGCCTCGCCGACATCACCACCTTGTCGAAGCAAAACGCAAGCACCTTCACCGAGAGTTGGTCGTCCTTGATGAGCAAGCATGACAAGAAGGTCGTGCTCGAGAAGGAGAAGATCAAGTTCGAGAAGGAGCGGCTCGAGGTCGAGAGGGAGAAGGCCCAAGCGGCTGTCATGCAAGCCGACACGGCAAGGATCCAGGCGATGTCCGATGCGTCGCAATCCGTCACTCGGAAGATGAAGGAGGACTCCAGGATCTTGACCGTCGACCTCTCCGCCTACACGCCGGAGGTCAGGGCTTGGTTTAAGATCAGCCAGCAGCGCATCTTGCGTGAGATGGGGGTTCTTCCGCCGGAGCCGACGCCGATGGACACGACGGGGGAGCCTACGACGACCACCGCGCCGATGGACACGACGAGGGAGCCTACGACGACCAGGACTTCCTCCGACTCAGACGCAGTGCCACCGCCGCGCCCTGGCTGGGAAGATGCCGAGACACAGGAGGAGTCGCTCGAGCCGGTGTTGACGATCGACTGATACTCTTGATCGACGTTCTGTAATATTTTCGCCGGACCTGGCGACGCTTTTGGGTGCGCGAATCAACGCTATTCGAACTTGTGGGATCGTTTAAATTTGAATTTGTGGGACCAGGCTATTGGGAGCGTCTATGGGGAGCGACTGGTGGGGCGCGGCGCTCCCAATAGGCAGCAACGGCCGCCGGCGCGGGGCGTGCTGGTGGAGATGCTCTTAGATTTTACATAAAACTACTACGCCACGAAGGGAGTATAGTAGTATGAGAGGCGTTTTACTACTCATGGTGGTAGCTACACACCATATCATTATACGGCGATGTAAGCCATATATACCTGTTTTAGCTTGATATTCTAGTAGAGAACAAATTTTTGGTGTACAAAACTGGTTTCAGAATTTTGAAAAAAATATTTTTTGATCCTCATTTTTTAGGTTTGACTTTTTGTTGACTTTTTAGGTTGACTTTTAAAAATAATCATAACAACCGGGATATGATTTGAAAAAAATTAAAATACTTTTGGATAATCCTATCAAGTCTAATGTTGAGATTCCCGCCTCCTGAGTATTTTCTTTTTTCCGTGACGTATACGAGTCGGTCAAACTAGGATGTGTAGGCCATGCGAACAGCGGCATTCATTCCGTAATAGTATTCCATCTCGGCGGTGTCTCGTGGTTGAAGGAAAAAGAAAGATGTTGAGCAAAACGACACGAGAACAGGACTTTGACTGCAACACAAAGCGAAATGGCTAGTGGTCGACCGCGCGAGCGCTCGCTCGATGTGTTTCCGCGCGCGACGCATCGGTCCCTTCCGTCCTCCTTTCCATCTACTGAGGATTTGTCGTTTCGCGGATGCTCAGGCGAGCGTAGAGGACATGCGACGTGATGGCCAGTATCCCGCGCGTGAAGTCGTGGTCCTGGTCAGTACATGTAAATGCATGCACGGGCTGTGATCGGCTAATTACTTCTCCTATCCTATATCATATCTTAATCTTGCCGCATAATCCATGCATGCACCTACGCCTAATGCATGCATAAAGCATGCAGCTACGCCTAATGCATGCATGTAATTGTGTAGCTGTCCCCATCCGGTCCCACTTTTGTATTTCCCTTTCTCCTTTTGTCATCTTGGGTATTCGCCGCGGTTACATTTTAAATCAGGAACTAAAGAGAATCTCCGTGGACACGCTGAAATTTTGTCCAATACCTTTCAAATTGTGTTCGACACTTGTCCAGTCCATTGTGGGTGGCTTTCCACACTGGCACCCCAAACGACATCTTCAAAATTTGATTAACAAAACTCAGCAAATAGGCAAATGTCATCCAAAATTGACTTCTTTTTACCGAAAATTGAAAGAAATTTTCCTAAACTAAACCCTAGCCGACGTCTTGTCGTCGTCAGAGATGCAGATGATGACGCCGTCGTAGGGTTCCGGCTGCTAGGACGGTCTTGCCTCCTCCAACTCCACGACGATGTTTGTGGTCTCTAGCTTCACCTTCATGACCGCTTAGCCTAGGCCTGCTCCATGGTGATGCGCGCATCGCCATGTAGATGTCGGTGCCGTCAGCGCCGACGTTTGCGCCGTTTTGCTCCTAGGCTCTTCGATAATTTGTAATATTTAACTAGTTCTTTTCTTCTCGATAATTTGTATGATAGTGTGCTGGTAATAATGTTTATAGTATCCCCTCGTGATAAATTGTTTGCTATATGATTGGTAATATTTGACTAGTTCATTTTTATCGATAATTTGTATGCTAGTGTATTGATAATAATGTTTTTGTATCCCCCACCTGATAAATTGTTTGCTATGTGATTGGTAATATTTGAAAGGTATTTTCTTATCGATAACGTGTATGCTAGTGTATTGGTAATAAACTAATATTGTTTATAGTATCCTCCTGATGATATATTGTTTGCTATATGATTGGTAATATTTGACTAGTTTTTCTTATCGATAACATGTATGCTAGAGTATTGGTAATAATATTTTTAGTATCCCCACCTGATAATTTGTTTGCTATGTGATTGGTAATATTTGACTATTTCTTATCGATAACTTGTATGCTAGTGTATTGGTAATAATGTTTTTAGTATCCCCACCTGATAATTTGTTTGCTATGTGATTGGAAATATTTGACTAGTATTTCCTTGTCGATAATTTGTCTGCTATGTGATTGGTAATATTTGACTAGTCTTTTCTTATCGGTAACTTATATGCTAGTGTATTAGTAATAATGTTTTTAGTATCCCCAACTGATAATTTGTTTGTTATGTGATTGGAAATATTTGACTAGTATTTCCTTGTCGATAATTTGTATGCTATGTGATTGGTAATATTTGACTAGTCATTTCTTATCGGTAACTTGTATGCTAGTGTTTTGGTAATAATGTTTTTAGTATCCCCACCTGATAATTTGTTTGCTATGTGATTGGAAATATTTGACTAGTATTTCCTTGTCGATAATTTGTATGCTATGTGATTGGTAATATTTGACTAGTCTTTTCTTATCGGTAACTTGTATGCTAGTGTATTGGTAATAATGTTTTTAGTATCCCCACCTGATAATTTGTTTGCTATGTGTTTGGAAATATTTGACTAGTATTTTTCTTGTCGATAATTTGTATGCTATGTGATTGGTAATATTTGACTAGTTTTTTCTTATCGGTATATTTGACTAGTCTTTTTTTATCGGTAACTTGTATGCTAGTGTATTGGTAATAATGTTTTTAGTATCCCCACCTGATAATTTGTTTGCTATGTGCTTGGAAATATTTGACTAGTATTTTCTTGTCGATAATTTGTATGCTAGTGTATTGGTAATAGTGTTTATAGTATCCCCATTTGATAATTTGTTTGCTATGTGATTGGTAATATTTGACTACTTTTTTCTTATTGATAACTTGTATGCTAGTGTATTGGCAATAATGCTTATAGTGTTCCCATCTGATAATTTGTTTGCTATGTGATTGGTAATATTTGACTAGTTTTTTCTTATCGATAACTTGTATGATAGCGTATTGGTAAAAACAAATTGGTATTCCCACCTGAAAATTTTGGTTATGTACAACCACATTGAAGCTCTAAGATAGATGTTTTTCCATCTATCTCTGCTTGACCTGTTGGCTAATCACCATTTTGCAATCTGTTTTATTTTGACAGTTCTCTTCCGAGTATACGATAATCGAAAAAACTTGGTTATGTACATATTTTTTTCCTCATATTTTCATATGAATGCGAATAAAGGAATAGTTCAAAGTTTATTTCCATCATGTTAAAAATAGATTTTTTCCCACATTAATAGGAGGAATAGTCCAAAAAATGGAATTTTTGTTGCTGAAAGTGGCAGCTTATTCATGTTGAAAGTGATTTTTGTTTTGTGCTCTGCCCCAACCGTAGTAGTACAAGGTATGAGTGGTCTGAATTATGATATTGTTATACTAGACTAGTTAGCCAAGTTATTTGTCTTTTTTCCCCTCACCAATATGATTAGCTGTTTTGTTATTGTCCGATGGGTTTCAAAAGCTCTTTTTTGTGCTTGTGTATTTTCCATCAAATTATCCGACGCAAAAGTTATTGCTTCGTCGTTACATCAGTAGGAAGTGGTACCTCTACTTTGTTCAAAAAAATTACACTAGTTGAAAGTGGCTTTTTGATCTCCCACCCATTTAATTTACCCTAAAAATCACTAGCCCAAAAAGAGAATTAAATTTTTATTTTTTCTTTTTTGTATGTAAAACCCTAAAAAGGGAATAGTTTTTTTGCAAATATAAATCCAAATCTTTTTCTGTTTTGGCGCCAAAAGGGAATTGTTTTTCCAAATCGTACAAAAAATCTTGAGAAAACCTTGTGACCTAACCAGCAGCGAGTGCTAAAAATAGGGAAATAGTCCGATCGGACTGGATTCTAGGCGATCGAAAAAAGGGAATAGATCCGACACGATCCGGTCCAAGGAAAAAAAAGGGAAACGAGTGTAATCTGACACGTTATGTACATAGAAAAAACTACATGGTCTGAAAACCGATAGACCGATCAGGATCTATCGCGCGCGCAGACTAGATTATGGCACATGGATTTTTTTTCCTTTTATGTTTTGGTGAAACAATTGTTTCCATTTACCATAAAATTGGATTTTTATTTGTTCAATTTTTTGCACTGGTAGGAAGTGGCAGCTTTTATTTGTTCAAAAAAATATACTAGTTGGAAGTGGGATTTCCGATCTCCCACCCATTTTTTTTTACCCTAAAAAATCACTAGCCCAAAAAGGGAATTGATTTTGTAATTGAGTTTTTATGAAACTAAAGAAATCCAGTATTTTTTTGCTTCAAAAGGGAACAGTCAAGGAAATAGGCGCGCTAAAAGGGAATGGTGGGTGCAGCATAATGCAACGTGGGACCAGCAAAGGGAATAGGAAAAAGTACGACCGAGCAGAAAACTCTCGCGCGCTGAAGAATAGTCAGACCGACCTGTCACGCCGAAAAGGGAATAGTGCGGTAATGAGTTCTTTCCTTTTGTAGCAAAAACGCTTGGTCTGAAAACCGATCGAGCAAATCCATTCCGTCGCGCGCGCAACAGCTAGCCCAGCCCAACACAAAGCATTCCAAGAGACGAGTCGTTCAAACATCAAAGGCTGCAAAGCTCCTCTGCTCCCGGCAGCTCTGCGTCTGAGCCCCACTTCCGCAGGAGGCCACACGCCCACACCACGCTCTCCCCTCCGCCGTTCCGTTGCGAGCACAGCCCAGGCCAAATGGAGCCTCCGTCCTCCTCATCCGTGCCGCCGCCGCCGCCGTCGTCGTGGGTCATCCTAGGCAGCATCCCGCGCGTCTCCGCCATGGCGGACGGCAGCGACGTCTCCCTCGCGCTCACGGCGCCGCCTCGCGTCTGCATCCTCACCGTCTCCCCGCGCGTCTTTCCGGATCCCCCACGCCCCACTACTTCCCCTTCGTCCTCGCCACCGACCCCTCCGGCTTGCTCCTCCTCCAGGCCAACCTGTGCTGCCCCGAGACCCAAGAAACCATCCAGCGCCGCCGCAACCAGTCCACGTTCTGGAAATACTGGACCTCGCGCTACTTCGTCCTCGACGCCACCGCCTCCTCGGCCTTCCAGCTCCCCGACCCCGAGCCAACCTATAGCATCGCGCACCAGGCCCTCCTCGGCCTTATCGTCTCCCCTAGCGGCGACGGCCACTACATGGTCGCGGAGCTTCAGCCCATCATCGGCAGCGAGAAAGCCACGCTCCTGTGCTTCTCTTCCGAGACTGGGAAGTGGTTCGGCAAGCGCGTCGATTACCCGGTTCTACCCCGGCCTTGGGCTCCCATCGGCGTGATCTCGCACGAGGGGAGGCTCTGGTGGATCGACCTCTCATGGGGCGTCATCAACTTCGACCCGTTCGCCAAGAGACCGGACCTGGGCCTTGTTCAGTTCCCGCCGGGAACGGTGCTGCAGTGCAGAAGGCTGGGGAGTCACCGACAAGTACCGCTCCGTGGGGGTGAGCGGCGGCAAGCTGCGGTTCGTGGACACGTACACTCGCGGCGGCGGCACTCCCAAGGTCGCCGTGTGGACGCTGGCCGATCCAGATTCCACGGAGTGGACGCTGGAGCACGAGGCGACCTTTACAGAGATCTGGGCCGACAAGAGCTACAAGGCCACCAGGATGCCCAAGAAGATTCCCGTGCTTGCGCTCATCCACCCCAAGAACCCTCGCGTCGTTTACTTCTTCCTGGAGAAGAACATATTCGGCGTCGACGTGCGCACCCGCAAGGTTGTGGAGTGCAAGGTGTATGGGCTGGTTGCGCCACCGAGCTGCTACATGGCTGCCCGCTTCGTTCGCGCTTGGCAGTTGCCGCAGCCACTTCCCTCTGGTAATGCAACCCTTCATCACCTCCGTATGTTTCGAATTTGTGTTCTGGCGATATGTTTGTTTGTCTGTTGATCTGATCGTCTGCAGTATATTAATTTTGCAAGATTGTCCCCCGTGTAAATTCGATGATGTCGTGTGTGTAATAGCTAGGACACGGTGTTTTGCCTCATGGGTCTATAGATGCACCCGTAATGCATTTTAACCAAATTTCAAAATGTTAAAAAAAATCAAAATAAAAAAAATCGGATGTACATATAAAAATTCTATATTCGTACGAAAATGTTTCGTGAAAAAAAACATTTTTTGTGACCAGTGTAAAAAAACAAAAATGTTCATGCAAAGTCATTTTGGAACACCCGGGATTTGTCTATTTACACCGGCCACAAAAATGTCATTTCTTAGTTTTGTTTGGAACTTTTTGACATTTTGAAATTTTATTTTTGGGTAGTGGGAGCATATGCTCCTATGACCCAAAATAGATTTCCGAGCTAGCTCTGTAATTCATTGCAAATATCATGTGATTGCCTAGATATTTTTCCTATATGTCACTTTGGTTTGAATTTATGCTAGCTAAAGTGCTAAACCATAGGTAAGCGGAATCTGTGACCTCTCAGAAAGTATACTCTTGATTCCTTCACCCTATTTTCAGTAGTCTTACTGATTGATTGCTTGTTCCTTCTCTTGACCTCATCACATTGTTTGGCTGAGGTGATTGACAAGCATTCAATGTTCAATTGCCATCTGAGTAATGCTATTGTGTCCTGACGAATACTGTTCTGTTGAAATTATGCTGTTTTTTTTTCTCTCGAAGACCATTCTGCTATGCCCATATAGCATTTCATCAAATAGACTAGTCCCATTCCATTTCAGGGCCTTATATCAATGTAAAGTGTTTGTTGATGTGATCGGAGTCAGCATAAGAGCATAGATAAGTAAAATTCAACTTCATATCACATGCCTTCATAGGGAGTAGAGATTTCTTGCTCCTGGGCTCGAGTGATCCCTCTAGCTAATTAAAAAAAATACAAAATCATATTTATAAGTTTCAAAAAATTCTGAAAAAAATCTTGCATGTTGTCAATGATATGTCTCATAAACATGCAAAATCTCGGTTTGAAATATTTTATATTCTTTTCTATACAAAAATGACAAATGTGTGGATCTAAATGTATATATTTTCAAATTTCCAAAATATACAAGATTTTTTATTTTTATATAGCCCAGAATATAAAGTATTTCAAATCAAAAATTTGCACGTTTATGGGATACATCATTAGAAACATGCATAATTTTTTTCACATTTTTTTACAAAATAAAAAATATGATTTTTGAATTTTTCTAACCAGAGGGAGCACTGGAGCTCGGGATCAAAAAGTATTTTCCGTTTTTTTACGTGGATATATTAGCACTGCTTCTTTATCTAGGGCTATTTGCTCTGTATTCATCAATATCTGACATATTTAAATAGTTCATGCATGACTAACTGAGGATGATTTATGGTTATAGATCTGAAATTTTGCTCTCTAGCTGTGCTTGACGCTGCAGATTCTACACCAAACTTTGCAATGACCACAAAATGACACGCATGACGTTATACGGTTTATTCAGATGGTTGCGGGATTAGCTTTTCCATGCATAGAAATTGATTCTGAGATACAAGCTTAGTAATCTTGACTAGGGAGTACTAGACAAACGTTTGATGCAGATTTATGTACTGGTTACTTGTACAATGCACGTACCCGCTCCGCTACATGTGATAAGATAATCGTTGTTGTAACAAAGTTCATGAGAACTAATTACCATTTATTCTTCACATATAAATATTTTAGACATCATTTTGTCAATTAGCCCAGCACATATTCAGATTTTTCGAAGCCCTTGTGTGTATTGAGTATTGACTAATGTTGTTTGTGTTTGAAGGAATGAATAAATGGGGTAAGGGCATCAACTTGGCTGAAAAAGCTAAAGGACGACCAGCCCAACGATCGCCAGGGGACTACCACTTGGTGGGAATGACAATGCAGACTTTCATCGGATGAACTGATGGAGGAACATGAAGCAAGTATTTACGGCTAACAGTCTTGGTGAGCTCGATATTCCCAATATGTATGATCTTGATCACTAATTTAGTCATAGTACTTATGATCTGTCTATATTTCCTTTGATCCAGGTGTAGCGCTCAGTTCAAGTTATGTTCAGTCCTTGTTTCCTGCATGTTTTGTCATCTTCGCGCAAAGTAGCTTAACTTGGTCTATCAGAAATCCAGAATCAGATGGTCAAATGCCGTTGGAACACTATCGGCTACATTCTGAGTTGTTTCCTTTGGTTTTTTTTCACTGGAACATTTTTTCACCGCCAGCCTCTGAATCAAGATCTCTTAATGGATTGTGCACTGGGTTTGGTTGGGTGATATGTTCCGGTGACACTGTTGAACTGCAAATCTAAGCTGCTCTTGTTCAGTGATTGATTGCTGCTCTATTTTCCTGCCTCTCTTTCTGCTTATATGCTAGTATATCTCTTTGCGGCCGCGTTTGGATTAACTCTACCAAGTCGGTGTTGGCTTGTTGATATCGTCACCTATCTGGAATGAGAATAGGAGACGCGCTTCCATGCGTTTTTCATGCGTTTTTCAGTGTTTAGAGCATCTCCAAGGGAGCCGCCAAATTTGTGTCCGACACCCTCCAGTTGTGCCCTTTGAGGGTGCTGGACTTGTGTCCGCAATGTTGGGGTGATACCCTCAGTTGCTTCCCCCAACGGCCGCACCAATCATATTTCGATCATCTTTTGACAATTTGCAACAAAACAATAATAAATTCTGTGAACCCTTAAATGAAATTTAACAAGCGTAATTTCAAATCTTAAAACTAAAACCTAAACCCTACAGCTTCTCGCCAACCATTACACGTCGTGAGGAAGATGACTATCCCAGCTCAACTGTCATCAAGGAACTTGCATGCCTCAATGATCTGATGTCGGAGGTGTCATCTACTATTGACGGCCGCCGCCTTGAGGAAGCTACATAGCCTCGGCTGAGACTTCTTATTTCCCTGATGGAGCATGATGCGGTTTGATCTAACCTCGATGGTCTTGAAGAACCTGCTTGCCTCGGCATAGGGAAGCCTCGATGGCCGCCTGCATGCCCTCTCTGGCTCCATCCCGCGCCCCCTTCTGGGGTACCGGCACTGGTGCTGGGCAGGTTCCTGTGCCGGTGGTAAGAGAACTCATCGTCCTCGTCGTCAGAGCGCGCCAGTTCGTTGTCCGACGTGAACCACTCCCTAAGTAAATGTGTGACAAGTCCAATTCTTCAGAAAGCGAAGAAATTGCGAAGATGTTACTTGGTATACTTCCATCTAGTAAGTTGTGCAAAGGTTCAGTATTTGGAGTTGATTACAACGTCCTATGCTTGCAGTTATACTACCACTATTGTTGTTTCCATCCAATTTCAGAATTTGGCTGAATTATTTTGCCAATAGTATCCAAGATTTTTCCTGAAAGTTATTTTGTGCAAAGGATAGAAAGACCAAGTTGTGGAGTGAAGATATTTTGGATTCCGAGCACCGGTGCTTCCTTTACTTTAAAAAAATTCAAAAATTAATTTTACAAGTTTCTGAAATTCTCAAAGAAAAAACCATGCATGTTGTCAATAATGTATCTCATAAAGCTGCAAATCTCAATTTGAAATAGTTTATATTCTAAGCTATGCAAAAAATCACAAATGTGTAGATCCGAGTATACACAATTTCAATTCTCTAGAATATACAATATTTTGTCATTTTTACATAGCCTATAATACAAAAAAATCGCATTGTGATTTTCATGTTTGTGGGATGTATCATTGGCTACATCCAACTTTCTGTTTCAGATTTTTTGAAAATTGTAAATGTAGTTTTTATTTTATTTTAATAAAGGATCATTCGTGTGTAGGAGCCAAAACAACTTTTCGCAAATTTTAGTTGTTGGTTGTATATTACCAGTGAAAAGATTCTATCCATGGGTTGTGATGTCTACGCACGCTTCTATTCTTGTAGACAGTGTTGAGCCTCCAAGTGCAGAGGTTTGTAGGACAGCAGCAAGGTTCCCTTAAATGAATAACCCAAGGTATATCGAACTCAGGGAGATAGAGGTCAAAAATATCCCTCTCAAGCAACCCTGCAATTAAGATACAAGAAGTCTCTTGTGTCCCCAACACACCCAACACACTTGTCAGGTGTATTGGTGCACTAGTTCGGCGAAGAGATATTAAAATACAAGTGATATGGATGATTATAAGTGGTAATTGCAATCTGAAATAAAAATGATAGAAAACAAACATGTAGCAGAACTGGTTGTAAACGGTGTTTCAATGCTTAGAAATAAGGCCTAGGGATCATACTTTCACTAGTGGACACTCTCAACAATAATAATATAATTGAATACATAGATATTTCCTCTTCACTATGCTACAACGAATTATTCTCTCATTGGATAACGAACACCAATCCACTGTGTAGGGCTGCAAGAGCACACCTCAAGGTTGTATTCCACATCTAGGGAACCCCAATGTCACTATGAGCGCCCCAAAATAGTACTAAACAAACACCACAATATCATAGAGACATCCAACACAAAGTATAACTCATGGTAAGTATTCTTGTAATCTTTAGCCTAAGAATCACACACGGTGCGCACACTGTCAACTTCGCACCGTGGGACAAAGGTGATTCCAGAGTTTACATTAATAAGACCACTCAAGTAGCATATTCATAAGATAATGAAGAGTAACATCTATGGATGCAACTAGATTATAAAGCTCGTGATCACATAAAGATCACACCATGGGAGAGAGAGATAAACCACATAGCTACCGGTAGAGCCCTCAGCCCCGATGAAGAACTACTCCCTCCTCATCATGGGAGGCAGCAACGGCGATGAAGATGGCGGTGGCGTCGATGGAGATGGCTCCGGGGGCAATTCCCCGTCCCGGCAAGGTGCCGAAACAGAGACTTCTGTCCCCCGAATTAGTGTTTTTGGTGGCGGCGGAGCTACCGAACTCTTCTGGAGAAATCGTCGATCCCTTTAGGGTTTTCACCGCGGAGGCAATATATAGTCCAAAGGGCGTCGCGAGGCGGTGCACGAGGCGTCCACACCACACCACGGCGCGGCCCACCCCTTGGCCGCGCGGCCATGTGGTGTGGGGCCCCTGTGGTCCGCCTCCGTCTCATCTTCTGGCTTCGTGTACGTGTTGAAAAAATAGGAGGTCCTGTCCAGGTTTCGTCCAATTCCGAGAATATTTGCAGAACAGTTTTCCTGAAATACAAAAACAGCAGAAAACAGGAACTGGCACTGTGGCATCTTGTTAATAGGTTAGTCCGAGAAAATGCATAAAAATGCTATGAAGTGTATGTAAAACATGTAACAATTGGTATAATATCAACATGGAACATCAGAAATTATAGATACGTTTGAGACGTTACAAGCATCCCCAAGCTTAGTTCTACTCGTCCTCGAGTGGGTAAAACGATAAAAACAAAATAATTTCTGAGGTGACATGCTACCAACATAAACTTGATCAAATATTGTAAAGCACATGTTATGAATGAAGTGATCCAGTCAATGGTCTATAGTTTGCTAGCAAGTAGATAATGAGCAAACAACTGAATCATATAAGCAAAAACTTTTCATGAATAGTACTTTCGAGACAAGCATCAAAGAGTTTTGCATAAGAGTTAACTCATAAAGCAATAGATTCTAAGTAAAAGGTATTTAACCAACACAAAGGAAGATTTAAGCTTCAGCAATTGCTTTCAACTTTCAACATATATATCTCATGGATATTTGTCAACACAAAGCAATATAATAAGTACAATATACAAGCATATAAAAATTGTTGCACCAAAGTTGACACTAGTGTTTGCTTCTGAGATAGAAAGAAGTAGGAAAACTGACTCAACATAAAAGTAAAAGAAAGGCCCTTCGCAGAGGGAAGCAGGGATTAAATCATGTGCTAGAGCTTTTTAAGTTTTTGAAATCATATAGAGAGTAAAAATAAGTTTTGGGAGGTGTTTGTTAATTGTCAACGAATCAGAAAATGGAAAGTACAATATGACCCCTGCCAACCAGACTTTTAAGAGCGGCTCCCATGAAGGACGTTATTTCTACCAGCAAGGCAGATCATCCCTCTTTCTCTTTTTTTACACATGCAGATATTTCACTGTTTGTCATTGCTTGACTGATAAATCAGGGCAAAAATGTGAAGAGAATTAAGCGGTTAAAGTTGTAATTAATTGGGACTGGGCACCCCATTTGCCAGCTCTTTTTGCAAAATTAATGGATAAGCGGATGTATATGCCGCTAGTCCGGTGGTAAAGTCTGTTTGACAGTGACATAAAGACATCCACCCCGTCCTCATGAGCTTGGTAAACATTGACACAAAAAGAGTAATAGTTTAAAGGTAGCACATGAAAATTTACTTGGAGTGGCAAGGAAATACCACATATAGGTAGTTATGGTGGACACAAATGGCATGGATTTTGGCTCAAGGTTTTGGATGCACGAGAAGCATTCCCTCTCAGTACAGAGTTTAGGCTAGCAAGGTTATTTGAAGCAAACACAGGATATCAACCGACACAGCAAGACTTATATGAAAACATATTGCAAGCATTATAAGACTCTACACTGTCTTCCTTGTTAACCAAACCCTTTTACTAGAAAATATCTAGACCTTAGAGATACCAATCATGCAAACCAAATTTCAACGAGCTTTACGGTAGTTCTTCATTAATAGGTTTTAACTACATGATACAAAAGCTTAAACATGAACTACTTGATAACTCAAAACAATTGACAAGTATCAAATTATCCAATACAGTGATCTACAAGAATATGTAAGCTTTTTCCATTATACCATCTACCACATGCAGCATTTTCTGTTCCAACCAAACACCAATCAACTTATTTCAACATAAACTCTCCAAACAATTATAAGTGAAGCAAGAGAGTACTTTCTTTAAAAGAACTAACAGCTCTGAATAAGAGATGCATGAAAAACAGGAGCTAAAAGCATAGCAATAGCTAGATAAGAATACTCAAGTATAAGTGAAGAATAGGAGTATTCATATGAAAAAGCGGAGCGTGTCTCTCTCCCAATCAAGAATGCTAGGATCCAATCAAGTTGACCATAGAAAAATAAAATACTGAAAATAAAAGCACACAGACGCTCCAAGTAAAGCACATATGATGTGAAAGAATTAAAATATAGTTTCACTAGAGATGACCTGATAAGTTGTGCCAAGGCATCCCCAAGCTTAGACGCTTGAGTCTTCTTGAAATATGCTGGGGTGATCCATGGGAGCATCCCCAAGCTTAAGCTCTTCACTCTTCTTGATCACATTATATCATCCTTCTCTCTTGACCCTTGAAAACTTCCGCCACACCAAACTCAGAGTAATTCTCATTAGAGGGTTAGTGCACAATCAAAAACTCACATGTTCTATAAGGACACAAACATGACCGTTACTTTTAACATTAACTACTGCCACTGATGTTATGTGAAGCTCTTCACCCTAAAAAAGAATTCCACTCAACACTAGTAAAAGAGAGAATGCGAAAAATAAAAGACAGAATCTGTCTAAACAGAACAGTCTAAAGACGAATTTTTTCGAGGCACTTACGTTGCTCAGATCGAAAAACGCAAAACTAACGAAAGATGCGTACATATCTGAGGATCACGCACAAAAATTTGCAGATTTAAATAATTTTTCTGTGATTTTACAGAAGCAAAACGGTGAACAGCAGAAATCTGTTCCTGCGCAGAAATCCAAATCTAGCATCATCTTCCTATTAGAGGCCTTACTTGGCACAACAATGCAAGAAAATAAAGATACAAAGGCATTGCTACAGAAGTAAACAACACCTTGACTCAAATAAAATAAAAATAGCAGAAAATAAAAACAATGGGTTGTCTCCCACAAGCGCTTTTCTTTAAAGCCTTTTAGCTAGGCATGATAATTTTGATGATGCTCTCATATGTATAAGAGTTGAATATAAGAGAGCATAAAAAACAAATACCAAACACATTTAAGTCTAACCCACTTCCTATGCAAAGGATCTTGTAAGAAAACAAATTATTGAAGCATGAAGCCAATGGCATAGGAAGGCAAAGCAAGTGCAACTTCAAAATTTCAACAAAAAGAGAGGAGACTTAATATTATTGTGATATGTGAAGCCATGTCTCCCTCTCTCATAATGACCAGTAGGTTTTAAAGTAACCATAAATAAAACAAATCAAGAGAAAGCTCAAAACCTTCGTCATAAAGAGAGGTGTTTTAGTAACATGAAAATTTCTACAACCATATTTTCCTCTCTCATAATAATTTTCAGTAGCATCATGAACAAAATTAACAATATAGCTATCACATAAAGCATTCTTATCATGATCCACATGCACAAAAGTATCATTACTCTCCACATAAGCATAATCAATTTTATTAGTAATAGTGGGAGTAAAACTATCACAACCATCATTGTAATCATCATAAATTGCAGGCATAGTATAATCATAATAAACTTTATCCTCCATAGTAGGTGGCACCAAAATACCACTATCATTATAATCATCATAAATTGGAGGCAAAGTATCATCAAAGAAAATTTTCTCCTCAAAACTTGGGGGACTGAAAATATCATATTCATCAAAACCAGCTTCCCCAAGCTTAGACTTTTCCATAGCATTAGCAATAATGGTGTTCAAAGAATTATAGTAATAACATTGTTACCACTATTATGCAAACAAATTTCCATAGGTTTTTTAATTTTCTCTTCAAACACATCATGTCCCAACTCAAGATAAATTTCATAAAGCTCTCTAATTTTTTTGTTGTTTTCCATTAAGCCTAACTAGTGAAATAAAAACAAGAAACAAAAAGATATAACTGCAGGATCTAAAGGAAATACTTCGAGCACTCACACGCCGGCAACAGTGCTAGAAAATAGCTTAGTAGACGGAGGATGTGAGTACCTTTTACCTTACCTCCCCGGCAACGGCGCCAGAAAAGAGCTTGATGTCTACGCACGCTTCTATTCTTGTAGACAGTGTTGGGCCTCCAAGTGCAGAGGTTTGTAGACAGCAGCAAGTTTCCCTTAAGTGAATACCCAAGGTTTATCGAACTCAGGAGGTAGAGGTCAAAGATATCCCTCTCAAGCAACCCTGCAATTAAGATACAAGAAGTCTCTTGTGTCCCCAACACACCCAATACACTTGTCAGGTATATAGGTGCACTAGTTCGGCGAAGAGATATTAAAATACAAGTGATATGGATGATTATAAGTGGTAATTGCAATCTGAAATAAAAATGGCAGCAAGCAAACATGTAGCAGAACTGGTTGTAAACGGTGTTTCAATGCTTAGAAACAAGGCCTAGGGATCATACTTTCACTAGTGGACACTCTCAACAATAATAATATAATTGAATACATAGATATTTCCTCTTCACTATGCTACAACGAATTATTTCTCGTTGGATAACGAACACCAATCCACTGTGTAGGGCTAAAAGCACACCTTAAAGTCGCATTCCACATCTAGGGAACCCCAATGTCAACTTGAGCGCCCCAAAATAGTACTAAACAAACACCACAATTTCATAGAGACATCCAACACAAATATAACTCATGATAAGTATTCCTGTAATCTTTAGCCTAAGATCACACACGGTGCGCACACTGTCAACTTCGCACCGTGGGACAAAGGTGACTCCGGAGTTTACATTAATAAAACCACTCAAGTAGCATATATAAGATAATGAAGAGTAACATCTATGGATTCAACTAGATTACAAAGCTCATGATCACATAAAGATCACACCATGGGAGAGAGAGATAAACCACATAGCTACCGGTAGAGCCCTCAGCCCCGATGAAGAACTACTCCCTCCTCATCATGGGAGGCAGCAACGGCGATGAAGATGGCGGTGGCGTCGATGGAGAAGGCTCCGGGGGCAATTCTCCGTCCCGGCAAGGTGCCGAAATAGAGAATTTTGTCCCCCGAATTAGGGTTTTTGGTGGCGGCGGAGCTACGAAACTCTTCTGGACAAATCGTCGATCCCTTTAGGGTTTTCACCGCGGAGGCAATATATAGTCCAAAGGGCGTCGCGAGGCGTGCACGAGGCGGCCACACCACACCACGACACGGCCCACCCCTTGGCCACGCGGCCATGTGGTGTGGGGCCCCTGTGGTCCGCCTCCGTCTCATCTTCTGGCTTCGTGTACGTGTTGGAAAAATAGGAGGTCCTGTCCAGGTTTCGTCCAATTCCGAGAATATTTCCAGAACAGCTTTTCTGAAATACAAAAACAGCAGAAAACAGGAACTGACACTGTGGCATCTTGTTAATAGGTTAGTCCCAGAAAATGCATAAAAATGCTATGAAGTGTATGTAAAACATGTAACAATTGGTATAATATCAACATGGAACATCAGAAATTATAGATACGTTTGAGACATATCAGGCTGCTGAGCCTCTTAAGATTGCCAACTTCCAGTGGTATAGGCCCATAAATTTTATTTTTTCTTATAGCCATAACCATTCAAGACTTTTCCCATAGAATTTGGTAAATTCCCTTGGAAATTATTCCCAAACAGTATCAATTTAGTCAGTCTAGTAGTACATGATTCTTTGTAACCATTGCTGAATGAGAATGAATATTGAGTAATTAATGGCAATTTTTTACTAATATTTACCTGCCCACGATTCGGCAAATTGCACCCGCATGACCCCTCAACCTTTTGCACCACTATCCAGTAACCATCTAGGCATCTAGCAGAGCTAACCCACATCAAACAAAGGCCAGACAATAGCTAGAATTTTTTAAAATAAACGAACCTAGATAATGTCTTCCCTACATCAACAGCATAATCAGAATCAAAATAACAAGACTACACCCAGTTCATAGGACATACTCCCTCCGGACCGTATTATTAAGTGTCAAGTGATTTGAACATACGAAGTACAACTTTGTAGCTACAGTAGCGACACTTTTTTTTTTGGAACGGAGGGATTATCATAGTCTTTTTTTTTTTTTGACAACAGGGAGTATCATAGTCTGGTCTGTTCTTCATTACCGAAACCAAGTTTTCTAAATAAAAAATGAAAGTAAGCAAGATTAGGTATAATATTAGGTGAGTTCAAACTAATTTTCTTAAGTCAGTACACTGTATCAGGTACTGTAGCTTGGTTTCAGTTAGAATATCAGGTTTACATACGG
Organism: Poa pratensis; assembly: GCA_947311845.1. Classification (NCBI taxonomy): domain Eukaryota; kingdom Viridiplantae; phylum Streptophyta; class Magnoliopsida; order Poales; family Poaceae; genus Poa; species Poa pratensis. The sequence continues at coordinate 5,635,673 of CAMZMU010000088.1, forward strand.
TTTAAATATTCCTACCGGCCAAACATATGGGACAAAAATACACGTTTTTTGTAAACTCTCAGGGATTTTATGCAAACTTTTTAGTTCAGACTAACTGACGCTTTTTATACCGCTCAACAGGTTACTGGGTATTTACACAGCAGGACAAGTTTCTCGGTGTCCAATGTGTTATGTCTTTAACTCTAATTTATTCCTTCTAGTACAACAGAAGTACTGGAACACGCGACACCGCATACAAAGAACGGCACGAGACGCTCACACGCGTAACATAGCAGGTGCTGCATCGGCGCGCCGCGCACTTCCGTCTCCGATCACCTCTCAGGCGTCCTTCCTCCGCGCGGCGGCTGCCCTTGCCGGAGCCATCCCGGTGCCTTCCTCGCCCATCGGGCCGACGTCGTTGAACATCTGCCCCGTCATGTGATCCGCCGCTTTCACCCGCAGCATAACGTCCTCCTCCTCGTCATCGGCCCTCAGCGCTGCCTTGATGCCCGTGCCCTCCTCGCCCATCTTCCCCACGTCGTTGAACCCCGTCCCCGTCATCTGGTCCGCCTCCTTCACGCGCGTCATCACATCGTCGTCTTCCTGTGAATCGACCCTTCCCGCGGCCGTGGGCATTCCCTTCACGCCAGCGCCGCCGCCGCGCGCCTCGTCCAGCTTCTGCTGGATCACGTCCGTCGGCATCGTCATCTTCTCCTTGAAGGCCTGCGTCAACCCCTGCGCTGCCCCGAAGATGTTCTCTGTGGCCGACTTCGACCTACAAATTCAATGGTTAAGATTAATTCAACTCTCTGGCCTTGAATCACAACGCTCTGGCGACTCGATTACCTTTCCTCTTCCGACGGCTGGCGCGTGCGCCGCTGCTCCTCCTCAGCCTTCTCCACCGCTCTCCGCTGCACCTCCTCGCCCTGCTGCCACGCCGACTCGTAAGTCTCGCCCTTCCTTTCCTTGGCGTCGCCGGCCAGCGCCTGCCGGGCGTTCTCCTTCATGTCTACCATCTTCTCCTTGCCTTGCTCTGCCGTCTCCCAAGCCATGTCTTTGGTGCCCCTCGCCTTGTCAGCCACCATCTCCGTGGCGCCACGCGCCTTTTCAACTGCCGCGTCCTTGGTCTCCATCGCCTTCTCCGCGGCAGCGTCCTTGGTCTCCATGGTCTTCCTCGCGGCGGCGTCCGCGGTCTCCCTTGTCTTCTCCACCGCCGCGTCCTTGGTCTCCATGGTCTTCCGAGGAGCTGCGTCCGCTGTCTCCTTGGCCTTCTCCGCGGCTGCGTCCTTGGTCCGAGCAGCGGCGTCCGCTGTCTCCTTGGCCTTCTCCGCGGCCGCGTCCTTGGTCTCCGCGGCCTTCCTCTTGTCAGCCTCTGCCATCTCGCTCGCGCTCTCCTTCCCTTCCTCGGCCTTCTGGGAAGCGTAGCCGCCGTACTCCCCGAGTTTCTCCCCGGCGGTGTCCATGGGGCCGCCTGGGCGGCTGTCGTAGGCAGTGGGTGTGTCCCGGGCGGTGCCGGAGAAGGTGTCTCGGACGGCGCCCATCAGGGAGCGTGCGCTCTCCTGCACGCTGCCGAAGATGCCGGTACGCCGTCCGGGGCTGCTGGGCTCGTGCATGTCCCGCCTTGCGGCGGCGAGCTCGTCGGCTGCCGTCTGCGCGGCGGCCTGCGCGCGCTCCTCGCGTCGATCCTGCTCGGACGCCATAGCTGCCTTGCTAGGTGATCTTGATGCTGTTGTGGTGGTGGTGCGTGACAGTGCGCTACGTTGTTCGGGCAGATGTGTTCTGTTTGGCTGTGCGACAGTACGAGAGCAGAAGCACCGCGACGAGAGAGGTTAATAAGGCGGCGAGCGGTCAGCGGCGACTGGCGGGACAACTCTAGAAGAGCAAGGGCGTGAGAGCGGTGGCGGCCGGTGACTCGCGAGCGCCGCACCGCTCGACGCGTGTGAGTGGACTCGGACACGTCCCGCCTGCATCGATCTTCTCGGTCGGATACATGCCGACATGTGCAAAGCAAAGGGGATAAGCTCCGGACACAATATCCGTTAAGGCCCGATTGGATCAAAGGAAAACCCGTACGAATCTACTGGATTTAACAACAATTTGTACCGAGTACGCTATTTCTAATAGATTTTGGAGCGAAGAAACAGGAAATCCCTATCACTCTCGCTCGATCTCCTCTCAACATTGTTTGCAGAACCCATAAAATTCAACTGTAAAATTCAAATTATCTAGTTATCCAGAGCTTGAATCCCGGCTAACAGGACGCATTCTCAGGGCATCTGCCGTTTTGTGAGTATGCCATGTGGGCCACGACTGCAGCGTCCTACTATATCTGTCCAAAACCCTCTTCCACTAAGAAAGAAAACGACCCCCCCCCCCCCCCCCCCCCCCCCGCCTCCCATGGTCTTTTACGTCACTCTCCCGTGCGAGATAGGGTTTCTGGCCGTCGCCGCTGCCCAACTCTTGCCACAGCCACCGGTGCTGCAGTCGCCACGCGGTACTGCTCCCCGCCGCGGACGCCGCTCTCCGTGGTGGGAGCTCCCGCACGCGTTTCTCCTCCGCTCGAGCCAACTGATGAGCTAGCGGGAAGACTCGCATCCCTCTTGCCCAGAGTTCATTGCCACATCTACTCTTCCTCCCGATTCGATCTCCTCTTTCTCCTAAGTCCCTCCAGCCGTGCACGCGTAATATACCTGATCCACACACCCAGATAACACCAAAAGTTTCCATTCTTTTGATCATAACAAATTCAAACTACATTACAACTTTTTTTCCATGAGAAGATAAGAGGACCTTTGATTCGTAGGATAAGTATAGTGTAGGAATAATAAACCCATAGAATTGGGATGACATGTTTTATTGAATAGAGAAAGACTTTTTGATTGTGGCGAAGCAATTTTGCATGAGGTTGGACATCATGTTACTTTTTCATACGAAATTTGCACTACAAGATTCCTATGAGGATTTTTTTTCTATGAGATGTGATCCTATGAATCAAACGGATTCTAAAGGATAAAATCCTATATAGGATGCCAACTCTACACAAATATTTTAAAAATTCAATGAACCAAAAGAAATATGTGTTTACATTAATCTATGTTATTGCGAATTTTCTGTTTAGAACAGCCTGATTTGAAAGAACTCTACACTTAAATCTTATGGTTAAATTGACTCGTTTTAAAACGGAAATATATTTTGGTGACATTGTATAAAAAGAGGCAATATCTTGTGCCGCCTCCACTTCTTTAATCTTAAGGGTTGCCATGTTTTGGATTTTTATGAAGCGGATGGGAGCTCAATGTAATGGTTTTCCTTTCTTATTTTTATTATCTTGTTAACACAATTATCACAGAACTAACTTAATTCTCGATTGCATGTAAACACAGATATGAAACTATTCCTATTCACGGAGCTCTCTAAACATCCGCTACTTTCATATGGTTACTTTTTGATTGTGGCGAAGCAATTTTGCATGAGGTTAGACATCATGTTACTTTCATACGAAGTTTGCACTACAAGATTCATCCGCTACTTTCCTATTCACAGAGCTCTCTAAACATCCTCATTCGCTATTGCGATGTTTTAGGGCATTGCATAATATATTTTTTAATTGAGAGTGTTGTATGTCGTATGACCGAAATATCACAATGGTGACGATATATATTAGAATATTTTGGTGACATCACATAAAAATATATGAGCTGATTTTGGCACAAGCGACAAGATTTGTTGTTATCAACCCTCTCATGGGTGGGCTGACTTTCTCAATCAGAGTTGTCTCAAGGCATAGTAACTTCTTGTTTCAATCTTCCTAAATTCAATTTGTTTCCATTTATAAGCAAATCTACCTATTGTTAACTTTTTTATTGATGCATAGTGTCGAGCGGATCTGCGATGTTGGATGTTCTTAACATAGCATATTCCTTTGTTGCTACATCCCTCTCCATGGAGGAACTCAATATTTTCTTCCATCCTTTTTCCAAGGCATTGAGATAAGTTTAATGTGCCATGTAAATGTAATTCATCATATTGTGATAAGTTTTGTGAGGTATGACGATGTGTAATTTTACATATTGTGAAATGTAATGATAACATTTGTTATATGTTATGATGAAATGTGTTACCGTTTTGGTGCTTGTGCTATGAGATTTTTTATGTGCAATGTCATCTATTTGCATGATGTAGACATGTGAAAAATAGAAACATCATATCTGACGAGCCTCATACTAAGGAAACAGAGCAAAGATAAAAGTTGTTACCAACACCGGGACTCATCCGTTGCCAATGAGTCAACTCACATCATTGACTTTGCTCGTAACACGTAGCCTTTCTCCGTTGTTGATGGGTGTTTTGACTCGTGTCCATAGTGTCGCTTTGTACTAGTGTCGCTTTGACACATAGCCTTTCATTTATATCTATTGACTTTTTATCCTGGCATTACTTGTTCAAAATTATGTTGGTAGAATTCACAATAAAAAAATTACTTGTCTTTGTCATCTACTTACTCGAGGTCGAGCATATATATACCTTGGGGACTAAATCCGCGTCAATTAATTCGGAACGGAGGTATAACTGATAAGTGTGTATGTTACTTACTCCATCTGTCTTTGTATGCCGCTATCTTATTTTCCAGATACCAAAAGTGTAAGGCCAGCTAATAAATGTTTGTTCAGAACTCATCGCCTCATATATTAGTTGGACTACTATTCGCCAAAAAGGTATTAGTTGGACTACAAGCGACAAGGGCATGTTACACCTGATATAAACCTGTTAGTCCTCACCACACAAACCAATCTGATCTCACGCATGCATAATTCAACCCTTATAAAATCCTTATAATATAGTTCTAAGAAAACCTTATGAAAATCATGTCCAATTGAAACCAACCACGCCCTTCAGACATTGGTGTATGGAACGTAAAAACATCCTTAGGAGCATTATGTTTGGAAAAAAATGTATGGGGAATGAATAGGCACCAGCATGAGCATCGAGGAATAAGTCTGTAAAAGGAGCATTGACTAGAGGCTTGAGGGCATGTCAGCGAGTGTCTTGTTTATTTTAACCTTTTTATAAAATATAGATCCAATTGTATATGGAAGCCAAAAAAAAACTCAGGGCAACCCTATTTTTTCGAATATGGTACGAAGGACAAAATGGGGTGAAAATAGAGCTACGAAGTTACATTAGCAAGCACACCACAATTAATCTAACGGTCATTCTCACAACTCCATGTTTGATTGTATAAAACATGTTATTCATAACAAAATGAATCAATGCAAGTAGTTCTTCTCTAAAACATTTTCCATCATTTTGATGTTAGTTCTAATGTATCCAAAATTTTAAAACATGACTATTTGCAACAAAGGGGTAAATATTAGGGGAAAAATCACAGAAGTAGAATAAATATATAAAGCTTGGCAACTTTTACGGTACCTTTTACTGGTCCTCAAATTTGACCAGTATGGTTTGATCCCACGGCTGAGAAAGATTTGGCCCAGGAGGCCCGTTAGTGCTATTTCGGTGGAAAAAACATAAGGAGCTGGCAGCCTCCTGACAGTTCTCATCGACCAAAATTCCCTCTCCAATACGCTCTAGACGCCCGCTCTAGACGCTGCCGCTGCCAAAGACTCTCCGCACTCGACGCCCCCGCCGCTCTTGCCGCCGTCGCTGCCGCCGCCAACGCCTACGCCTATCCGCTCTGGACGCCGCCGCCGCCAAACTCTCTCCGTACTCGACGTCCCCGCCGCTCCAATCCCTCTCGCTCTCGAAGCCGCCGCCTTCAGCCCGAACTCCTCGACGCCGCCGCCAACCCCTCTCAGCTCCTGACGCCTCCGCCTTCAGCCTGATTTCCGCACGGCATGAACCAAGTGAGAGGTAATTTATTGTACATGTATGATCTGCCTGATTTCCGCACAACACAAACCAACTGAATATTCGTACCTTGGTTTTGTTTTGGAACAATTCATATATATACATGTCATGTATGATCTGCTACCAAAAGTATTGAGTATCTAGTAGTGGCTAGTTGCGTACTGAAGTATAGACATATAATTGCAATTTGGTAGCTGAAAACAGTTACTTATATTTTCAGTTTGGTAATAAATTGTTCTCTGAATCTTCTAAAATTGGGATCTGTGTTGAGTATCTAGTAATGGCTAGTTCAGTACTCAAGAAAACAGTGAGTATATTATCATGAGCAAAAAACAGTGAAGTATAGACATATAATTGCAATTTGGTAGCTGAAATCAGTGACTTATATGTTCAATTTGGTGTAAATTGTTCCGAGAATCTTTTAAAATTGGAATATGTGTTGTCATATATAGGCTCTGATTTTATCTGATTTTGATTTCCAAATGCTTGTAAGAATCTTGTTATTTCCATTGAGCATGTAATGGGAAAGGAGAAAAGAAAGTTCATAAAGTTTTTTATTTTGTTTTGCCTGGCCAACTAACCTCATAAACAATAGCCCAAGCCTAGATTGATACATGGTAGGAAATGCCATGTGATTGAACTGATCTGAACGCAATTGATGTGTGTGTGTGCATATATCTGCCTATTTTTCTTGCTGCACTGGCTGCTCTTATGTCTGACGTGGAGAACTGCGTGTCTCTTTTGCACTCTGTAAATGTTATTTTGAACTGTAGTGTTAATGAATTTGGCACATAGAGTTGTTTTTATATTTTTAAATTATTTATTTGATTATTAACATGACCTACACTTATACTACAGTTTTGAGTCATGGATGGTGAAGGCGCCAGCATGAAGGAGGGTGATAGTACCTTCAGAAGCGAGGACGAAGGATTCCAGTTTTATAATAAATATGCAAAGGTGGTTCACTGTTAGGAAGGAAGAGGTGAAATACTTGATCCTGGAGTATTAAAAGTTGATCTCATTAAGGTAAATATTTTGATAATCAAAGCTAGAATAGTTCAACAACTATATTGTGCTTATGGTGCGCCTCCTGCTTATAGTGCACCTCCTACTTATGGTGCACAGGTATATCACATCTTCCGATACCTGCTTCATGTGGTACTTTGATGATACATATATGCAAGGGAGAAACCCTGCTAAAATCTTACATGTCTTGAACCCTCTGCAGCCTTTGTTGTATGCCCCAGGAGCTCCTCCAGCTGCAGCAATGGTTCCGATGCTTCTACCGGATGGGCGTCTTGTATATGTTGTTTAAGTATTACTCCATTCTGTTCTTCTGAAAATCCTACAAGATACACCCATGAACTCTTGATGAGCTTCCGTGAGGATTAGATGACCTGTAGTTAAAAAGTATAAAACCGTTAATAGAGTGGGAGCGATAGCCGTTATACGGTCGCTTTGACTAATTAGAAATGACAAGTTGTTCAATGATAAAGATGTTTCTCGTATGCTGGTACTCTACAGATGCACAAGTATTCTCCGTTCATGGTCCACCTTACAACGGGAGGGTCATCGAGGCCTCTTTACGGAGGCATGTGCACGTTTGGAAAATGTGGCGAGTGATATTTTTACCCGATATGGATGGTCGCTTGATAGCCGGATTGGTCCTCCATAGGCGGTTGTGTTCATCTTCAGTGTTGGCGATTTACTTTATTCACTTCATGATTGTAATTCGTCAAGTGCTACACTCTCTTTTTATTTTTGTCACTTGGATTGCGGCTGTGTGCATTGATATGCAGAGGCCGGGTGTAATGCATAAACTTTAAGTAATAAAGCCCTTTATCTAAAAAAAGATGACCTGTAGTTCTTGCTTTTGGATAGACGGTGCTGATGAAGCAAGACCCATATGTCATGTTGTTTTACATTTGATGATCGTTACTGTTATGCTGACTGTTATACTTCCAATGCTGAATGCACATTCCTTTCCTCTTTGCAGACAACAGCCTGCAGTGTAGCAACATTAGGCTTTCCCTCCACCCCAGTCACGGCAGCATCAGCATCAGCATCAGCATTTCTCGTCTCCTTCGTCACAGGGAAGGCAAAGTGGACGCCATGTTGGCGGTGGCAGCAGCGGTGGCTCAAGTAGGTCCGGGTCTGGTGCAAAGCGGCCGAGGGGAGATGACAACAACAGTAGCAGCCGCAAGAAGGCCGGCAACGTCGGTAGTGATCTTAGGAAGTATGGTTCTAGCACCCGCTAGTAATGAGTCCATGTCTACCCTCTCAGATTTTCCGACAAACCTGCTTAACCCCGTCCCCATGAAGTGCGAAACCATATGCGACAGCTATGCAACTGTGTTATCTACACCCTGGGGTCGTTTTGGTTTATCTGGGCGTGGTTTCTGCTTAAGGCGGATCCAGTTTAGAAGTGACAAGAAGTCAAGAACAGCATTGGTGTATTCATAGTGTATTCAAGTACTGGCAAGAGGATTTTAGAGTGCACTGCAGAAAACCACAGCAAGTGGCACTCGGTTCTATATCTATGAGCATTTTTTGGTTAATTTGTTTAATCGCATGGAGGAACACACGTACCAAAATGGTTCCATGTAGGAACTACTAGTTGATAAAATCCACATATGTCGAGGCTGAGGAATCTTGTCAGTTGCTAGACAGTTAGGAACATAGTTGTACAAAACCTTCGCTGCAGAAATTAAGACTAGTTTGCATGAGAACATGATGCTCCCGTCGGATTTTCTGGCTGTACTGGACTCAAACTAAGGATTAGCTGGGTTTTTTGTTGGGCCAGCACTCTTCCACCTTACTGCACCAGCGCCCATCTGCGGGGAGGCACCAATTGAGCACCAGTATGACTTATACTACTCATCATTTTAGCATCAGTATGAAACGTTTTTGGCCTTTCGATGGATGGAAATAAATGGCTGTGGTTCATTTGGGGTACCGTAAAGATGACGCCCTCACAAATACTAGTTTGCATGAACAAGGACAATGTTCACCGTACTGGTGGTCAATTAAGAACGCCAACATCTGCCCTCATGACTTGCCAATCAACTGCTAGCGACCTTAAGTCCATGATCGATTTTCTTCGGAAAACACTAGGGCTGTGTTTGGATGTTAGAATTGGGCCTCGGAAACGTCCATTTGGAATTGCCTAACCTGATTCGGCTGTTTGGGGGTGGCCTAGGTATTGGTCGCTGGAAACAGGGTCCAATTCCGAGCGAGGCCCGCGCATGTGTCCGCCCCGCGAGCAAACTTTCCGAGCGAACGAGCTCGGAAATGCTCAGAAACGTGAGCCGCCCCGCCCCGCGTACCCCTTCGCTCGCTCCCGACCTCGCTCGCTCGCTTGCGGCCTCGCTGTGGAGCTGGAGAAGAACCGGCGGCGGCGACCGGCGGTAGGTCCTCTCTCCCTCTCGCAGCTCTCCGGCGACCTCTCCCCGCCGTCCTCTCCCTCTCTCGGTCCTTCTCCTCCGTCCGTCCTCGGCGCGCACTGCGTCCCGGAAACCCTAGATCGGCCGGCGGTGGGCATGGCCAGGGCTGAACGGTGGCGCGAATGGCGATAGGTCAAGGGCGGCGGCGGGCATGGCGAGTGTGAACTGCATCCCCATCCTCTCCATGCTCCTCCATGGATGCCTTTTCTCCCTGCTCGCACCGATCCCTTGTTCTTCCCTGCAGTGTTAAATTGACCTCGATTTTGACCATAAATTTGTGTGTTTGCAGGTTCCAGGAACAACTCCTAATTTATGTGTGCAGCTCCAAGGTATATTCTTCTCTCTTTGGTCCGGCCATGTGCATTTTGTGCTGAATTTGTAGCTTTGTGTGATATGGATGCTGAATAAATTGTTTTGTGATATATATGTTGTGCAATGGTGTGTCTATTGTAGCTTTTTTATCATGTCTCAGCAAGAGCTTGTTGCTTACATTACCGAAGAGAACAAAAGAAGAAAAAGGAAAAGAATATTACTGTGCAAGAAGTATTTCGAAATTTCATGTCTTGCTCTAGCTTATGTTAGTACTCAAAGGGCACCTAGAGACCTCAGATGCTTCACTGATAAAGAGGAAACAGTTAGATATCGGAAGAGTATGCAAGGGATTGTTCATATGGGCCATCCTGTGTTCACTCTTTGACTACGAACTAAATATTTGCATATTCAAATTATTAATGCGTGTTGTGTGCTACACAACTATGCAAGGGATAGGCAGCATGTGAGGGATGTGTTAGAATTTAATTCAATGAGGAAATCTCTTCTTGTAACTGCTCGTGGAAATCCCACGATTGGAACCGTCGTGTGCGGTTATCCCTGGAGCGTCGCCTCCAGGAACCGACATACGGCACGTCGTTCCATCCCCTATATATATGTACATCATCTTCAATGAATAAAAGACTACAGTTTCATTCTCTCGTTTTGCTCTCTCGATTCCTACTCGAAACACGTTATCAGCCCGTTTGCTCTCCAAGAGAGCGATTCCGACGAGAAGAACAAGAAAAGAGGTGAGAATATGCCTCGTTTCCTGCCTGCGTACCTTCGCCGCCTGCTGCGGGACGACGGCCGTCGCCGCCGCTTCGTCGCCCGGTACCACCGCCACGGTGTAGGCGGTTTCCGCCGCCTCGTGCGCCTCACGCGCGACTTCCGCCGCCTCCGTCGTGAAGTTCGGAACCAGCGCCGCTCGGACCTCCGCCGCCAACACCGGAACGGCGCTGGACCCTCGAACCAGCACGCCCAGCCTCCTGCGCCTCCGCAGCCCGACGTGCCCGCCTGGCTTCTCGCCGGTCCGGCCGCTCCAAGGCTCGACGCCGCAGAGGACATGGACCCGGCGCTGGCGGCTCCGCCGCCGCCGTTCTGGTGCTCCGTGCACGGATGGGTGGTTTGCCCACTGCACGAGTACGACTTCGCCACCCATGACGCGCCGCAGCCGCCTCCGACCCCGGCGGTTGTTGAGGCAGAAGCCGGCGCGCCGCTGGCAAGGTCGCCGACAGCGCCGCACGTCCCGGACGCGCCTCCCGCGCCGCGCCTGCCGTCCCCGACGCCGGCCACTCCTCCGCCCTCGCCCCGCTCGGGCGCTCGCCGCCGTCTCACGGCCCTGGGCGTCCCGCTGGCGAGTCCACCGTCGAGTGGCCGTGGCCGCCGCACAGGGACATGGAACCCGGCCACGCTCGGGCTCGCCAATGGCGTCTCCAACGGTGTCGCGCCCGGCACCCATCTCCCCGGAGGTTCCTCCTCCGAGGATGAGCGCGGCGGGAGCAACTCTCGCCGCCGGTGAGCACTGCTCGGCCGCGAGCGTGGAGATGGCGCGGTCGGCCGGCTGGTCTTCGTCTCGGTCGTGACGCGAGAAAGGGGAACGAACGACCTGCTTTGGTCGTTTCTTATCCACACGTCCGTTGACCAGAGACATACTAGTACCGATCTGCTGCTATGGGCCACCGCCGCATGCGTACTGGGCCTGGTTTCCTTGCTCTTTATTTAAATACAGTGCGTTGCTGTAGTTCTTCGTTAGTTCAGTTTTTAGCAAATCAGTTAACAGTAGTTCTAGCAGTATTTTTCAATTCTGTTTTAGACCTGTTTATTTTGGTACTGTTAATCTGTAGAGTACTATGTATTCCAGATGTTGATGTAATATATTTCCACTTTGTCACGTGTCGAAATTAATTACATCCATTTGCAATTGAGATTTTAAATTTCTTGCAAATGTAGATGCAAAATCAAAGTGATTTCTTCAAATTGATGTTTTGGGATCATGATGTGGTGTGTAGATATATCTACCACTACTGTTTAAGCCTACATTTTGTCATTTTTGACATTATGATTGCCAATGTGCTCTCCCATACATTTTAATTAAGTTATGACATAAGGCATTCGAAGTGTGAGTATATACTCTGCTAATGCTGCTAGATCTACTCCAAAATTTATTCTGGAGATTATCTACAACGTGTCATACTTAACAATTTGAGATTCACACTAATGAGTTCAAGCCCACTTCTTGAAACTTTATTTTGCATAGTTCATTACGACATAACCATGATGGATTTTAATTTACGAATGTAAATTAATATTCTCTGGTTTACCATGTAGGTAAACGATGGCTCGAGAGTTTGATGCACTCGCTCTCAACGGCCACAACTACCCTATATGGGCCATGGACATCAAGATCTCCCTTGCGTCCCGTGGATTAGTGCGTGCAATCCAGACCCCGGAGAATCCACCCCGGCTGGAGTGACGCCGCTGACAGATGAGCAAAAATATGCTGCTTTGTACATCATAAGGCACCATATTCACCCAGATCTGAAGTCTGAGTACTTGGAGGAAGAATCCCCTAGTACCTTGTTTCAGGCCCTCAAGACGAGGTATGAACAGCAGAAGGCAGTTGTCATGCCTGAAGCACTCCATGATTGGACACACCTCCGACTCCAAGACTTTAAGTCTGTCGGGGAGTACAATCATGAGGTTCATAAGATCAGTTCCAAACTGCGCTTTTGCGGGAAAGAACCTACTGATGCGGAGAAGATAGAGAAAACTCTGTCCACTATGCTCCCATCTGACAGGATCCTCCAGCAGCAGTACCGTGCTCGCGACTACCAAGTCTATTCCGATCTTATTCATATTTACTTCAGGCTGAAAAGCATGATGAGCTACTCGCTAAGAATGGCTCTCAGCGCCCGGTTGGTTCTCAACCTCTACCTGAAGTTCATATGAATGTCGTGAACGGACGAAAGTTTGATGGTGGCTTCAAAGGAAAGCCCTCGAACTTCAATGGTAAGCGAAAGCGCAACCGGAACAGGAAGCCCAGAAACTCAGACCGTGGGAAAGGCACCGCAAAGCCCAAGTTTGACAAAACTAAGCTTTGCGACAAGTGTGGATGCTACACGCACCCCACTGACAAGTGCAAGACCCCAAAGCATCTGGCCATTCTGTACCAGCAATCCCATGGACGCAACGCACCTCGAGGGAAAAGGTTTGAAGCCAACTTCAACCTTCATCCAGATGGCAGTGATGGAGCTGGTTGTTCGCAAGACGTTCCCCCGGGACCTAGCAACGCCGTTACTCTCCTTCCGTCAGAGGACCCTACAGGAACGGAGGACATGATGGTTGAGTACGCCTCAACCGACGTGTTTGGAGACTTCGACTAGTCCCCTACCTCCTTAGTGATTGATATATTCATGTCCATTTGTGATGTTGTAATAGAACATAAGTATTGTTGTCATTTATATTGTATCAGCACTTTGATATAATAAGATTGTAATCTATGTATTTAAATAAAGGATTCTTATTGAAAATTCTTCATTTTTATATATAGTTCTCTACGGGAACAATCCGATGGAAGAGGAATTATGCCTTGTGGACAGTGCTACCACAAACTCCATACTGAGGGAGTTGAAATATTTCCAAACTCTGAAAAAGATGAATGGAGATATTTTGACAATCGCTGGACGCGATACGGTAATTGTTGGCACTGGACGTGCCATATTTACCCTCCCAAGTGGTACACAAGTGACAATTGAGGATGCCCTGCTGTATCCCGATTCTTCACGTACCCTAATCAGTTATCGAGATATCCGTAAGAATGGTTTTCACATTGAAACCCATGAAGACAACAAAGAGGAGTATCTACTCTTCACAAAAGATTACGGATATGGCAAGCAAGTACTTGAAAAAATTCCTTCTCTGTCGTCCGGACTGTACTATACGTACATTAAGCCCGTAGAACATGTTGCTTACAAGGTAATTTTCCAGAATGTTAACGCATTCCAAACCTGGCATGATCGCCTAGGCCATCCTGGTATCGGGATGATGAGGAAGATTACTAGCAATTCCATTGGTCACAATTTGCTTGAGTCCAAATTTCCTCAGTCATCGGATTTTGTGTGCACATCATGTGCCACGGGAAAGCTTATTCTGAGGCCTTCGCACCTCAAGATACAAGCTGAACCACTTCAATTTCTTGAACGAATTCAAGGAGACATTTGTGGTCCCATCCAACCATTGTCTGGACCGTTTAGGTATTTCATGGTTCTTATTGACGCATCTACACGATGGTCACATGTGTGCCTTCTTTCCACACGGAACCATGCATTTGCCAAGATAATGAGGGAAGTAATTAAGTTACAGGCCCATTATCCAGAAAGTCGAATTAAATCAATTCGCATGGACAATGCTGCAGAATTCTCCTCACGTGCTTTCAATGACTATTGCATGGCCCTGGGGATTGAAGTTCAGCACTCTGTTCCATACGTCCACACTCAAAATGGTTTGGCTGAATCCCTAATTAAGAGGATCAAACTCATTGCAAGACCTTTGTTGATGAATTGCAGCTTGCCAACTCGTGTTGGGGTCATGCAGTTTTACACGCTGCTGACTTAATACAATTGCGACCTACTGCATATCACAGTACTTCCCCTCTGCAATTGGTACGTGGAAATCCACCTAGCATTTCCCATCTGCGTAAGTTCGGATGTGCTACATACATCCCGATCTCACCACCTCAGCGGACATCCATGGGCCCACACAGAAAACTGGGGATCTATGTGGGGTACAAATCGCCGTCGATTATTAAGTACCTGGAACCCCTTACTGGGGATCTATTCACAGCCCGTCACGCTGATTGTATATTTGACGAGGAACATTTTCCGGCATTAGGGGGAGATTTCAAGTACCAGAAAGAATGCCCGGAAATTGATTGGAATGCTCTTGCCATTTCAGCCTCCGATCCACGTACCCAAGAGACTGAACTACAAGTTCGGAAAATCATAAATTTGCAACATCTTGCAAATAATCTGCCAGATTCATTTACTGATCTAAAAGGTGTCACAAAATCCTTGAATCCGGCCAGAAATGCGCCCGAAAGAGTGGAGGTACCAACTAAAACCACTCAACTCCCCATTCCCAAAAAGAGGGGGAGTAGTACGGCCTCTGACCGGATCCTGCTTCTCGCAAGCAGCAAAGGAGAGTGAGGAGAAACTCCTCAAAGTCAGTAAATGCAAGTCAACTCAACGTTGACAAACACCTTATGGGTAGTATACACCCAGTGGAAGGGCAACCTCCACAACCCAGCTCCAGCTTGCACACACTGGCTGGGACATCGGAACACCTAGACTCACGCGTATTGGGAAATCACGAAGAGTCATCAACGGTGCACGAGATATCCATCAACTATATCGATTCTGGAGAATCATTCAACCGTAAGTCTACGATTGTCGACACTTATTTTTCTGTTACAATTGCAAATACCCTTCTTAATGATCATGATCCAAGGACTATCGTTGAGTGTGAAAAACGCTCCGACTGGCCTCAATGGAAGGATGCAATACAAGCAGAATTAGCCTCGCTTAATAAAAGGAAGGTATTCACAGAAGCAATACCTACACCTCCCAGTGTTTTCCCTGTGGGATTCAAATGGGTTTTCCTCCGGAAACGGAATGAGAACAATGAGGTGGTGAGATACAAAGCAAGGCTCGTAGCACAGGGTTTCACGCAGAGACCCGGCATTGATTTCAATGAGACATATTCTCCAGTGATGAGTGGTATCACTTTCCGATATTTAATATCTTTGGCAGTGCAAAATCGTCTATCTATGCAGTTGATGGATGTCGTGACCGCATATCTTTACGGGTCACTAGATTCGGACATTTACATGAAGGTTCCTGACGGAATCTCTGTCCCGGATGCAAGCGCAAAACGCAACATGTACTGTGTAAAACTGAACAAGTCTTTATACGGCTTGAAACAGTCGGGGCGGATGTGGTACAACCGACTTAGTGAGTTCCTTCTTCAAAAGGGTTACTCCAACAGTGATGACTGCCCATGTGTTTTCATCAAGAAGTCCTCTTCAGGATTTTGCATCATTTCCGTGTACGTCGATGATCTCAACATCATTGGCAACGCACAAGATATTGATGAAGCACGCAATCATCTAAAGAGGAATTTGAGATGAAGGATTTGGGTAAAACCAAATTTTGCTTGGGTCTCCAACTCGAGCACCTTCCCTCAGGAATAATGGTACACCAAGCTGCCTATATCCAGAAAATATTGGAGAAATTCAATATGGACAAATCCTATCCGTCTAAAACTCCCATGGTGGTTCGATCTCTAGACGTAGAGAAAGATCCGTTCAGGCCGAGGGATGATGGAGAAGAGATGTTGGGACCCGAGGTTCCATATCTCAGTGCCATTGGAGCGCTTATGTATCTTGCAAATTGTACGAGACCTGACCTCGCATTTGCAGTGAATCTACTTGCTAGACACAGCGCAGCTCCCACCAAACGCCATTGGTCGGGAGTCAAGAATGTCTTTCGATATCTCCAAGGCACAAAGGATCTTGGCCTATTCTTTCAGTTCCAGAGAAACCTGGACTCTAGTATGATTGGATACGCTGATGCTGGCTATTTATCTGATCCCCATAATGCCAGATCGCAATCCGGCTTTGTGTTCCTACATGGTGGAACGGCCATATCATGGAAGTCTTCGAAACAGACTCTGGTTGCAACGTCCACCAATCATTCTGAAATAATTGCAATATATGAAGCATCACGCGAATGTGTGTGGCTTCGCAGGATGATAAACCACATACAACAGTCATGTGGAATTGGTTCTATCGAATCACCTACCATTATCTATGAAGATAATGCGGCTTGTGTTGCACAGATGCAAACAGGATACATAAAGAGCAATATCACTAAGCATATTGCCCCCAAGTTGTTTTATCCCCATCAACTCCAGAAGAGTGGGGAAATCAACATCTTGCAAGTCAAATCATGTGATAATCTGCTGATCTTTTCACGAAGTCTCTACCAACTTCAACATTCCAGAAATACATTCATGGGATTGGTATGCGACGGCTTCGGGATTTGCAAGAGTCAGGGGGAGTATCTTCCTGAACTATTCCTGTTCAAAGCATCATATTACACTCTTTTTCCCTTTATGAGTTTACTTTCAGGTTCTCATTAAGGTTTTTAATGAGGTAATATCAACATAAGATTATATGTCATACTTTCTGTTTTCCCCACCGGGGTTTTTAGGAAAGTATACACGACATATTTATTGCCCTCTAAATTCTATGGATACACTTCATATCGAGTTAACGGAGGCAATAATCATTATATGTTGGATCATTTTCTCCTTATTTTTCCCACCGGGTTTGAAGGAGTTTTACCAACATATCCTACACTACTCCTCACATTTTTCCCACAGGGTTTTTGGAGGAGACTATTTTAAGATGATGAAGATTTACATCGACAAGCATAGATTAGGGGGAGTGTTAGAATTTAATTCAATGAGGAAATCTCTACTTGTAACTGCTCGTGGAAATCCCACGATTGGAACCGTCGTGTGCGGTTATCCCTGGAGCGTCGCCTCCAGGAACCGACATACGCACGTCGTTCCATCCCCTATATATATGTACATCATCTTCAATGAATAAAAGACTACAGTTTCATTCTCTCGTTTTGCTCTCTCGATTCCTACTCGAAACAGGATGATTTGTTGCTTCCGGAAGTCGACGCTGAGTTAGCGCCTATGACTCCTGAACCTGTTTGAAGCACTCATGGCGTTCCCGGAGGACTTCAGGAAGCCATGGCTATTGACCTTGGAGTGATGTACCGGCCTACTGTTTGGTTGATGTATGACGTACCTTGTTGTTTGCGAATTATCTATTTGTGCTATGTGTAAGAGACATAACAACTCACTTGTGCTATTTTTAGAGACAAATTTATGTATTGTTGGTACTTCAAAACTATTTATTTCTCCTTGTGCTATTGTCGTGACTTAATTACGAATTTTTAAATTTTATTATGTGTGGAAAATAATATATCAAAATTCATATATACACATACATTGTTCGTACATGTACACAAGTTCATATTGTTCAAACTCTCCAAACTCAAAAAAAAAGCCAATTCCATGTTTTACACATCCAAACATGAACTGAAATCATGTCCTACCCTATGATTCCAACCATAAATTCCATTTACAAACAAACAGCAGAACTGAAATTGGAGGTCAATTCATTTCCATCTTGGAAATTAAACCTGGCACTGGACCTCTAACGTCCATGGACTTTGGACCTGAAATGAAGTGGATCTTATTGGATAGGGCTTGACTGGACGTGGACTTCATCAGGACATTAGGTCCAATCACATTGGAGAATCTTGGACCTCGTAACTTTTTTTTTGATTTTTCATACTTGTATTAAACATCAGTTAACAGATTACAGATCGAGATACAAGCAGTGAGAAGAACAGAAAAGAAACAAGAAAAGCAAAGCTGGCTCCACCGAGCACCACCCTCAAACAAAGAAGCAGATGAACTCCTAACCCTAAGGCGTTGAAGAACCGCAACAAACACCAGCTCCGTGGAGCTGGTACTGACGCCGAAGAAGCTGCATCGGTCGGGGGGCCTCCCCAAGCTCGATCTGCTCCGGATCTGGTCACCGGAGATGGCCAGAACCTCCACCTGCCCGCCACGAACCCGCACCTGCAGATCATCGCCGACGACATACTTCCGATCTTCGACAAGGTCACGATGACAGTCACGGCATGCTATATTTGCAGCGCTACCGTTCCCGCACCAGCTATATGGCACCATGCACATGTACAGTTCCTTGTTTCCCTGGACGACTCCTTTGGAGATATTGCTCCGCATGTTGAACGGGGCAAGGCTTGGATCCAGCAGCGCCTCTCTGGAGAACTCACCTGTCATGAAACCGGCTGCGTCCAGGTCGGTGGCACTCCTGAACAGGTTCTCAAGGCCGCGGCCGAATTGAGAAGCTCCCATGTTCTTGATCAGACAGCCCAGCGGGTAAGTCAAGAAACCGAGAATCAGGTTCACAAACTCATGCTCACACTCAGCATACATGACCTTCTTGTCCTGCAGATTTCTGCTAAAGAACCACCAGCTTCTTCAGTGGGCTCATGCAAAGGCTCCCGATACATGGTTGGTTTCACATGGAGGGGATTAGCCGGCTCATTATTTCCCTTGGACAGAAACAAATCGCTGAATATGGTATCCGACGAAAGAGAAGCATTGAACACGACCTGAACCTAAAAAACGTAATTGAACAGGTCTAAATTAGCAAAGAGAAATGATTCTTGCGCTCCTAAATACAATGTACTATATCAATAACTTAGAAGTCAGCAAGTGTAGAATTAAATCTAAAAAAAGAAGGGCCGAATAATAAGTGGCCTTACTTATTTATTGTACTAATTAAAGTGTCTTTACCTCCTTCCAGCCCACGCGCACTTGGACCTCCTCAAAATCATGGACCATCACGTCAGAAACAGAAGTCTGAGAAATCGACTGCATGGTGCTTGTATATGCCTGAAATGCACTTCCACATGTAAGTTGGCCCAAAGGACTATCTCTGCCGTTCATTCCTGTGAGATCGGAAGGTAGTTCTTTGGTCAAAATTTTCACCCGCATTTGCACAACAGCCCTCACCATTACAACATTTTACAAGTTCTGATTTTTCTCTCCTCTCCCAGTTCCCAGCTTTTTACATAGAACTGTACAGCTTTCAAAAAATATTCTACCATTTGTTTTTCTCCAAAAATTAAATATTTATGTTGATTGTTTCACAGAAATTTCAATTCACATAAAATTAAAAAATTTGTTCACAGAATTTAAAAAACCATTATAGATCTAACAATGTTTCACCAATTGTTCACAAAAAATATCAGACTATCACATAAGATTTTTTTGCGAGAATATTTAAAAATTTGTTTTCCAAAACAATGTCATATAATTTATTATCAAGAAAAATTCAACATTTTTTCACACAATTTTTTTCGTGTAGATCTTTTCTCAAGATTTCATTTCAAAATATATTCATACAAGTTTCAGAAGATTTCATATAGATCGTGTCACAGAAATTTAAACTCACTGAATATTCAACATTTTTTTCACAAAATTTTCAATACCATTCTAGATTTAACAAAGTTTCACCATTTCTTCACAGAAAAAATGTACACTTTCCCAAGAAATTTTCAGTACCACTATATAATTAGCAAAGTTTCATCAACTTTTCAGTAATTGAACAAGGTTTTCTCCAACAACATTCCACACAAAATTACAGAGACAAAACATACCGAGTGAGTACATTTTCGTTCATGTTTAATCCAGATTCGAAAATTTCACTCAAGTTTCAGAAGTTTTATATGTTTCATAATTCACAGGGATTTTGTAGGATTTACAGAAAATACAGAAAATCGCATCCATCACCTGAAAACACCACTGGATCTTGACTGAAACGCATTTTCCTAGAAATGGATACATATTACATACACGCCAGAAATAACAATTTATCGTTTCGCTTCTGTTTGATCAAAGTCAAACAGAAATCCAATAATTCGATAAATTTATACAAGAATGTCACACTGGATTCAAACTGGATTCACAAGTTTAGCAAATTTCTAAACCAAACATAAGGGTCAAACATAGATTCAATTCTTTTTCATCATAGATTCTTGTTGTTTCATACTAAATCCAGTAATTAGATAATTTTATACAAGATTTCCCACTAAAAATGAGAAAAATAGAATGAGTTGTTGCTGTTTCTGACTAAATCCATATAGTTCATTGAATATTCAGACTTCATAAACCAAAACGAGAAATAAGAATGAGAAGAAAACAACACGAACAGAAACCGTACTAAATCCAAGATATAAATGCAAGATCTGTACAGGGGAAAATCCACACAACATTCAAAACCGTGGACTCGATCTAGATCCACACAAATAGATGCAAGATCCATGCCGGATTTCAAGGTCACCGGCACGGGCTCCGTTGCCTACGCGGCCTTCCACCAGCGCCGCCGCGCGACCGGCGAAGGTCGACCACCACCAAGAACCGGGCCAAGGGAGCACGGGGCAGACGGGCCGAAGCCAAGCTCCACACCACCGGCGCGACGCCAGCCCGCGTTTGGTCCTCGCCGGGGAGGGGCTGGAGAGGACGCTCGTCGGAGGCGGCGCACGGATGCAGCGGTCAAGTTCCTCCTCGCCGTTTTTCGTGGTGGCGCTGGACGAGGTAGCTCGTCGGAAAGCGGCGCACGAATCCGGCGGCCGGAGCCACGGATCCGGCAGGCCGGGCGAGGTGGGCGGCGCACGGGACGGAGAGAAGGAGACGGCGGCGGCACAGAAAGGAGGAGGCGGCGGCGGCAGCGCGGTGGAGCTGGTAGATTCTGGGTTAGGTTTAGGGTTTGGTGCGGTTTGGTGCCTATATATAGGCACGGTGGACTGCGGGTGGAATTCATTTTTTACAGGGTCTAAATTGAAAAAAGCGCAAAATTGACATGTTGACCCGCACGAATCTCCAACAGGAGATGGATGGTCCAGTTAGTCCGAGGGGGCCAAACTACATGTGGGAAATCCCTATTGATCCCGGCTTGATATATAGTCCAGTCATCGCTGATAACAAAACGCTCTTTGCCCCTTACGAATGTGTCAACTTTACTCTCAAAGATGTTATAACCAGTGCTCTCTTCGTAGGCATGCACGAGTCTAGCCATGACTAGCCAACACCTGCAGTACTGCCCGTAGCGACCTCGGGTCTTCAAGTATCTCAAGGCCTTGGTAATCGACTTGCAATCTTGTTCACAGAACAACCTGCATTAGGAAATCGACATCACATGACCTCAAAACCATCAAGATAGAATGCAAGATAATGTCGATTGTGTAGGTCTCAACAATTATGCATCAAACTCAAAACTAAAAAAAAAACAATTATGCATCTACTCGTACTGACTAGACCTAGCAGGTTTTTACGTATGTTAGTCTATCAGGTATACGTGGGGGTGACGAGGATATATACGTACTTGAACTCATGGCTGTGGAAAGGCGTGAGAAGCATGCCATGGCAGGCCGGAACCTTCAGCAGCTTACTTCCTTGAGGCGGCTGACGCTGTTGCAGAGGTTGGAGAGGCAGCCGACTTGCACATTCGGCAGCTCATCCTTTTCATCACTGACCATCTCGCAGAGTTTGGAGAGGCAGCCGGAGACCTGCACATTCGGCAGCTCTCCTCATCATCACGGATGTGGATTTTGCCTAGGCGAAACACCGGGTCCGGCTTGCCGCCTTGTGCGCAGAACTGGACGGAGGAAAGCGGGAGGGTGAGTAAGCTGAGGATGACGTTGACGAAGTCGGAGCCCGCGTCGGCGAACAGCACGCGGTTGCGCGACCTGTCGACGGCGAGCTTGATCTTCATGGTGCTCACTGCTCTCGTGTGTGTGGTGCTGGCTCAGACTGAAGTCTAGGAGACGACTGGAATGCCGCTGCAACCTACGAGCAGTGTTGCGTGTTTAAGTAACGGAAGAAATCGCGCATGGGGAATGTCAAGTGATGAGACGCCTCGGGCATTTGGAGATATGTATAAATGTAATGGTGGTCGTCAGAATCCAAAGAGGCGAAGACCCCTCAACTCCATTCAAATCGGCCGTTGCGCAACAAAAGAAAAGAGGCGGCGGACACGCAATTCCTAACGTGAAACCAACCGTGCGGTTTCTGTCCACCTTCAGCGGATGGATCGAAGACCAACTTTCACAAAAGCAATGATAAATGATTCACAAAACCAAAATTACAGATGATTCACAAAACCACAACTAAGGACTTTTTTCTTTCTTTCAGAAAACCACAATTTTGGGCGTAAATTGTCTGAGAGAACCCAATTCTTATGATTTTTGGTAAGTTGACACCGTTTCCGACACCCCACAAGTTAGGTGACACGTGGCATGGGAGTACGTTAGCTTGGGCTGTGCCTTAACATGCTTCGTTGCCGATCTCCCAATGTTTAGAATCTATAGATCACTAGATGACTAATTA
Source organism: Poa pratensis (assembly GCA_947311845.1). NCBI lineage: Eukaryota > Viridiplantae > Streptophyta > Magnoliopsida > Poales > Poaceae > Poa > Poa pratensis. The sequence goes on from CAMZMU010000088.1 coordinate 5,658,334, forward strand.
ACATGAAAAAATTCATGAATAAACAATTTGTATTGCAAAAGGCACAATTGTCACAATGCTGCAGTAGGAACAAATAATGCATCATTCATAAAAAAGGTATCCATCAAACATCCGCAACATCACTTTTCTGCCAACTTTCAACAAGGAAAAAGATCTAAATATGATCTTCATTGTACATAAACATGAACAAGAAGAAATTGCTTCTGAAACTTGAGTAAAAAAAAGGAGGAAACGACCATCGCAGTTAGCGGGGGGGGGGGGGGGGGGGGGGGGGGGGGGGGGGGGGGGGGGG